>CM035098.1:29921567-30258621 GCA_020205505.1 Panax japonicus | reverse complement strand
CTTGATTAATTTCTGATTTCTGGCTATTGATGTTGTTATGAAAACATGAGACTGGATTTTAGGACTGATTTGCTTGATATTTTTGGAGGTTTTAGTGTGAGAGAGAATTGGTGAAGTGTTGGACAAAATTTTAGTGAACAAATGCATTTTCTCTCTCCTTCAATCCTTAAATAGACAACTTGGATGCATGAACTGATTCTAGAGGCTGGTTGCTGTCATTTTTAGTGTCAAGGAAGTTGTTGGTTTGGTGAACAACTAAAGTTTTGGCTAGATTACCAAGCAAGCTCATTAATGAAATAAAAAGGGCATAATAGTCATTTGATAATTGATTTTAATGGAAAAATTACTTGACAAACCCTTAGGGTTTAACCCTAAGGTTTATCACTTAGCAAATTATAGGATTTAGCAACTAGGGTTTGAATAAAAAATAAAAAAATAAATTAATTTTAGTTTCTAAAATTTTGAAAAATAAATTTGTTAATTAATTTAAGTTTGTAATTATCTTGTACATGACATTAGGGTTTATTATCTTTAATCATAGTTAACTTTGTTAATAAAGTAATTAGGGTTTATAATATCAAAAATTAGGGTTTCTAGAAATTAAATTAGGGTTCTAGGTTTTAGAGTTTGATTTACTAATTAGGTTAACCTTAATTAGTAATTAAAGTTTATCACACGTGTTATTTATCACAGTAACACAATTTCTGATAGATAAAATTATCCGATTTAGGTTTTTAATTAGGGTTTCTAATATCAGAATTTAAATATAATTTGGGTTTATATTTACAGTTATGGTTTTCCATAAAAATAAGTCTTAACCAACAATACCAATCATATAACACATATCACGGAGTCTTAACAGACTTTTTCAGTCTCATTTGACTTCAGAATTAGGCTTTAATAGTAATATTAGGGTTTGATCATTATACACCATAAATAACCGATCATTATCAGTCCACATACATTCAGTACATATTTATATGGCACTGAAAAATCAAAATATTATAATAATAATATTATTATCATGCCTTGATCAAAACCCAGATCATAGGTTTGCATTCCATATCTGATTTATCTGTCACAATTAACATTATAAATTAAGTCAAAATAATTAACTTAATATCCTGAACAAATTCATATAATGAAATTATTATAATTATTCTAAAATCATTTCATATTATATTAAATAATATAAGATTATATTTTCCTTGAAAAATAATTAATAATACATTTCCAATAAGGAATTAATTAGTATAAAATTATAATTGATAATAGTCAATAATTCTAAAAATAAATTTATTTGCAATACTAATGTAATAAATAAATTTTATTTATCACATATAAAATATATTGCACATTACCTTGACACATATCAATCATATTTATTTTAATAAATAAATAAAAAAAATTATACGCAAAATTTAAGATTTATTTATATAAAAACTATCGGTGTTGTCACAGATAAACTATTCATCTGTTATCAATGCTATTATCTTTTGTCAACTAATTGACATGGTTTTCAGAAGAAGACTGAAATGTTAAATAAATGTTTTGCCGGTAAAACGATAGGCACGTGAGGTTGCCAAATGAATTAAACGTACATACGTTTAATGGATGTAGTGTTGATCAACATAGAGTACAATAGGCTGATCACCTAGAAGTGCTCGTAAGTAATACCGGACTTACGGACTTAGTTCAGGATTATCCTTTCTAAGAAATAATGAATACTCGAGGTTTTTTACTGGAGTGAATGTTTTACTAAATATTAATATTATTGTAAAACATTTGAAAGAAAGATGAAGTGCTATGTTGAATTATAAATAGTACTTCATAACTATTTGTTTAGTTATCGAAGATTACGATTCATATGTACCAAGCATGTTGTTATCGAAATTGTTATACTTGCTGAGCTAGTTATGATCAGTCTGCTTGAACCATATGTTGCAGCTAAGACTGAACGTCCTGAAGGATCGAATAAGGATAAAGGAAAAGCTAAAGGCAGATTATTAAGTTATCTGTAATAGTATAGGTCTATTGTTGTAATGTAATGAATATTATGACAAAGAACCTTTGTAACATGTATAGAACCTGGGAAATGTAAATATTACTTTTAATATATAGAAGTTATGTTCGTTCTTTGAGATCTTTCACATAATGAATGTATGAATGTTTGTACAGTATAACCCATCATTCGGGTTGGAAGATACCCGGATTTGGGGCGCTACAAGTTGGTATCAAACCAGGTTATAAAACTTATGGGGGAAATTAGAACCTTAAGTCATAACCTTAATAGGAAGTAAAGATACAAAGATAACTTTATAAAAATGCATTATAATATGTTATGTACTTTTATTATTTTACTGACGTATACTAATCACACTATATTGTTTTATTGTATATATCAGGAGAAATGATATGTATAGAAATATATATGTAGTGAGCGAGGATTCGGTTAATCGGGTAGAGTACTACCAAATCCCGTAGCGATAGAGCCAGAGGTGGTAATAATCGAGTTTGGAGACTTAGACGATTTAGGACTACATGTCTATTATTGATGGCATGCTTGAGAAAGAGGTGGACGTGATGTCCTTTGATCAGTTTCACCTATAGAGGAATGGTCTATAGGGGAATCGATGAAGACACTATTTATGTCAGTACTGGATAGGAATGTCCATTACTGCCAAGAGGGGAAGGAGTTGAAAGAGGAACTCCAAGCTGTCCGTGAGGACAAGACTAGCATGGAGGGAATGTGGGAGGAGGAGCACGATGATAAAATTTTAGCTATGGACAAGGTCCGAGAACTGAAATGTAAAGTCTTTGAGCTCAAGCAGGAGCTAAAGACTAAACAACAGAAGTTGAAGAGGATGTCCTATATACATAGGAGTTCTCATGTGGATTTTCAGCAACAAGTTGCTGGATATCCAGTGGAAGCAAAGCAGACTCGACATACCATTAGTCGAGATGTCATAGCAAGTTTGGCCAAGAAAGATTTCGAGAACGCCATTCGGCAGATGTAATCTAGCAATAGATAGAGTAGAATATATGTGTAAATATATGTATCTAGTAGTGATGTAAAACCCTCTTTTGTATATCAAGGGTAGTCTTTTGTAAATCCCAATTTTGGAAAAGTAATTGCGGGATGTTAATGTAATCAGCTAAGGCTGAGTAATGTAAACAATGTAATATTATACTACAAGTTAGGAATCAATATAAGTCTTTTTATGGAACATATTGAGTAATGAGTATAAGTTATTGTTTCATTACAAATAACAACTAATCAACAAGAAGAAAGTAATAATGATGTGTTATTTTCTTAACAGCAAAATGCCGCCAAGAAGGAGACAACGAAATCAAGACGATAATGTTAACCAATCGGAGGGTGGTCCGTTTAATCCTATGTAGGAGTTCGTTATTCTTTTAACGGCTGCATTAATAGAACGGCGGATAATGTACCCGTAATTTCTGGAGTAGTACGAGCTACTACTTTTAAGGACTTTAAAAGTGTAGGTCCGCCAGAGTTCAAAGGAACTACGGACCCTATAGAAGCCCAGACTTGGGTAAAAGAAATTAAGAAAGCATTTGTTATAGCAAATGTTGAGGAGGGTCAAAAGGTTGCCTTTTCAACTTATTTGATGAAAGGAGAGGCTAACTTCTGGTGGGAAGCAAACAGGCTAGGGCCGATATAGGAAACCTAACGTGGGAAGGTTTAAGGAGATTTTCTTCGAGAACTATTTTCCCAAGAGTATGCAAGGTAGAATGGAAATGAGGTTTCTGGAATTAAAACAAGGGATATGACAGTTCCCCAATATGCTGCCAAGTTTAATGAACTGGCACGATTTGCTCCACATCAAGTGGACATTGAAGTGAGAAAGGCTAGACGGTTCGAGCAGGGCTTGCAACCCTGGCTCTATAGCCGGATATCGGTGTTCCAAAGGACTTCCTTTGGAACCATATTAGAAAAGGAAATAATAGCCGAAGGTGGGAATGAGGCTCTCAGCCAGTACCACAAGGATAAGAAAAACAAAGGGAAAGTTGATGGGGGAATCAAGACCGAGTGAGCCAGTGGTAGTGGAAACGATTAAAAGAGGAAGGGTTTTAACTCTGCGAATACCGGAATGAAACAAGGGGATTCTAAGAGAAGGACGGAGGACTGTAAAACCTGCGGAAAGACTCACTTAGGAGTCTGTCTCAAAGGAAAGGCCGTATATTATAATTATTGATAGGAAGGGTACATCTCGCCTAACTGTCCCAATCCGAAGAAAAACCACGGATGTTTTGTATGTGGTTCAACTGACCACATAGCGAAGAATTGCCCAAAGAACGGTATGGAAGGAAATAAGGGCATTAATAGCGGTAAGTTGGTTATTAGTGGTCCAGCTCAGCTGGGTAGATCAATGGCCCGCACTTTTAATATGACGGTTCAAGATGCGGTGGCATCAGGGGATGTAGTTGCAGGTATTAATTCGATCAACAACATAAATGCATACGTGCTATTTGATTCGGGTGCTACTTGTTCGTTCAATGCATTTGATTTTGCTAGACGACTATAATTACTTCCCGAAAAATTGCCTATACCTTTGAATATTAAGGTAGCAAACGAAGAGATAATTCCTGTTGAAAATATTCATAAGAGTTGTTATGTAGATGTACGTGATTGTAAGTTATCGATAGATTTAATACCGATAAAGTTAGGAGAATTCGATGTAATTCTCGGAATGGATTGGTTGATTACCCATGGTGCAATTATAGATTGCCAAAAGAAATGTGTGAGCATCAGGACGTTGAAACAACCTCCTGTAGTATTTTATGGTAACAAATCACCGGGGCATTCGTGTTGTCTTACGATGACACAAACTAGAAAACTTTTAAGGAAGGGATGTGTAGGATATCTGTGTCATGTTGTTGGCACCCATCGAGTGGGAGCAACAATGGAACAAATACCTATAGTGAACGAATTCATGGATGTATTTCCAAGTGAGTTAGCGGGTTTACCGCCGGATAGGGATATCGAATTCGTAATAGACATTGTGCCAGGAGCAGCACTAGTCTCAAGGGCACCGTATCGTATGGCGCCTATGGAAATGAAGGAGTTAATGGTTCAATTACAGGAACTATTGGATAGAAATTACATTCAGCCAAGTGTTTCTTCGTGGGGGGCACCTGTGTTGTTTATCAAAAAAAAAGACGGATCGTTAAGGCTTTGTATCGACTATCGAGAGTTAAACAAGCTAACGATAAAGAATAAATACCCATTGCCCAGGATCGATGATCTCTTTGATCAGTTGAAAGGGGTAAAGTATTTTTCTAAAATAGATTTGGGGATGGGGTATCACCAGTTGCAAGTTAGGAAGGAAGATGTACCAAAGACGGCATTCAGAACTCGTTATGGTCATTACGAGTTTTTGGTGATGTCATTTGGGTTGACAAATGCACCAGCTGCATTTATGGATATGATGAACAGAGTGTTCAAACCATATTTGGACAAATTCGTCGTTGTGTTTATCGATGATATTCTAGTCTATTCTAAGACGCCAGAAGATCATGCTGAACACTTAAGATTAGTGTTAGAGACACTAAGAAAGGAGTGGTTATATGCGAAATTCACTAAGTGTTAATTTTGGCTAGAGAAAGTACAGATTTTAGGTCATGTCATTGACCACGAAGGGATTTCAGTGGAACCACCAAAAGTAGAAGAAGTGATGAACTGAGAACAATCGAAAACACCGATAGAGGTGTGGAGTTTCCTAGGGTTAGAGGGATACTATCAAAGATTTATCCAAGATTTTTCGAAGATAGCTGCCCCGTTGACTAACTTGACAAGGAAAACGGTGAAATACGTATGGACGAATAAATGTGAAGACAGTTTTCAAGAACTAAAGAAAATTTTAAGCGAAGCGCTTGTCTTGTCATTGCCAGATGACATATGAATTTTTGTAGTTTATAGCATTGCTTCGCATAGAGGACTTGGTTACGTGCTCATGCAGCATGGCAAAGTCATTTCGTATACATCACGGCAGTCAAAGGAATATGAGAAAGTTTATCCTACTCATGATCTGGAACTGGCTGCAGTAGTATTTGCCCTAAAGATATGGAGACATTATCTTTATGGGGAGAAATGTGAGATATATACGGACCATAAGAGTCTAAAGTATATCTTCACTCAGAATGAATTAAATATGAGACAGAGTAGATGGCTAGAGTTGATAAAGGATTATGATTGTGAAATCCTGTATCACCCTGGGAAATCCAATTTATTTGTCGACGCCGTAAGTAGGAAGGGTTGGGAAAGGTTGTCTATGTTAACGACTCAAAATGAGTTAATAACAGAGATGGCTAGAATGGAAATAGAAGTAAGGATGCCGAGTGATTCGAGGCAGATACTTTTTACGACGGAGATGCAATCTACCATCGTAGAAAGAGTCAAGGAGGTACAACTCAAGACGGACGAGTGTAACCAAATGAAGAAGCAGTTATCCGATAAGGAAGATACTAAGTATAGTCTTGATAATGAGGGATTATTAAGATTTGAAGGAAGAATTTGGTTTCCGAATGAGACAGAATTAAAGGAGCAAGTATTACAAGAAGCTCATAGTTCAAGGTACTCGATACATCTTGGTAGCACTAAGATGTATCAAGACCTTCGACAGAGTTTTTGGTGGTCAAACATGAAGAGAGAAATAGCAGAGTATGTGAGTAAGTGCTTGATTTGTCAAAAAGTTAAGGCCGAACATCAACGACCCAGTGGCTTGTTATAGTCATTGGAGATTGCAGAATGGAAGTGGGAGCATATCTTGATGGATTTTGTGACGCCCCCAAAATAGGTCCATTCCATCCAACCCATTCTGAGTCGCCAAATACATGGTACAGAAATAACTACAACTTTATTATTACAACATATAAACTATTGCCGTCTAGACAATATCCACATACAAATAATTCCCCATCATAATTATTGATACATTATTTTACAAAAATGGTGAGGACTACTAAATAACTCTCTCTAGAACCATCATTACATCCCCCGACTCGTACTCGCTACATTCTCGTCTCCTGAGAAGAAAAATAGAACAACAAAAAAAGGGTGAGCTCAACTAGCCCAGTAAAGAGTATTATGACTAAGATAATGTACAACAAATTATCCTTAGTCTTCAACAGGGAAAAATCTGATAGAATACAATAGACAACAAGTTTTAGATCAACAACTGCAGCGGAAACAACAATTCATTAGAAGAGTTAAGTAGAGAATAAAATCTACTAACATCTATGAATTTAAAAGTCCATCATCAATATTTTATCCCTGTAACATCAATAAATATATATCTCAAATCAAATCAAATATTCATCTTTGCACTACAGGCCAAAGATATTCATCAGTTGGTCATGTTCATCTAAACACCTGTTCATCTTTGCACTACGGGCCAAAGATATTCATCAATTGTTCATGTTCATCTCAACACCTAGACATCTTTGCACTACGAGCCAAAGATATTCATAATAAAATCAACCATCTTTGCACTACAGGCCAAAGATATTCAGTAACACCATCATTTAGGACTGAGGATGATGAAAAATATTTTAAAGGAAACGAATCCAGTGAAACAAAATAACAAGTATTAAGGACTCGTACCCTAAAAAATTCGAGTTCAAAAATACTTCATAAATAATCATACTGAAGTAAAATTCAAGAATGATCAAAACATGGATACAATCAAAGCTATTATCCAGAATAAATATTTTGGACAAAAAGAAGAAATTTTATTTTTTGGTGAATAGTGTCGTATTCGTGAATAGTGCCGTATACGTGAATAATATCGTATACGTGAATAGTAACTCCGACACCAAAAGATAGAAATTTCACAAAAAAAATATCATCACGCTTCGTGAATAGTACTCGTGAATAGTAACTCGTGAATAGTAACTCATGAATAGTAACTCGTGAATAGTAACTCATGAATAGTAACTCCGACATGAAAAAGTTCCAAATTTGATAAAAACTTCAGATCAATATTTCAGCATAATGATATTGAATAAATAATATCATTTTCGAATCAAATAACATCCCTTACCTCGAAAGACAGTACTTCTAGTTGAAACGCCGGATATAGCCTATGACTTGAACTTGCTCCGTATAGCAATACTCAAAGTATAATCAAAATACTCACAAGAATACGCTCGATAATATAGAGAGAGAAAACTTCAGTTTCTGGTATGATTTTCAATTCTAACCTAAGCACCCTATTTATAGGAAAATGCTTAGAACACCAAAATAGAAAATTTAATAAAATATAAATATATATATATATATAACATTTTCCTACGCCCATTTTTTAGCCCAAAATCAGCAACTCAAGTAGTCTACCTCTCAAAAAACGTTTTTCATCACAAAAATCATTTAAACTCCCAAAAATGAATTTAATTATTCCGAAACTTCAATAATTCATAATAAATAGCTCTTTTGTCAGAAAAATTTGAAACTCGCGACTTTCCATAGGAAATTCAATTCTCTACAACTTTGCAGAAGAAAGTTTTTCCAAATTCCCAACAGAAATTGACCGAAATACACAAATGGGCGATTTTACAAGCTATAATCAAATTTCAGTCAATAAATGGGATCCACCGACATGTTTAACATGTTTTAAACATTTATGGTAACAAAAATACTCTTTCTCCTCGTATACTCATATATCCCACATTCATTAAAAATATCACCATTATTATATTATTAAAAATATAATAATATATTTAAATGAATTATTTTATCAGAAAAAGATAAAATTTTAATTTTCAACAATTGTCACATTAAAAAAAATTTCTCCATCTATATCCACATAAAATCAATATTTTCCTCATCATATGAATCAATAATTAATTATTCACAAATAATATTACAGAATCACAATATTGACAACCAGGCAGTTCCCAGGAAAGAGGGGGCTTTCCAATAAGGATCTCTCCTTATTGGCGCGCAATTAGGTGACTAAACCTCTCCTTAGACAGAACTTTCTAGACATTGCCAATAATGTTATCCAATAATATTATTCAGATAATATGAATTATTGCTCCGATAATGGAAAATACTGTGTAATGACAATTTATTGAAACAACAGTAATATAAAATATCAATGCAGCAATTATTGAATAAATAAAATAAAATACTGAACAGTAATTACTGTAACAATTATTGAGTAGTGCCTTCTTACGTAAGAATCAATAATTGGTGCAATACCGTGTGCTACTGTGCAACAACGCGTATTACTGTGTTTTAACCACCGGGTATTCCTACAGTATTAACGGTAACAACTACGCCATTTTTTATAAACAACTTATACTTGTCGTTTTCTTCATCCGATCGCTTTCCGTTATGGGGCCCACAAAAGTCTGCGTCGTCGTACGAATATTCCCCGATAGCAAGAATATTCCACGACCAAACGAATATTCCTCGACAACAATGAATATTTTATAACCGCCTGCTTATTTAAAATATTTGCGCATTTTACCCATAACTAACCACATTAATCAAATTCACCCTTACTATTTAAAAAAATAAATAAAGGAAATTCCTTTTTATTTAAAAATTTTTGGGGTCTTACAGATTTTGTAGTGGGACTTCCAACAACGGAGAAAGGGTATGATTCGATTTGGGTAATAGTGGACCGATTGACGAAATCGGCTCACTTCTTACCAATTAGGATAAAGTATAACTTAGACCAGTTAGCTAAACTCTATATCAAGGAAATTATTTCTAGACATGGAGTACCAGTATCGATTGTGTTAGATCGTGATCCATGATTCACATCGAACTTCTGGAGAAGTTTGCAAGAACAGCTGGGAACACAATTGAAGTTAAGCACAACTTATCATCCACAAACTGATGGGCAAAGCGAGAGGACAATTCAGACATTAGAAGACATGTTGAGGTCGTGGGTCATGGATTTTAAGGGTATTTGGGATGATCAACTACCACTAATAGAGTTTGCGTATAACAATAGTTATCATGCAATCATAGGTATGCCACCTTATGAAGCTCAGTACGGAAGAAGGTGCATAACAAAATTGTGTTGGGATTAGGTGGGAGAATGCTGGAAGCTAGGACCAGAATTGGTACAGCAAACAGCGGATGTGGTTAAGTTAATTCGGATGCGTCTTATTTCAGCTCAAGACAGATAGAAGAAGTATGCAGACTCGCATAGATTAAGTCGAGAGTTTGAAGTAGGTTCGTATGTGTTTCTGAAGGTATCTCCCTGGAAAGGAAAGATATGCTTTGGAAAGAAAGGGAAGTTAAGTCCAAGGTTTATAGGATCTTTTGAAGTATTAAAAAGAGTAGGAGGGGTAGCTTATGTGATAGCATTACCTCCAGACCTAAAAAGAATACATAACGTGTTTCACATATCTGTATTACGTCCATATAAGCCAAACTATAAGCATGTAATCGAGTATGAACCGATTCATATCGAGAAGGATCTAACATATGAAGAATCGCCGATTCAGATCATTGATAGAAAAGAGCAAGTTCTGAGGAACAAAGTAATATTGTCGGTGAAGATATTATGGAAGAACCACGATGCCGAGGAAGTAACGTGGGAATTAGAGGAAAAGATGAAGAAAAATTTTCCTCATCTATTTTGATTAAGTAAGACGAGATTCTGGGGACAGAATCTTTATAAGGTGGGAAGAATGTAACGACTGAGAAATTCGGATTTTAATGTAAAATGATTTTATTAAATTAAATAATAATAAAATTATATTCTATGTTTTATCAAGATGATTGTCATTCTATAACCTATTGATAATGGAATGTCGTAGTATTTGAGCTATATGAAGGAATTAAAGTGTTTGAATTTCTAAGAAGACAATAAAGGTTATCTGAGAAATTTTCTGAAAAACACTATTCATTGGTATTTTCTCGGGATTTAGTTTTGAATTTTCGAGAAATACGTAATGATAGAATATTAAGGTAAGACGCATTATGTAATAATAATCTAGTTATGTAAAAAGTAATATTTCGCTTGCGGACTTAAGTTATAAACGTTAAGTAAAGCGAAATAGGAATGAATAAAGTAATAATTGTATGATACTTGGGTATTATGCAAAGGAATGAAAATAAGTATAATACGAAGTATTATACGAGTGGTATGAAGGATGAATTATTGTATATAAATTCTATATGAATTAGAATACAAGAATAATGCATAAGCTATATGTATATGTATTATGTAATACTAATGGACTTGTAAAGATTGATTAGGATGTTGTACAAGCCCAAGTCAATTATGGGTAAAGCCCAACTTTTAAAATTATTAAGTATGTGAGAGTTTATTAAAGCAAAGCCCAAGGTTTAGTTAAATCTAAGCCCAAGCTAAAATCCATAAGTTGTGTGACCCATGTAGCAAACCATATTAATATGGTTAATGTGTGGTTATTAAGTATTATGAGTGGCGATCAAGTGTTAGAAGTAATGATCAAGTTAATGTAGTGTTCAAGTTAAATGAGTAATGACCGAGCAAGGGATAGGTTTTGTGCCTTGCAAGTAATGAATAGTAAGGAGATGCAAAAGGAGGTGGGATGATGCAATTGACCAAATTGCCCTAACCTTAGAAATTCTATAAATAATAAAGGTTTGCAAGTCATTTACTAGTTGTTCAAATAATCTAAAAACTCTCTCTTAAAGTGCTTAATTGTTAGGAAGATTAAGTTGCAAATAAGCTACTTATATAAGAAGAAGCTACTTACCAAAGACTTCAAATGTAAGACTCCTTCTCCAATTATCTTCTATCTCTATCATGATAGGTTGATAAGAAAAGCTTGGATTAAGGAACATGAATGATAAAAAGTAAGAAGTATGTGTAAGTAATGAACTTCAGCCATATAAGTTGGTAATAAGTTATTTATGCAAGCATAAGCTATAAACTTATGAGAAGGAATTATGAACTTGTAATAAGTTTATTAATGGAAGTAATGAATTTGTATGTATATAAATCATATATACAAGGATGGATTTATATGTGAAAACATGTATGCAGGATGATTAAAAGACTAACTTTCTTAAGTTAGGAACAATGAAGTAATAAGTAGTTTATAATTTATCATGTTATAAGCTTATGAAGAAATAAGTCAAAAATCCAACCATGAGTATAAGTTGTTGCAAAATGTATGTTAAGATGTTCACATAATGAATGAAACTCATTTGTAATGTTGAACAAGTCATAAGAATGAAGATTTGCCGGAAATCGCACGATTAGACGATAATCGTCGAATACGTGAAATTACCGGATTATAAGTTAAATTTTTAGTTTGAGTTTGGAAACGTTGTTTTCCAATGGAGAAAAGTCATGTTTGTCATTTAAGAGTTGCGGACTAGAAAATGGGCGAATTCCGACTTAGAACGAAGAAACGAGCGTTGAACGTTCACGAACGTTTATCGTTTTCGTTAAAAATGAACCAATATTTTTAGCAAACGAAGTCAAATAGATAAAATTCTTGCATGAACGCGTAGATTACGTAATTTGTGAAACATAGGCTTTTGAACTAGCTAATTCGGACTTATAACGAAGGAGTTATGCGTCCGAGAAATTAACAAAATTCAAAGTCTGAAATTTTTTTCTGGTGCACAGAGTTGGCACCCCGGCGCCAACCTTAGACCAATTATTCACGCCGCAGAGCCAAGCAGTGTCCAAGCACACTGGAAACTCGTATCGCAGCACAACATATTAAGCAAGGACTCGCGCCGCAGCGCCAAGTTCGGGACCTCTGCACTGTTAACTCGTGCCGCACCGCGAGATGTAGGTATAAAGCTGGTGCCGCAGCTCCAGCCCTAGACAAATGATAGTAAAGAATGAGTAAGAGTATGAAGAAAGGAAATGAATGAATTGAGAACAAATTTACATTAAGGTAACATTGTTAAAGACTTAAAGATAGTATGAAAGGGTTGATGATAACCTATTGAACCATAAATGCAAGAAGAATGATAAATAAAAAATGATAATAACGAAATCTAATACACAATTAGATTGAGATGAAGGGTAAGATATAGTCAGATACATACTTGATTATGTGTGACCTGATGTAAGGCATTATGTGATCATGTATTGTAGAGACTTGAAAGACTTGGACGTAAAGTAAATTACATCGTACCAGACGCTTAAGGCAAGTATTCTAACTCTTGTCTCAGTTCAATCTGAACAAATTTTTAACGTTCATGTATCTTTATGAATGAATTGAAGTATAATGAAGTTAAAGCCAGTTCCTTTGGCTAGACTTAACATATTGAGTGGATTGTTGATAATCTATTCATATGTTATCAAATGCTATTATCTTTTGTCAACTACTTGATATGGTTTTCAAAAGAAGACTGAAATATTAAATAAATGTTTTGTCGGTAAAACGACAGACACGTGAGGTTGCCAAATGATTAAACGTACATACGTTTAATGGATGTAGTGTTGATCAACATAGAGTACAATAGGCTGATCACCTAGAAGTTCTCGTAAGTAATACTGGGCTTACGGACTTATTTCCGGGTTGTTCTTTTCAAAGAAAGAATGAATACTCGAGGTCTTTGTGACACCCCCAAATCCGGGTTACCTGACTCCCGAGTTTGGTGTTCACGATCCATAATATAAATAACATTTAATTACCCATAATATATATAGATAGTATCTTACATAAATTTTTATCAGAGTTTTTCAATACATTACCCAGGTTCTCTAACCTTAACTTTACAAACATACCCTTTAGATATACAAAAAGGGTTTACAAATACAACATAATAAATATGCTAATCATAACTAGTTTATTACAACGCCTTTGCCTTTATCCTTCGCAGCACCTCCTGCCACTTCGTCCCTAGCTGAAAATTTTTATTTAGCAAGGGTGAGCAACTAATTTGCCCCGCAAGTTAATACATACAATAAATGTATAAGGATTCAAAACAACAAACTATCTATTTTGATAGAATGAAACCAAAGTTCGGGGAACTTTGAAATAGCTGAACAAATCGTTATTCAATAACAAGACTTCTTTTCTTCTACGCAACACAATATTTCAATAATGAAAGAGTACAACGCTTCCAAGTTTATACGGTATTCTAGTGAATAATCTAGAATCAATTCTACGAATGAAATATTTCTCCAGATTTATACTGAGTGATCACACTAGATCTTCGAACTTATTTTCTCGGATAGATATCAAAGATTTACTTTGATAAATACTCAGGTGTATCAAATAACCATAAAGATTAAATCATACCCCTCTGCAAGTACTCAGAGCCGGCCAACTCATTGTACCCTATATTATGCATAATACTCAAAACGCGCGCAAAGGTCGAATTCACGACCAACAAAATATTCCCTTTATATAAAAAGGTTGTTCTTCTCAGTCTTGGAATCAAAAGTTTGATTTTACAACGAAATAATGTGATTTCAAATTCTATTTACTTCTCTTCTCAAACCTAACAAGTTTTTACAAATGTTTGTCTAACCAGAATAATTGGCTAAGACATTTCTCAACATAATTCGACAATAAACAGGAATTATCTGTACGGTCAATTCTAACTTCTACAGATATGAATATCCAACAACAGTAATTCTAAGAATATATATTTTCTAATTCGAAAATTTAATTTCAACAATAAATCCCTGGACGTGGCATAATTAGCAATAATTATCCACCAATAATAATCGAATAAAATAACTCAAGGTTGAGTTAGGGAACTTGCCTCTTCCGCTGATTACAGCTACACAATATACTTATCTGATTTCGAAAGACCTATAACCAATAATGTAGGTCGCACAATTAGCACAAACATTTATATCACACAGCACTGTATTCACAGTCAAAATTCTCCTAAGCACATTACCACATAGTCACATTAGTGTTTATAACCTATATAAACACTTAACAAGTCAAACTATATCAGTCTGGTTGGATTTCGGTCCATTCTCGGTGTTCTGGTCACCCTATCCGATAATTAACACATTGATTGTCAATTAAACTTGGTTTCTAAGCTTCAATATTAATTTAGATAAGTCAATTATCAATTATAATATTTTTCAGAAGCTTTTACTATTAATCAAACAATTATTATAATTTATAATAATTTTTTTCAAACACTTAAATCATTTTTAAATGATTTTAATTATCAAATAATCTTATCATTATTAATATTTAATAATATCAAAATATTAATAACATACTTTTCAAAATATTAAAGTTATCATCAATAACTTAAAATATTTTTAAATCATCAATATTCTACTTAAATGATTTTTAAAGTAATTAAAATCATTTTTAAATCATCACCATTAATATATAAATATTAATGAAATTATTATCCAAATATTAAAAGTCATTACTTATAACTTAAAATATTTTTAAACCATTTTTCTCATTTTTAAATGATTTTTAAATCAATAAAATCATTTTTAATTCATTTATTTAATATAATAATTAAATAAATCAAATATCATTAATATTAATTTATTAATGAAAATTCTCCAAAAATATTGTAAATTATATTTTATAATTTAAAATATTTTCTTAATACTTTATTCTCAATTAAAATGATTTTTAAATCATTTAAATCATTTTCATCTTATTTATTTAATTTAATAATCAAATAAATATAATATCATTAATATTAAATTATTAATGAAAATTCTCCAAAAATATTAAAAGTTACATTTTATAACTCAAAATATTTTTAAATACATTTTCCTTATTTAAAAATGATTTTTCATAATATTAAATCATTTTTCTCTAATTTATTTAATACACTAATTAAATAAATTAAATACCTTTAATATTTAAATAATTATAAATATTAAAGAAAAATATTCCAATTGGTCAAAAATTATTTTTCATAATTTAAAATAATTTTTAAAACCATTTTTGGTAATTTTTAGAATTTATTTCTATTTTTTAATCAATTTCCGAAAATCAGAAAATTAAAATAAATTAATCCGTCGCTAAAGGCCTATAGCGACACTATCCGTCGCTATAGGTGTTCTTGAGCAACCCAGATTTCTTTTCCGGCAGGCGAGGGTGCATGGTTTGACCGACGATAACTGACGATCGGAGCATGATCTAAGCTATCTAAAAGTTTGGTCGTGTAGAAAATATGTCACACTACAATATACAACCAACAATTTGGTTAAATAACATCATAATAAGGAGATAAAAGCCTCCAAACTTTCTGACAAACCGTTTCTGGGCAGAAACAGATGCGAGTTGCCACTTTGAAGCTCGATTTAAGATATGTTCTGGTCATGTTTTACTTTATCTATCAACTCTAGGTTGTAGACAAAATGTAGTATTACAACTACAAAGCATAATAACAGAAAAAAATTAAACCATTAACTAGATATAATCGGTCAAACTTGAACACGGACACTGTCTCGAATTTTTCTAGGTTCGTGTTCTTGACAGATTCGGTCAACGGGGTTTTGACCGTGTATAAATTTTTATCTATAAACGATCTGGCTTTAATTATTTTTGAAGATTAAAGAACTCGTAACAGGCTACAATTTACAAGTCTTAAACATCAAAAACATGTAACACACACGGAGTTATAAGATCTGACATTTGACTGAAAATCACAGATTTTCAAATTCCCAGATTTTGGAAAACTTAAAATTCGTGCATTTTGATGTTATGGGTTCGTGATTTATCAACCCAGATCATCAATTAACACCTTATTACACATATTTGAACAATCAATTGCAACAAATAACAAGGAATCGAAGGATTTCAAAAATTAGGGTTTATACCTCTTTTGCTTTGATTTTTGATTCTGCCCTTCCAATCTGTTATTGGCTGATATAGGAGCTGTTTCTAGGACTGATTTACTTGTATAATTCGTGGGTTTTGGAGAGAGAGATGGTTGGTGAGAGCTTATAGCAAAAATGGCCAATTTTCTCAACTTTCTCTCTCTTGAATCTCTTAAATAATCTTTAGATGCATTGAATGGTTGGCATTTTCGGCTGGGGCAGATGATTTGTGTCACAAAGTCAAGGTAGTTGGTAAGGAGTTGGTTACCTAATAAAGCTTTGGACAATTTGGCAAGTTAACAATTAAAAATCCCATAAAGGGTATTATGGTCATTTCCAATTTTTCTAGATCTTCTTATTTGATGAAACCCTTAGGGTTTAGGGTTTGAAAAAATCTAGGGTTTAGGTTTTGTACCCTTTAGGTCTAAAAATTCTAATTTCCATAATTTGCAAATTTAAGGTTTAATTAGAAAAATAAATTTTTCTAAAATACAATTAGGGTTTCTCAAATAGAATTCTAACTTACAAAAATATAATTAGTGATTTCTAATCATATTTATGTTTAATGAATACTTTAGGCATGCTAATAAAAATTAGGGTTGCCTAATTAGGGTTTACAATTCCCGATATTAACATTAGGATTTCTCGGCATACAATTAGGGTTTTAATTGTACAAATAATTTTCTATATTTAAGATTAGGGTTTTAAATCCCTTATTAGGGTTTAATAATATTAAAACCTATCCGATCAATTATTGATCAAAAATTCTATACCGTTCAAACACATACATATTAATATAATTATTTTATTTATATTTTCTACCGAATCCCGTTCCAAAAATTAGGGTTAGGGTTTCTATTCTCCGTTAAGCACAACTCTACTCTAATTTTATTTGTCAATACATAAATTGACCTTCTCGATATATGTATCAAAGAAACTTGTCACAAATTAATAATTAATATTAATATTAAATAAAATAAAATAAAATAAAAATTATTCGTAAATTTTGGATTATTCAAAATCCTGGGTTATCACATTCACCCCTCCTTAAAAGGATTTCGTCCTCGGAATCACCGCTTTCTTATATTCTACAATCTTTTAAAGTTGTATCATTAATTCGTTGTTATCAACACAATATTAATTTGTGTTTCAAATTCTAACCTATGACTTAAATCTATAAAAGATAACAGTTCACAGAATTATTCAAATCATAATAGTCGCGTAATTAAATTTCTAAACGAAAACATTACCTGCTACTACCTCCTGAGTAGCCAATGCATCTAGCGCCGTCATGTTGAATGTACGGGCAGTTGGTCTTCCTGGCTGTGCAGGTCCTCGGATTGCCAAGGTTCCACCACCGGGTCCCTTGTTGGCGCTTTCCTTCTCCATATTCTTCTTCGGACAGTTTCTTACCAAATGATCAGTTGATCCACAGGCAAAACAACCTTGTATCTTTTTCGGGCTGGGACAATTTGGCGACATGTGCCCCTCTTGACCACAGTTGTAACAAACTCCTTTCTTCTTCAGACAAACTCCAGAATGATTCTTCCCATAATTTGCACAAGGCCCTCCTCCTTTCCTATTCCCTTCAGTTTTATTACCCGATTGGGTATTCTCACTCCACTTTCTCTTATTCGGGTTACTACCACCACTGCTTCCACCTTCATTGGTATTCTTCTTCTTTTCCTGATGAAAACGAGATGCAGCCTCGCTTCCTCCTTCAGCAATTAATGCCTTCTCCAATAAAGCCGCAAAAGTGTTGATTTGCAGCATAGCTACTTTGTTATAAATCCCTGGCTTCAAACCGTTCTCAAACCCTCTTGCTTTTCTTGCTTCTGTATCCACCTGATGAGGTGCAAATCAATTCGTTGAATTTAGCAGCATACTCCGAAACAGACAAATTCTCCTGCTTAAGTTCCAAGAACTTAACTTCCATCCGAGATTGCATACTCGGCGAGAAGTAGTTCTCAAAGAACAACTCCTTAAATCTGGTCCATGCTACCACCGCTGTACCCGCTCTCGCTTGATTCGTCTCCCACCAATAATTGGCTTCTCCCTTCATTAAGTATGTCGCAAAAACCGTCTTTTGCTCTTCCGCCACTCGCGCAATCACGAACGCTTTCTCCATCTCTTTCACCCAAGTTTGGGCTTCGATCGGATCTGTAGTCCCCTTAAATTCCGGCGGTCCTACCGCTTTAAAATCTTTAAAGTTAGCCAATCCGTCGGCTGGCCGATTTCTCGCTCCTCCCCTGGCTGTAGCCCTATTTTCCATAGCTTGGGTCAGCATATCCACAAAATTCTGCATCGGGTCCGCTTGACCTCCTTCGTTATTTACTGATTGCTCTTCTCTTTGGTTTCGATTCTGTCGTCTAGGCGGCATGATCTATTTTAAATGAAAATCTTATATTAATACTCTTTTCTATACAAATTCTTATCACAATAAGAATTCAACACAAAATTCTCAAGTAATCGCATATTTATTCAAATAGCACATAGTACATTTAGTACTTCACATATCTCTATCCTTTTAAAAGTATTTTCGGATTAATCATACCCAACTTTACAAAAGTTGCAATTCTCCAACTTTACACAAAAAGTTATCATTCTCCAATTTCACATTACTATATCCAGTTCATCAAACTTACCACACTTAAGAGTTCAGTAACTTGTCACAACTTTATGAGTGTATGAACTTATCCTAGTCAGACTTTTGGCGTCCATTCGCTGAGGGGTCCAAAACATTTCATATAATTATGAGTCATTAACTTACCATAAGTATGAGTTTTAAGAACACACAAATTTATTTTAATCTTATATTCATATAGAAAATAAAGATTTCATTCATAAAAACATATATTTACATATGCTTAAGCATCATTCTCGATATTACATCACTTAATACCAAAAGCTTCTACCAAAAGACATTAAAACTTATATCTAAGTTATCTAACGTCCACTGCCTTCACCAATCTTCTTCTTGCTGGGACACTTGTTGAATCCGTGACCCGTCTGCCCACATGAAAAACACTTCCTCAAATTTGGCTTAGGACAATGCAAAGAGATATGTCTTTCTTGTTTGCAGTTGAAGCACACGTTCTTCCACATCATACATTCTCCAGCGTGAGTCTTTCCACACTTGATACAGTCTTGCTTCTTCTTCGGACTTGTCTTCTCAGAATTAGGGCTGTCGATGTCCCTCTTCCTCTTTTTCTTGTCCTTCTGCTGCTTGATTGTTCCCTCAGATGATACACCACCTTCAGCCTTCATCTTCTCCACCTGCGCCTTCAGCTCGTTCCGTTCTTCAGTCATTTCACGCAATGCCCGCTCCGTCTTCCACAACTCCTCCAAGAGAAATACCTTGCTTCGGAGTTCCTGAACTTCCACAGATAGCTGATCTTGTTCTCCAACTTTGATCTTATTCTTTAAATCCACCTTAGTTGGCTCAGACTCGGCCTCCTCATCTCCACTCAGATACATCTCGGGATAATCGTCATGATCACTCCCCAGATTAACCATTGGTTCATCTTCTCCCAACTTCTCAACCGATTCGCTTTGCGCTGACACCCCGGCTACTGGCACTGGTGCAACAGCCTCTAGCATCTCCGCACTCTTTTCACCTTCTTCAAACATCCTACAAGCAGTTTAAACAACTTGATTAGTACTTTACTAGTAAAACATTCTCACACTATGTGCCCACATTTCTCACTATCGATACGCTTCTGCAATCCCTCACTTAGTACTCTAAATGAGTTTTCTCTATCTCGTTTATGGTTATAATCCTAGGGTTTTCCCCACCCCACTTAAGGTTTATAACCTACGGTTATTCTACCAGCTGGTGACACCTTGGTCACTACAGCTCTGATACCAACCTGTGACACCCCCAAATCCGGGTTACCTGACTCCCGAGTTTGGTGTTCACGATCCACAATATAAATAACATTTAACTACCCATAATATATATAGATAGTATCTTACATAAATTTTTATCAGAGTTTTTCAATACATTACCCAGGTTCTCTAACCTTAACTTTACAAACATACCCTTTAGATATACAAAAAGGGTTTACAAATACAACATAATAAATATGCTAATCATAACAAGTTTATTACAACGCCTTTGCCTTTATCCTTCGCAGCACCTCCTTCCACTTCGTCCCTAGCTGAAAATTTTTATTTAGCAAGGGTGAGCAACTAGTTTGCCCCGCAAGTTAATACATACAATAAATGTATAAGGATTCAAAACAACAAACTATCTATTTTGATAGAATGAAACCAAAGTTCGGGGAACTTTGAAATAGCTGAACAAATCGTTATTCAATAACAAGACTTCTTTTCTTCTACGCAACACAATATTTCAATAATGAAAGAGTACAACGCTTCCAAGTTTCTACGGTATTCTAGTGAATAATCTAGAATTAATTCTACGAATGAAATATTTCTCCAGATTTATACTGAGTGATCAGACTAGATCTTCGAACTTATTTTCTCGGATAGATATCAAAGATTTACTTTGATAAATACTCAGGTGTATCAAATAACCATAAAGATTAAATCATACCCCTCTGCAAGTACTCAGAGTCGGCCAACTCTTTGTACCCTATATTATGCATAATACTCAAAACGCACGCAAAGGTCGAATTCACGACCAACAAAATATTCGCTTTATATAAAAAGGTTGTTCTTCTCAGTCTTGGAATCAAAAGTTTGATTTTACAACGAAATACTGTGATTTCAAATTCTATTTACTTCTCTTCTCAAACCTAACAAGTTTTTACAAATGTTTGTCTAACCAGAATAATTGGCTAAGACATTTCTCAACATAATTCGACAATAAACAGGAATTATCTGTACGGTCAATTCTAACTTCTACAGATATGAATATCCAACAACAGTAATTCTAAGAATATATATTTTCTAATTCAAAAATTTAATTTTAACAATAAATCCCTGGACGTGGCATAATTAGCAATAATTATCCACCAATAATAATCGAATAAAATAACTCAAGGTTGAGTTAGGGAACTTGCCTCTTCCGCTGATTACAGCTACACAATATACTTATCTGATTTTGAAAGACCTATAACCAATAATGTAGGTCGCACAATTAGCACAAACATTTATATCACACAGCACTGTATTCACAGTCAAAATTCTCCTAAGCACATTACCACATAGTCACATTAGTATTTACAACCTATATAAACACTTAACAAGTCAAACTATATCAGTCTGGTTGGATTTCGGTCCATTCTCGGTGTTCTGGTCACCCTATCCGATAATTAACACATTGATTGTCAATTAAACTTGGTTTCTAAGCTTCAATATTAATTTAAATAAGTCAATTATCAATAATAATATTTTTCAGAAGCTTTTACTATTAATCAAACAATTATTATAATTTACAATAATTTTTTTCAAACACTTAAATCATTTTTAAATGATTTTAATTATCAAATAATCTTATCATTATTAATATTTAATAATATCAAAATATTAATAACATACTTTTCAAAATATTAAAGTTATCATCAATAACTTAAAATATTTTTAAATCATCAATATTCTACTTAAATGATTTTTAAAGTAATTAAAATCATTTTTAAATCATCACCATTAATATATAAATATTAATGAAATTATTATCCAAATATTAAAAGCCATTAATTATAACTTAAAATATTTTAAAACTATTTTTCTCATTTTTAAATGATTTTTAAATCAATAAAATCATTTTTAATTCATTTATTTAATATAATAATTAAATAAATCAAATATCATTAATATTAATTTATTAATGAAAATTCTCCAAAAATATTGTAAATTATATTTTATAATTTAAAATATTTTCTTAATACTTTATTCTCAATTAAAATGATTTTTAAATCATTTAAATCATTTTCATCTTATTTATTTAATTTAATAATCAAATAAATATAATATCATTAATATTAAATTATTAATGAAAATTCTCCAAAAATATTAAAAGTTACATTTTATAACTCAAAATATTTTTAAATACATTTTCCTTATTTAAAAATAATTTTTCATAATATTAAATCATTTTTCTCTAATTTATTTAATACACTAATTAAATAAATTAAATACCTTTAATATTTAAATAATTATAAATATTAAAGAAAAATATTCCAATTGGTCAAAAATTATTTTTCATAATTTAAAATAATTTTTAAAACCATTTTTGGTAATTTTTAGAATTTATTTCTATTTTTTAATCAATTTCCGAAAATCAGAAAATTAAAATAAATTAATCTGTCGCTAAAGGCCTATAGCGACACTATCCGTCGCTATAGGTGTTCTTGAGCAACCCAGATTTCTTTTCCGGCAGGCGAGGGTGCATGGTTTGACCGACGATAACTGACGATCGGAGCATAATCTAAGCTATCTAAAAGTTTGGCCGTGTAGACAATATGTCACACTACAATATACAACCAACACTTTGGTTAAACAACATCATAATAAGGAGATCAAAGCCTCCAAACTTTCTGACAAACCGTTTCTGGGCAGAAACAGATGCGAGTTGCCACTTTGAAGCTCGATTTAAGATATGTTCTGATCATGTTTTACTTTATCTATCAACTCTAGGTTGTAGACAAAATGTAGAACTACAACTACAAAGCATAATAACAGAAAAACATCAAACCATTAACTAGATATAATCGGTCAAACTTGAACACGGACACTGTCTCGAATTTATCTGGGTTCGTGTTCTTGACAGATTCGGTCAACGGGGTTTTGACCGTGTATAACTTTTGATCTATAAACGATCTGGCTTTAATTCTTTTTGAAGCTTAAAGAACTCGTAACAGGCTACAATTTACAAGTCTTAAACTTCAAAAACATGTAACACACACGGAGTTATAAGATCTGACATTTGACTAAAAATCACAGATTTTCAAATTCCCAGATTTTGGAAAACTTAAAATTCGTACTTTGATGTTATGGGTTCGTGATTTATCAACCCAGATCATCAATTGACACCTTATTACACATATTTGAACAATCAATTGCAACAAATAACAAGGAATCGAAGGATTTCAAAAATTAGGGTTTATACCTCTTTTGCTTTGATTTTTGATTCTGCCCTTCCAATCTGTTATTGGCTGATATAGGAGCTGTTTCTAGGACTGATTTACTTGTATAATTCGTGGGTTTTGGAGAGAAAGATGGTTGGTGAGAGCTTATAGCAAAAATGGCCAATTTTCTCAACTTTCTCTCTCTTAAATCTCTTAAATAATCTTTAGATGCATTGAATGGTTGGCATTTTCGGCTGGGGCAGATGATTTGTGTCACAAAGTCAAGGTAGTTGGTAAGGAGTTGGTTACCTAATAAAGCTTTGGACAATTTGGCAAGTTAACAATTAAAAATCCCATAAAGGGTATTATGGTCATTTCCAATTTTTCTAGATCTTCTCATTTGATGAAACCCTTAGGGTTTAGGGTTTGGAAAAATCTAGGGTTTAAGTTTTGTACCCTTTAGGTCTAAAAATTCTAATATCCATAATTTGCAAATTTAAGGTTTAATTAGAAAAATAAATTTTTCTAAAATACAATTAGGGTTTCTCAAATAGAATTCTAACTTACAAAAATATAATTAGTGATTTCTAATCATATTTATGTTTAATGAATACTTTAGGCATGCTAATAAAAATTAGGGTTGCCTAATTAGGGTTTACAATTCCCGGTTTTAACATTAGGGTTTCTCGGCGTACAATTAGGGTTTTAATTGTACAAATAATTTTCTATATTTAAGATTAGGGTTTTAAATCCCTTATTAGGGTTTAATAATATTAAAACCTATCCGATCAATTATTGATCAAAAATTCTATACCGTTCAAACACATACATATTAATATAATTATTTTATTTATATTTTCTATCGAATCCCGTTTCAAAAATTAGGGTTAGGGTTTCTATTCTCCGTTAAGCACAACTCTACTCTGATTTTATTTGTCAATACATAAATTGACCTTCTCGATATACGTATCACAGAAACTTGTCACAAATTAATAATTAATATTAATATTAAATAAAATAAAATAAAAAAAATTTATTGGTAAATTTTGGATTATTCGAAATCCTGGGTTATCACAGTCTTTGACCGGAGTGAATGTTTTACTAAATATTGATATTATTGTAAAACATTTTGAAAAAAAGATGAAGTGCTATTTTGAATTATAAATAGTAATTCATAACTATTGTTCGGTTATCGAAGATGTAGGATTCATATGTACAAAGCATGTTGTTATCTAAATTGTTATACTTGCTGAGCTAGTTATGCTCACTCTTGCTTGAACCATATGAATGCAGCTAAGACTGAACGTCCCGAAGGATTGAATAAGGATAAAGGAAAAGCTAAGGCAGATTATTAAGCTATCTTGTAATAGTATAGGTCTATTGTTGTAATGTAATGAATATTATGACAAAGAACCTTTGTAACGGGTATAGAACCTGGGAAATGTAAATATTACTTTTAATATATAGAAGTTATGTTCGTTCTTTGAGATCTTTCACTGGAATGAATGTATGAATGTTTGTACAGTATAACACCATTTGTCGGGTTGAAAGATACCTGGATTTGGTGGCGCTACAACACCTGCAACCTTAGGCTGTGACATCCGAGCTGTAGGATTCCGATAGTCATTTGCAGCCATAGTCTCGATAACCGTATAGGCCTCATCATAGCTTTTTACCCATAATGCCCCTCCTGCGGCTGCGTCTACAATCGGTCTTGACTGCCATCCCAAACCATTGTAAAACGAATTACTCACCATCCAATCTGGAAAATCATGATGCAGACACTTCCTAAGCATCTCTTTATACCTCTCCCATGCCTCATATAAGGACTCTCCATGTTGTTGCTCAAACTAAGATATGGCTATCCTCATCTTTGCAGTCTTTGCCATTGTGAAAAACTTAGCTAAGAACTTCTGTGCTAAGTCCTCCCATGTGGTCATTGATCCTGCCGGGAAAGAGTGTAGCCAACTCCTCGCTTTATCCCTCAATGAGAATGGGAATAATCGTAGTTTGATGGCATCCTCCATCACACCATTATATCTGAATGTTTCACAGATCTCGATGAAGCTCAATACGTGTTCATTCGGATCATCTATAGCAGCACCCCCAAACTGT
Organism: Panax japonicus; assembly: GCA_020205505.1. Lineage (NCBI taxonomy): Eukaryota > Viridiplantae > Streptophyta > Magnoliopsida > Apiales > Araliaceae > Panax > Panax japonicus. The sequence goes on along the minus strand of CM035098.1, from coordinate 30,232,709 downwards.
ACTGAGTTTTGCACCATCTAAATGGTGCCCAGTTTGATTTCAAAGGTATTGGCTGCTATCGCCGGTCTGACTATGCTAGACAGTAATTCATTTATGTTTGGCATGGAATATTCTCTTAGATCTCGATGCTCTTCTCTTTGCTTAATTCTCTGTTCTTCCCCCATACTGACTATCGTCCTTTCTAACTGTGCTTGCAAATTTCTTTGCACACTCGCTTTCCAACCTTTTCCATTGATATTAGCTTGTGCTGGTGTTAACTCTGAGTTGGATAATCGTGTGTGCATAAAACATTACAAGTACTTGTAACAAAAATAAAAATAAAAATAGAAGTGAGAAATGAACAAAATTGTCTAAGTCATACAATACAACTTTAAACTAATGATAACTATCTAGATTAACGCCTTTCCCCGGCAACAGCGCCAAAAATTTGTTGCCTCTCTTATCAGTTCTAATAAAAGAGCTCTAACTCATGCAAGTATACACGAGTTAAAAAGTAATATAGAGTAAGTAAAGTATCGATCCCACAGAGAAAGTTGTTAAACTTAGATTACTATGCATTAATCAACTCACTATATTTATATGCTCAGACTGATGAATCAATTATTGATTTAAACTAATTATGATTACCATCTATAAATAAAGATATAAATGGATTAACTATATTATGGAAACAATGGGATCCTAACTTCATTCAATATTTCGTCTAATCGCAACTGTCATGCAAGAAGGGTTCACATACCACAGGAAAATAGCCAAGAGCACAAAGAGAGTTATAACCATTTTTCAATGCACTATAACCTACTCACACAGCATCTACAGATGTTAGACTCTATGTGATCACCAATATTATAACAATCACCATATGTTTATACATAATTGCAATTCTATTGTTCTTAAGCAAAAGCTCTTATTCTAGCTCATACGGTGAAATAATATATGTCTACCTGGTTCACAAAATATGCAAGCTATTACACTAAGCCCATATTCGCATGCTATCATGGTTACAGTCAATATTTATATGTTTATTTGTCAATTCCATACACATACTGAAACGAATGGTGATCAAGCATTCATACATGTAATACAACTATGACAGATATCCCATATGATATGCAAAACAAATCTAGCATTTAGATGTACAACTAAACTACTTATTAAAATCTGTTAGAATCCCATAATGGAGTTTAGTTCATGACTGAACCAAAAGCCATTATGGGATCAATGTTAAGCATGATCAATAAACAAACGAGTGAAGTAAGAAAGATATAATGATCAAACCCAATCGATGAATATAAACCAACGATTAACTATTAAATCCTCACTGCAATCCAATAGACAATAATCAGAATCAACAATGAAAGATAATTCCAAGAAGAAATAGAGAAAAATAGACGATATGACTTTCTTCTACGTTGGAATCTCTCCAAAGGTGTAAAACCCTAGTTTTTAAGATGAAAATACGTAAAAATAATCACGTCTCTGTCTGACACCAGTCAGAATTGTTTAAAACCCATTACACATCATTTAATTGAGAATTAAAAATAAAATAAAATTACAGCATCAGCATCGCGCAAGGCCGCACGCGTCTCTAGCTTCTTTATCTCGCGACCGCTAGACTTTAAGTGTGTTATGTCCAGTCCGGACGTCCTCTTTTGCGGTCGCACGATCATGCCTCGCGGGCGCACGTCAATTATCTCCCGGGCGCTCAACTTGTAGAAGGTCTCCCATGTCTAGCCCTACACTCGCGCGGGCACGCGAGTCTAAGTTGTCCTACCGCGCGGCCGCGCGGCTTGTTCTGCAGTTTCTGGCTCTTGTTTTGTTCTGCTGCTGCTGCTACTTGTTTAGTCATGCTTTAATCCTCTTGCTTGCTTGGTTTCCATGCTTCATTGTACCTCCATGCCATGCACATCCTTGCCTTGTGAGTAGCCTTCACGCATACACTCGTTGGTGCCTCTAATTCTACCAAAATTGAGCTGATTCCTGCACTTATTCACCAAAAGGAGTTTTAAGTAAATGCAATGCAAAATAACGTGAAATGCAACTAAAACACAATGAAATGTACATGAGGAGGGCACAATTCGCATGGATTGTTATATAATAAGTAGGTAAAAATACCACTTATCAGTCATACGTAAATGCACAGACAGGATATTCCGACAGAATAATAAATAATGGAACCTGGTCATGCATAATACGCACAGACAGGATATTCCAACAGAATAATAAATAAAGGAACCAGGTCATGCGTAAATGCACAGACAGGATGTTCCAATAGAATAATAAAGAATTGAATAACAGAAGAATTTCACCATGTATGCGGTACTTCGCATAGACAGGTTATTCCAACATAATGATAAAGAATGGAATAACAAAAGAATTTCACCAAGTATAGGGTAGCCAGCGTATACATATTATTCCAACATAATAATAAAGAATGGAATAACAGAAGTTCTCTTCATGAATAAGAAAGAAATAATACCCCTTACGAGTACAACAAATAATATCCCTTACCATAAAAGAAGAGTATTCTAACTTGTAGGGCGAGGATATTCTTTAAGAAAACTTGCACTACACTCAAAACTTCTCAAAACTCTAAAGAAATATGCTCAAGATTATAGAAGAATTCTCTGAACTTCTGGTGTGGTTTTCAATTCTAACTAAGCATCCTATTTATAGGAAAATAGAAAGGATACTATGCTGCACTGTACAATAAAATATAATATATTCTATATATATATATATATATATTTTATTTAAAATCTAATCAAACAAATAACTTTATAGAAGTATTCTGTTTTATATAAAAAGATTTTACTATGCAAAACACTACGCAGGCACTATGAAACATTATGCATAATAAAATATAATATATTCTAATTATTATCTAATGAAACAAATAACTTTATAAAAGTATTCTGTTTTATATAAAATAATTTTACTATGAAAAACACTATGCAGGAAATATGAAACACTATGCATAATAAAATATAATATATTCTAATTATTGTCTAATAAAATAAATAACTTTATAAAAGTATTCAGTTTTATATAAAAAGATTTTACTATGCAAAACACTATGCATAATAGAATATTATATATTCTATTTATAGTCTAATAAAATGAATAACTTTATAAAAGTATTCTATTTTATATAAAAAGCTTTTCTTTTTTATTACATTAATAATACTAATAAAACAAAACTCATCATCATTATTATAATAATTCACACTATTAATTGACCGGTCGTTCCCAGGAAAGAGGGGGCTTTCTAATAAGGATTTTTCCCTATTGGCGTGTAATTAGGTGACCAAACCTCTCCTTGGCAGAACTTCTAAACATCGTTAATATTGCAAATAATAATATTAATAACTCTGTCATCTCAAAATCTAAAATATCGATAATAATTTAATACAACTGAGTGACTTCTCACGTAAGCATCAATAATTAATACCGTGTGCTACTATGCAACCATGTGTATTACTGTACTTTTAAACCGGGTGTTTCAACAGTTAACGGTAAAACTTCCATCGTTATTTTCATAAAAATATTTTTTTCGTTTTCTCAATCCGAGAATAATTCCATTGTGGGGTCAACCAATGATTGTGTCGTTGTACGAATATTCCATGTTAAAACGAATATTTGGAGAAAATTAAATCTCCAAATATTTATAAATATAACGTTATCTAAAATTCACACCATAATTGTGAAAAAAATATTTGCAGAAAATTAAATCTTTATTCGTAAAATTTGGGATTTTACAATCTCCCCTCCTTATGAAATTTCGTCCTCGAAATTTACGTACGTACCTGGTATGCCGAAGAGTTGAGGATACCTAGAATTCATTTCAGATTCTAACTCCCAGGTCATTTCCTCAACATCGTGATTTCTCCATAAAACTTTGACTTGAGGTATAACCTTTGAGTGTTGAATACGATCCTTCTTATTCAAGATTTTAACACGTATCTCCTCATACGTAAATCTTCTACTATCTCATCTAGTTCTAACTTAATAACATGGTTTGGGTCGTCCACATATTTACGTAACATCGACACGTGAAAAATGTTATGAACACGCGACATACTTGGCGGTAAAAAGAGTCTGTAAGCTACAGTTCCTACTCAATCGAGGATTTCAAATTGTCCAATTAAATCGAGGGTTAAGATTTCCTCTCTTCGTCGATTCTTGCTTCTAGAATAACGCCCTCTTGAACCTTCTTCATCATATTCATCAGCTTTGAGTATGTAGCTTGAGCAGCTTTAACTTTATCGATTAAAGTCGATTCTAATCGTATATTCGTTATCTTCACGTGGGTCCCTAGAGTCTTTAACTCTATCTTCATCATTTTTAAGTTATATGAAATGGGTTTTTATGTTAACAACATTGCACTCGTTAACACATACGATATTCTACTCAACGCATCAGCTACCACATTCTCTCTTCCATAATGATATTGAATGGTTTGATCGTAATCTTCAACAGCTCGACCCAATGTCTTTGGCGCATTATACGTTTGTTTTGGTTGTAGAAATATTTAAGGGTTGAAGAAATGGGTTTTGTACTGGGGTCAATATAAAATTCAATTTCACCTTCTAGGGGTAGGTTAAGAAGTCTTCAAAAATACGTCAGGAAATTTATTAACGTTAGGAATATCATTCAAAACTGTGACTCTCATTCAAGACTTGGATAGCACGTCTATGACGCCCCCAAAATAGGGCCATTCCATCCAACATATTTTGAATCGCCAAATACATGGTACAAAAACAACTACAACTTTATTAATACATTTGTCATGCAAAATACGACAACACATAAACTGTGAGTTTAGATACAAATATTGTCTTCTAGACAATATCTACACACAAATAAGGTCCTTATTATAATTATTGATACAATACTTTACAAAAATGGTAAGGACTACTAAAACAACTTCCTAGAACCTTCATTCCGTACCCCGACTAGTACTCACTACATTTTCGCATCTTGAGAAGAAAAATGGAATAAAAAGGAAAATGGTGAGTTCAACTAGCCAAGTAAAGAATATTATGACTAAGATAATTTACAACAAATTATCGTTAGTCTTCAACAGGGAAAAATCTGATAGAATACAACAGACAATAAGTTTTAGATCAACAACTACAGTGGACATAAAAATTCATTAGAACAGTTAAGTAACGAATGAAATCTACTATAATCTATGAATTTAAAAATCTATCATCAATATTTTATCCCTGTAACATCAATCAATATTCATCTTTGCACTACAGGCCAAAGATATTCATCAGTCGGTCATATTTATCTCAACACCTGTACGTCTTTGCACTGCAGGCGAAAGATATTCATCAGTCGGTCATGTTCATCTCAACACCTGTACATCTTTGCACTACGGGCCAAGGATATTCATAATAAAACCAACCATCTTTACATTACAAGCCAAAGATATTTAACAACATGTCATCACTTAGGACTGAGGATGATGAAAAATGTTTTACAGAAAACGAATCTAGTGCAACAAAAGAACAAATATTAAGGATTCGTATTTTAACCAAAGCGAGTTCCAAAATAGTTCATAAATAATCACAGTAAAGAAAATTCAAGAATGATCAAAATATGGATACAATCAAAGCTAGTATCCATAATAGATATCTGTGACAAAAAACAAAATTTTAATTTTTTTGTGAATAGTGTCGTATACGTAAATAGTGCAGTATACGTGAATAGTAACCCCGACACTAAAAGACAATAATTTCAGAAGAAAAATTATCATGCTTCGTGAATAGTACTCGTGAATAGTAACTCATGAATAGTAACTCATGAATAGTAACTCGTGAATAATAACTCGTGAATAGTAACTCTAACATAAAAAGATCAAAATTTTACAAGAAAAATCTTACCAATATTCCGGTATAATGACATTGAAAGAAATAATATCATTTTAAAAAAAAATCCCTTACCTCGAAAAGACGGTACTCCTGACTGCAATACTGGATATAGTGCTGAAGGGAACTTGCACCGTATAGCAACACTCAAGGTATCAACATACTCACAAGAATACGCTCAATATATCGAGAGAGAAATAGAGAGAAAACTTTAGTTTCTAGTGTGGTTTTCAATTCTAACCTAAGCACCATATTTATAAAAAATTGCTTAGAACACCAAAACAGAAAATTTAATAAAATAATAATATATTTATACAAATTTCATTAGCACACCAAGAATCTGAATTCAGCAACTTATCAAATGTTTAATGAGGCCACAAAATGTAAAAAACGTTTTTCTTTTAAAAAAATAATTAAAACTTCTAAAAATTAATTATTTCAGAACTTCGAAACTTCAATAATTCACAATAAATAGCCCTTTTTGTCAGAAAAATTCAAACCACATATCCTTTCCATAGGAAATTTCATTCTCTACAACTTTACAGAAGAAAGTTTTTCTAAATTCCAAACAAAAATTGACTGAAATCCACAAACGAACGATTTTATAAGCTATTATCAAATTTCAGTCAAGAAATGGGGTCCACCGACATACAAAACATGTGTTAATCATTTAATGCCACCAAAATACTCTTCATCTTTATATACTCATATATCCCACATTCATTATAAAATATCACCATTATTATATTATTAAAATAATATATTTAAATGAATTATTTTATCAGAAAAAGATAAAATATTAATTTTCAACAATTGTCACATTAAAAATTTTCTCCATCTATATCCACATAAAATTAATATTTTCCTCATCATATAAATCAATAATTAATTATTCACAAAAAATATTACAGAATCACAATACTGACAACCAGACAGTTCTCAGGAAAGAGGGGGCTTTTCAATAAGGATTTCTCCTTATTGGCGCACAATTAGATGACCAAAACTCTCTTTAGACAGAACTGTCTAGACATTGCCAATGATGTTATCTAATAATATTATTCAGATAATATGAATTATTGCTCCGATAATGGAAAATACTGTGTAGTGACAATTATTGAAACAACAGTAATATAAAATATCAACGCATCAATTATTGAATCAATAAAATAAAATACTGAACAGTAATTACTGTAACAATTATTGAGTAGTGCCTTCTTACGTAAGAATCAATAGCATGGTTCATCCACAAAACTTTGACTTGTTGTATGACCTTTGTACGTCAGACATGCTCCTTCCTATCCAAAATCTTCACAGGTACCACCTCGTACGTTATGTCTTTGGCTATCTCGTCTGGTTCTAACTCAATAACGTGGTTCGGGTCGTCCACATATTTACGTAACATCGGTACGTAAAAAATGTTATAAACACACGACATACTTGGCGGTAAAACGAGTCTATAGGCCACAATTTCTATTCGATCGAGAATTTCAAATGGATTAATAAATCGAAGGTTTGAGCTTTCCTCACATCATCGATTCTCACTTTTGAAATAATAATTTCTTGTACCTCCTTCTTCAAATTCATCAGCTTCGGTGTGTATATTGAACAACTTTAACTTTATCGATTAAAGTTGATTATACTCGTATATCATCACGTGGGTACCTAGAATTTTCATCTCCATCTCTATTATTTGTAAGTTATACGAAATGAGTCTTTGACAATATCGTACTCGTACTCGTATACGATCTTCTACTCAACACGTCAGCTACCACGTTCGCTTTTCCAGGATGGTATGGTCAAAACATGTGCCGAAATGAGTCTCCTTCTGAGTTCTTTGAAGCTCTTCCCATATTCCTTGCTCCATTCGAATTTTGTATCTCTACGTGTCAGCTGAGTTAATGGAGTAGCGATTTGAGAAAATCTTTCCATGAATCTCCGATAATAAACAACTAAGCCTAGAAAGCTACGTATTTCAATTACTGACTTACGTTGCTCTCAACTATTACTCATATCCCAATCTTGGATAGCACGTCACAATGGCACCTATCAGTTTACTACCGCACGAATATGGCGTCCCCTACGGAGAATCTGGCTTCGGTTCATTCCACAAAGGAAGTCACAAGATAGAGGCTAGGGTACCAACTTCTATAATTAAATTTTTAACTCCTGAAGTTCAATAGGAGTCATTCAATATGAGATTTTAGAAATGGGTTTTGTACCGGATTCAAAGTCGATACAAAATTTAATATCACGCTCTGGGAGTAAGCCAAGAAATTCTTCGGGAAATACGTTAGGAAATTAACAAACAACAGAACTATCACTAAAATCTGACGTATTTTTGTTCAAGTCCATGACATGGGCTAAGAAAGCTTGACACTCGTTTTTCAACAAACAAATGGCTTTATGACTTGATATTAAAGTGTTTGAATTCAAATGGTTTGGTTGCTTGAATTCGAATAACAGGTTGCTTAGGAATATGAAAACTAACAACCTTATAAAAACAATCAATTTTGGCATGATGAGTAGTTAACCTTAAAATCACATCAAAAACAAATATCTTTAAAGAAATAAGGTCAACAGGTAATGTGATGGTGCAAACTTGAATCAAAAAAAAATTATAAGTAGTGGATGTAACAAAAGTTTCTCCTAACGAAGTCTCTACATATAAGGCAAAATCCAATTTCTCCAGAGTTAAGTTTAAACGTTGAGCGCAAGCAAGAGAGATAAAAGAATGGGTAGAACCGGTATCTAATAAGGTATAAAATCCACAAGAATTTATAATTAACTGACCCGTGCTAACTTTGTTTGGGTTCCTCACATTCTGATCGGTCACGACAAAAGCTCTTCTAGGAACTGTTGACTTTGACTTTTCTAGGACATCCTTTTGAGTCACCATCCCCGCTAAACTGGGTTTCGATACCGTACAATCTTGAGTGATATGTCCTTCCTTTCCAAAATTATAACATACCTTGAATTGTTGTGGGTAGTTTGGGCTGATATGTCCCTCGTCTCTGCATTTGTAGCATCTAACCGGCGGTCGATCCCCTCCCTTAGAACCAGTTGCTATTGGTGCTGACGTCTTCACATGGTCGTTGTTGAATCTCCTCTTTTTAAAATCTCCTCCCGACTCGCTTCTTCTATTCTCATGGCCATGATTACCACCAGAGTGGTTACCACCTTTGTACGTATTCTTCTTTCTCCACTAGTAATCGTTGTTCTGATGACTGCCGTCACCAGTATGATCCTGGTTATGGTTCCTCGGTTGAACGTACTTGTTATCTCGCTCTAACAATTGAGCCCTGTTGACAACATCTGAATAGAGAGAAAATTTATGAGAAATAAGATACTGACGTATGCCGGGTTTCAAACCTCTCAGAAACATCAGCATCATACGTTCCTCATTCTCCACCAAATGAGATGCAAACTTGGATAACTTTGCAAACTTCATCTCGTACTGGGACACCGTCATGTTGTTTTGTTCTATTCAAATGAACTCCACTTCCTTCATATGACGAATACTTTTAGGAAAGTACTTGTCATTGAACAGTTTCTGAAATGTCTCCCAAGACATGCTGACTGCGGCTGGATGGGTACGCTTCACAGATTTCCACTAGTAATCAGCCTCATTACGGAACATAAAAGTGGCGAATGGAACCTTCTGTTCCTCCGTGCATCCCAATACATCTAATATCTTGGTAATTTGTTTAACCCACGTCTTCGCCTTAATCGGATCCGGCTTTCCCTAGAATTCTGGTGGTCCCAACTCTTTGAACTGCTTGGCTGTGACAAACCGTGCGTTACTTTCATTTCCACCTGTATTTTGAACACGAGTCTCGCTCGTCTAATTTTGCATGAACTGCAAAAAGCTTCTAGTGGCATTATTCACAGGAGGAACATTGTCAGTCTATTGCACGTTCTCCTCATTGGTGAGTACAAGCGTCTCCATGGTCTCATTTACTCCACTGTTAACATTCTCAGTCGACATTCTCAAATACTGCCATAAAACAAGGGTTAATTAAATAAATCAACATATCACATAATATCCCTATATACTGACCAACCAACAAAGAAGCTTAGGTATGACAAACTAGCGAAGGATTTACTCGTCTTTCCCCTCCTAGTTCTATTCCCTGATCTCCGCCAGAGATCATATCCCTAAGCTCTGATACCAACTGTGACGCCCCTAAAATAGGTCCATTCCATCTAACCTTTTTTGAGTCGCCAAATACATGGTACAAAAACAACTACAACTTTATTAATACATTTGTCGTGCAAAATACGACAACACATAAACTGTGAGTTTAGATACAAATATTGTCTTCTAGATAATATTTACACACAGATAAGGTCCTTATTACAATTATTGATACAATACTTTACAAAAATGGTGAGGACTACTAAAACAACTTCCTAGAACCTTCATTCCGTACCCCGACTAGTACTCGCTACATTTTCGCCTCCTGAGAAGAAAAATGGAATAAAAAAGAAAAGGGTGAGTTCAACTAGTCCAGTAAAGAATATTATGACTAATATAATTTACAACAAATTATCGTTAGTCTTCAACAGGGAAAAATCTGATAGAATACAATAGACAACAAGTTTTAGATCAACAACTACAGTGGACACAAAAATTCATTAGAAGAGTTAAGTAAAGAATGAAATCTACTATCATCTATGAATTTAAAAATCTATCATCAATATTTTATCCCTGTAACATCAATCAATATTCATCTTTGCACTACAGGCCAAAGATATTCATCAGTCGGTCATATTTATCTCAACACCTGTACGTCTTTTCACTACAGGCGAAAGATATTCATCAGTCGGTCATATTCATCTCAACACCTGTACATCTTTGCACTACAGGCCAAGGATATTTATAATAAAATCAACCGTCTTTGCATTACAGGCCAAAGCTATTTAACAACATTTCATCATTTAGGACTGAGGATGATGAAAAATGTTTTACAGAAAACGAATCTAGTGAAACAAAAGAACAAATATTAAGGATTCTTATTTTAACCAAACCATGTTCAAAAATACTTCATAAATAATCATAGTGAAGTAAAATTCAAGAATGATCAAAATATGGATACAATCAAATCTAGTATCCATAATAGATATCTTGGACAAAAAACAAAAATTTAATTTTTCTGTGAATAGTGTAGTATTCATGAATAGTGTCGTATACGTGAATAGTAACCCCGACACTCAAAGGCAAGAATTTCACAAGAAAAATTAGCATGCTTCGTGAATAGTACTCGTGAATAGTAACTCGTGAATAGTAATTCATGAATAGTAACTCTAACATAAAAAGATCAGAATTTCACAAGAAATATCTTACCAATATTCCGGTATAATGATATTGAAAGAAATAATATCATTTTTAAAAAAATAATATCCCTTACCTCGAAAAGACGGTACTATTGACTGGAATACTAGATATAGTGCTGAAGGGAACTTGCACCGTATAGCAACACTCAAGGTATCAAAATACTCACAAGAATACGCTCAATATATCAAGAGAGAAAAAGAGAGAAAACTTCTGTTTCTGGTGTGGTTTTCAATTCTAACCTAAGTTCCCTATTTATAGGAAATTGCTTAGAACACCAAAGTAGAAAATTTAATAAAATAATAATATATTTACACAAATTTCCTTAGTACACCAAGAATCTGAATTCAGCAACTTCTCACAAGTTTAATGAGGCCACAAAATGTAAAAAATGTTTTTCTTTTAAAAGAATAATTAAAACTTCTAAAAATCAATTATTTCGGAACTTCGAAACTTTAATAATTCACAATAAATAGCCCTTTTTGTCAGAAAATTCAAACCACATGTCTTTTCCATAGGAAATTTCATTCTCTACAACTTTGTAGAAGAAATTTTTTCCAAATTCCAAACAGAAATTGACCGAAATCCACAAACGGGCGATTTTACAAGCTATAATCAAATTTCAGTCAAGAAATGGGGTCCACCGACACACATAACATGTGTTAAACATTTAATGCCACAAAAATACTCTTTCTCCTCATATACTTATATATCTCACATTCATTGTAAAAATATCACCATTATTATATTATTAAAATAATATATTTAAATGAATTATTTTATAAGAAAAAGATAAAATATTAATTTTCAACAATTGACACATTAAAAATTTTCTCCATCTATATCCACATAAAATCAATATTTTTCTCATCATATAAATCAATAATTAATTATTCACAAATAATATTACAGAATCACAATACTGACAACCAAGCAGTTCCTAAGAAAGAGGGGGCTTTTCAAGAAGGATTTCTCCTTACTGGCATGCAATTAGATGACCAAACCTTTTCTTAGACAGAACTTTCTAGACATTGCCAATAATGTTATCAAATAATATTATTCAGATAATATGAATTATTGCTCCGATAATGGAAAATACTGTGTAGTGATAATTATTGAAACAACGGTAATATAAAATATCAACGCAACAATTATTGAATCATTAAAATAAAATACTGAACAGTAATTACTGTAACAATTATTGAGTAATGCTTTCTTACGTAAGAATCAATAATTGGTTCAATACCATGTGCTACTGTGTTTTAACCACCGGGTATTCCAACAGTATTAACGATAACAACTACGCCGCTATTTATAAATAACTTATTCTTGTCGTTTACTTCCTCCAATCGCTTTCCGTTATGGGGCCCACACAAGGCTGCGCCATAGTACGAATATTCCCCGACAGTAAGAATATTCCACGACCAAATGAATATTCCCCGACAACAATGAATATTTTATAAGCACTTGCTTATTTTAGATATTTGCGCATTTTACCCATAACTAACCACATTAATCAAATCAACCCTTACTATTTCAACATAATAAATAAAGGAAATTAAATTTCATTAATAATAATTTGGGGTCTTACAACGTCACATTGATACCTATCAACTTGCCATCATCATTCACAACGTCGCCTACAGAATGTCTGGTTTTGGTGCATTCCACACAAGGAAGTCACCAGAAAAAGGCTCATGGCTCTTTACTTATGGCTTGATATGACAATGATTGACTTTATTAGTTTGGTTACTTTGAATTCGTATAACAGTTTGGTTAGGAGTATGAAAGCTAACAACCTTACAAAAAGCATAATGAGTAGTTAACCAATCGATTCCTAAAATCACATCAGAGGCAAGTATTTTCAAAGAGATAAGATCGACAGGTAATGTGAAAGTGTTGATTTTAATCAAATAAGATTTATAAATAGTGGAAGTAACAAAGGTTTCTCCCAACTGAGTTTCAACAGATAAATCAAAGTCTAACTTCTCCGGAGTAAAATTCAAACATTGAACACAACTAGGTGAAATAAAAGAGTGAGTAGAACCGGTATCAAACACGGTATAGACTTCGCAAGAGTTTATGATTAACTTACCCGTGATAATTTTATTCGGGTTCCTCATCACGAAAAAAAAATGCTCTCTCTTAAACTATCGGCTTTGGCTTGTCTAGGATATCGTTTGGCATCAGTATACCAACTGGACTTGACTTCACCATACGACCGTAAAAACCCAAAACCCTAATAAGACTTGTAAATGTAAAATACCATTATATAAATAAAATTTCTCTATTTTGAATGTGTTATGTGTTAATATATACTTGGTTTTACAAATTTGACGAAATAAATTTTTATCCAAAAAACCTCGTGCTTGACACCTCGTGCTTAAATTTTTTTTCTATATTCAGACTTTTCGGTAAAATTATTTCAACAAGTTTCTTTGTCGTGCTTACACTGACAAAACGCTTTGTCGTTCTTGTTAGGATTAGTGTGAATTTATGTTAACAACCCTAAATTAATAAACCCTAACCCTAATTAATAAAACCCAAACCCTAATTTGTAAATTAAACCCTAATTAGCTAATTAAACCGTAATTAGATTATCTTAACACCTAATCATAGTTAGTAAACTTAAATTAGGTACTAATTAACATTACTTAACATTCCTAATCATTAGAAACAAAACTCTAATCAAGATTAGTGAAGATTAAAGCCTAATTAAGCTACTAAAAAAACCTAACTACCTCACAAGTAGGTTAGAGGTCACCATTGCAAGTTCCAAGGTAGCACATAACATGCTTGTAACTCCCAAGCATCACCATAGTCATCAGATCAGATATTTGTAGAGTCAAGTTGCTCAAAAACGACAAAAAAGCCAAGTTGAAGAATTCTATAATTAGGAACCTTAATACTAAGCAAACTCATGAAATTCCTAAGCCTAAATGCATTTATAAACCTACCAAATCAAGCTTGGGTGATAGCAGTAACAACATTAGAAGCTAGAATCAAAAATTGCTCAAAAAAAGTACAAACCCTAGTTGATAATTAGCTCTTTGATCTTATGTTAGATTTGTTATTTAGATGTTTAGAATTATGTATTAGTATGTTAGAAAGTATGTTAGATTGGTAGAACATTTTTTCATAAAATCTAGATGCCTTAATTAACTGTTTTAAGAAATTAGGAAATTTTGAAAATTAAGTCTGACAGTCGAATGTCAGAGCCTGTGGATTCATATGTGTTTATGTTTTGGTCAGGCAATTGTTTGTTATTTTTAGCCTGTTAGTAGGTCTTTAGTCTGAAAAAAATAGGTTCATTTGAACTATAGAATTCAAGTTATAAGCAGTCAAAGTGGGTTGACCGTTCACGGATTACAGTTTTCTGGTTTACCCAAAAAGCTAAAGAATAGTTGAACCGGCTACTTTGAAAAATCTGTTTAATCGTCTTCTGTTTGTACTACATATCTATTATCTTTAATAGAACAAACAATGTATAGGTTTACTGGAATTAATGGTCAAAATCCATTGACCGAGCATGACCAAGTTTTCTGGTTTTTCCAAAAAACTGAAGAACATGAAGAACAACGTCTGGCTGTATTTTGACCAACAAAATTAAAGACCTTAGAGTTAGGCTTGGTTTATATTAATGTGATATATATGTACCCTAACATATATACTACATCTTACAACAAACATTACACACATCAAATACACCGAATCGAAGATATATAAGCCACAAAACCGTTGACCGACAATGACTTCTATTATAGGTTACCCAGAAACTCAAGAACATCTCTGATAGTTAATTTGAGCCTCTATAACTTCTTGTTATATGTTAGTTAAAGTCTAAATTCTGTTTCATATTATACTACTGTATGAGTACTACAAACATCAACTCTTAAACTAACCAAAACTCTTTAACAGTAGCCTTATAATTAATGGTCAAACCAGTCACTCGGCCATGACCAAACTGCTGCCCAAAAACTCAAGAACACCTACAGTGACACTTTCTGTCACTGAAGGAATTTGGGTTGGAGAGAATTACCCAAAGCGTAGAATATAACTTACTAGGAAGTGAATTCCTCCTCCACAAAACTCTGAATTCTCAACTCTCTCTTTGTATCTTTCTTTGCAACTCTCTTTGACACTTTCTAAACTTAGGAAAATTAATGAAGAAAAGGAAGGGGAAAGCGTATAATAAAGAAGACGTTTGACGAGTTGTGTTCAGTTATCCAGTCATGGGTAACTGCCCTCAACTCCCTCTAAGGCCTTGTTTGGCTAGTTAGAATAGGTTTTAAAAATCATTTAATTTAATAAAGATTTATTATATAGTTTAAGTAATGTCACATCCATATAAAATAAATCTAATATCTTATTTAATTTACTTTAAATAAAATATAATAATTTCTCATTAATACACATAGTCACATAATTCAAATTCTCTATGATTAATAATGTCAAATTATTAAATCTCTAATTAATAATTAAATTAATTAAAATACTATTAGGCTTATTAAATATTTATTTTAATACAATAAGCTCACATAATCACATACTTCGAATAATAAAAATTTTCCACAATAATTTAATAAATATAACACATATAATTAAATTAATCTACCACCACTTCATCAATTAAACATTTAATCTAATAATTAATTCATCAAAAAAAATATTTATTTAATCCAATAAATATTTAAATTAATTTACAAAATCTCGGTTGTCACATCTTTCCCCTCTTAAAAGGATTTTGTCCTCAGAATCACAACTTAATAATTCGTTCCGTTACATTCTCTCCCCCTTACAAAGATTTTGTCCCTAGAATCGCATGTAACAATCTAAGTAAATAAATGAGGATAATTCTTCATCATATTCTTTTCAAGTTTCCACGTAGCTTCTTCAGCGTTGTGGTTCCTCCAAATTACCTTAACAGAAGGTAATACTTTATTTCTGAGAACTTGTTCCTTTTGGTCGATAATTTGAACATGAATTTCTTTATAAGACAAGTCTTTGTCGAAATGTAGGGGTCATATTCAACCACGTGCTTGTAATCGAGTTTGTAGGGTCGTAGGACTGAGACATGGAAAACATTGTGGACATTCTTTAGAGATGGAGGTAAGTCTACCTCATAAGCAACTTCTCCTACCCTTCTCAGAACTTCAAAGGGTCCGATGAATCTTGGGATCAATTTTCCTTTCTTTTCGAACCTGATCTTTCCCTTCCAAGGAGAGACCTTTAAGAACACATAGCTACCCGGCTCGAATTCTACATTCTTACGGTGTGGATCGGCGTATTTCTTCTGTTAATCTTGAGCTACTATCAATCTTGCTCGAATCATCTTGACTATCTCTGTTGTTTGTTGTACCAATTCCGGGCCTAGTAGTTGTCTTTCGCCAACTTCATCCTAATATACTGGAGTTCTGCACTTTCTGTCGTATAACGCTTCATAGGGTGGCATGCCAATACTAGCGTGATAACTGTTGTTGTAACCGAACTCTGCAAGCGGTAAATGGTCATCCCAATTTCCTTTAAAATCCATTATACAAGCTCTTAGTATATCTTCCAATGTCTGAATTATTCTTTCACTCTGTCCATCTTTCTGAGGGTGATATGCTGTGCTCATTCGCAACTGTGTATCCATACATTCCTATAGACGTTTCCAGAAATTCAACGTAAAACGTGGATCTTTATCAGAAATAATTAACACCGGAACTCCGTGCCTTAAAACAATCTCTTTCAAATATAACCTTGCCAACTGATCTAGGTTGAATCAAATTTTGATCGGAAGGAAGTGTGCGGATTTTGTCAATCGGTCAACAATAACCCATACTGTGTCGTAGCCTTTCTGAGTTGTCGGTAAGCCAACCATGAAATCCATCGTAATATGTTCCCATTTCTACTCTGGGATTTCTAAAGGTTGTAGTAACCCACTCGGTCTCTGATGTTCTGCTTTCACTTTCTGACATGTCAGGCATTTGGCAACACATTTTGCAACCTCTCATTTTGAATTTGGCCACCAAAAGTGTTGTCGAAGATCTTGGTACATCTTGGTGCTACCAGGGTGAATCGAATATCTTGAGTTGTGAGCTTAGCTTAAAATTTCTTCCTTAATCTCTGGTACTGGCGGTACCCAAATTCTGCTCTCAAATCATAGTAGTCCCTCACTGTCTATTTTGAATCTCGGTTCAGTCCCTTCAGATATCTTCTTCTTCAGTTTCCCACATTCTTCGTTCTGAAGTTGAGCCTTCTTAACTTTATCCAGTAAGGCTGTACCAGCTTGCATCTGAAACAGCTTCTCCTCAATTTCCATAGGATATTTCACTTCTAATTCCATCTTTTCCATCTCTAAAATTAGCTCCTCCTGAGCGGTCAACATCATCAATTTTTCCTGACCTTTTCTACTTAGGGGCGTCGGCCGCCACATTTGCCTTACCTGGATGGTATAGAATCTCACAATCGTAGTCCTTAATTAACTTCAACCACCATCTTCGATGCATGTTCAAGTCTTTCTGTGTAAAAATATATTTCAGACTCTTATGATCTGTATATATTTCATACTTCTCCCTATAGAGATAGTGCCTCCAGATTTTTAAAGCAAAAACCACTGCAGCTAACTCCAAGTCATGGGTCGGATACCCCTTCTCATAATCTTTCAGTTGTCGTGACGCATACGCAATGACTCTACCATTCTGCATAAGAACACAACCAAGTCCTTTATGCGATGCATCACTATATACCACAAATTTCCAGTGTCATCCAGAAGAGATGACATAGGTGCTGTACTCAACCTCTTCTTTAATTCTCGAAAACTTTCCTCACACTTCTCTGTCCAAACGAATTTCACCGATTTCCTAGTTAAATTCGTCAGCGGAGTTGCGATCTTTGAAATATCCTGAATGAATCTTCTGTAATAACCTTCCAATCCAAGAAAACTTCTTACTTCCGACGGCGTCTTCGACTGATCCCAGTTAATCACAACTTCGACTTTGGAGGGATCCACCGAAATTTCGTCTCTATCAATCACATGTCCAAGAAATTGTACTCTTTTAATCCAGAATTCACATTTTGAAAACTTAGCATACAACTTCTCCCTTCTCAATGTCTCTAATGTCAACCTCAAATTCCCTTCGTGTTCTTCCTTGGTTTTTGAATATACCAAAATGTCATCTATAAATGCCACTACGAATTTGTCCAAAAATGGCTTGAACACTCCATTCATTAAGCCCATAAATGTTGCAGGACATTCGTTAGACCAAATGTCATTACCAGAAATTTGCAGTGACCGTATCGTGTTCTAAACATTGTCTTCGGTACATCCTCTGGTCTCACCTTCAGTTGATGATAACCACTTCTCAAATCTATCTTTGAAAAGTATCTTGCTCCCTTTAACTGATAAAATAAATTGTTGATTCGCGGTAATGGATAGTTATTCTTAATCGTGACCTTATTTAGTTCTCTGTAGTCGATGCAGAGCCGTAACGTTCCATCCTTCTTCTTCATAAATAAAATCGGCGCTCCCCACGTTGATACGCTTGGTTGAATATACTTTTTCTCCAGTAATTCTTGTAGTTGGACCATCAGTTTTTTCATCTCTACCGGTGCCATTCGGTACGGTGCCTTCGATATTGGGGTTGTTCCTGGAGCCAAATCGATAACGAATTCAACTGCTCTATTTGGAGGAAGTCCCGACAAATCATCCGGAAATACGTATGCGAAATCTCTCACTACCGAAATCTCATCAATTTTTGGATTCTCTTTACGACTATCGACTATGTAAGCTATATATCCTACACAGCCTTACCTTAACAAACTTAAGGTCTGCATCATCGTCAGACAACTTGCTTGTCTAGGCGACTTGCTACCATAAAACACAACCTTTGACGGAGTCAAAAGGTTAATACGCTTCTTCTGGTAGTCAATTACCGCCCCATAATTGTATAACCAATCCTTACCCAAAATAACATCAAATTCTCCAAGTCGAATAGGGATAAGATCTATGTTCATGATATTACCCTTAATATCTACTCTACAGTTCTTGTGCACATACTTAACAAGGATAATTTCTATATTCGTAATTTCTATGATCATGGGGTATTCTAACTCATCCTTAAACAATTCTAAGTTCTTAGAAAAGTCATCGGATATAAATGAACAAGTAGAACCCGAATCAAATAACACATAAGCATTAATTTTATTGATCGGAATGATACCTAACACCACATCGCGAGACTGTACCGCGTCCTGTACTATCATTTTGAACGTTCTGGCTGTTGGTCTATTGGTTGCGGTTGGTCCTGCAATGGTTAGAGTGCTTCTAATAGTATTTCCTCTAATTCCTCCTGAACTCGTCCCTCCCGATCCCTTCTTAGGACAATCTCTTGCAAGATGGTCCTTTGATCCACATATGAAGCATGCACCCTTCTTTGGGTTCGGACAGTTTGGTACTATGTGGCCTTCCTGACCATAATTGTAGCACACTCGCTTCCCCTTCAGGCAAACTCCCAAAAGCGTTTTTCCGCAGGTTGGGCATGGTTCAATCTTCTTCTTCTGCCCTCCCTGTTGACTTCCGACTGACGAATTTTCAGACCACTTCCTCTTCTGATTGTGATTACCCCCAGTGCTACTCCCACAAGTCTTGTTATTACCTTCCTTCTCACTCTTCTTCTTCTTCTGCTCCTGATTATACTTCATTACTGCATCACTTCCATCCTCAGCAAGTATGGCCTTCTCCAACACTCCAGCAAAAGTGTTCAATTGGAACATTGACACTTTTCTATACAACTAGGGCTTCAGTCCCTACTCAAATCATCTCGCCTTCCTCTCATCGGTATGTACTTGGTACGTGGCGAACCTAGCCAACTCATTAAACCTTACCGCATAATAAGCTAGTGACATATTCCCTTGTTTTAACTCTAGAAACTGAACCTCCATCTGGTTTTACGAACTAGTTGGAAAATACATCTCGAAGAACATCTCTTTGAATCTTTCCCAAGATTTTACACCTTCACCTCTTCTCTCTTTGTTTGCCTGCCACCAATAGCTGGCTTCGGACATCAGCATAAACATTGAATAAGCAGTCTTCTGATCTTCCCTTACCCTATCAGCATCGACCACCTTCTCCATCTCCATTACCCAGGTCTGAGCTTCGATTGGGTTTATGGAACCCTTAAATTTTGGCGGTCCCACCACCTTGAAGTCCTTAAACAAAGTATTTGGTGGAGCTTGGGGTTGATTATTAAGTGCTCTAGCTAAAAGGATTACCAATTGCTGAACGGAGTTTGCATTGGCAACGTTGTTATTGTTTGTTGACCCTTCCTGGGCTTGCTGACGATTTTGTCTTCTAGGTGGCATATTTCTGTTAAGAATATACGCTTATTAGGTTTTTATTCAATCTCTTAAACATTTAAGACTTAACTAAAACGTTTAATCATAAATCATTTAACACATCAATTCATATAAACTTTGACATTCTCATTAAATTCAAAAGTTTTAACACCATAAGATAGCGTCACTGCTATTTACATCAACTATCCCAAGATAAGGAATCTACTGGATTTAAAACATCAACATACTCCTTTATTTATGAACATATCAAAATTTATATCATTAACTATCAAATAGTTTTCATATATTTAAACTAATACTATCACTGTCTGTTAAGGCGCTGGATGGCCTTGCTACGTTCCTCCTCCATGATACGGCACATCATTCTGCGATCTAGCATATTTGATGGTAGATCCTCAAACTGGATTGGATACTGCCTAACTCGATCTTGGACCACATCCATTGCATTTCATAGTGTAGAGTACGTCTCCTCAAGTTTAGCCTTCTTCGCACGGCAATCATCTTCTGCATGATTAGCATGGCGTGACTCTCGTACCCAGCCCTCCTCTACTATGGCAAACATCTCTTAGCTCTCCTTCAGATCCTTCTTTAACTTCTCTATTTCTACGAAATTATCCTCGGTCTGACCCTTCTCGTGAACTAGATCCCACTCCACGTTTCCTAAACGTGTGTGAAGAGTCACAATCTCTCTATCCCTTTGCTCAATAGTAATCTACTGACTAACCGCCTACTCAGTCAGATCCCGAACAGTATCCTGCAACTCTACGTTACGATCATAGAGTGAATCATACATCTCTATATTAATGGAGTTCGGTGGGAACACCTCTTCTTCCTCATCTTCTTCCTCTTCCTTAGGATCCTCCTCTGGATCTGTCTCTGGCTCATGCTCCTGACCAGCAACAGTGATCAACGGAGATGGCTCTCTTTGTACAAGTTGTTCACTGATGACATGAATGTCTCTAAGCTCCTCCTCTATTGGTAATCAGGGTTCCACCTCCTCAGCTAGACTAGCTCCTCAAAAATCCGATATCCTGACAACAAAAGTTTAAGTTTTAGTTACTAATCCGTGCTAGCGAACAAATAGATTAACACATAAGCACATAAAATTTTTTATTATCTTCAATGAATTCAGAAATTCATTTCTTAGAACTCGATAAGAGTTTACCATCACTATGTTCTCGATCTCCTACAAGGCTACTACTTAAGGTTGTTCCCCCCACCTAAGGTTCATAACCTTACGACTTTAATACCAACCTGTGACACCCCAAAATCCGGTACTTCCATTTCCACGGGATTTGGTGTTCATTGTAGAAACATCATCTATCTATCTACCCATAAATAAAATGCAAACCATGCAATAGAATAAATAAATAATAAATCTCTCCCCTTATGGGGTTACATCAACTGAATAAAAATAAATCCTAGGTTACTCTAACCTTAAAACATTTGTGCGAAAAATATAAACAAATAATTCTTAAGTAACATCAGGTCTAACTATCATTACATAATCACATAAATAATCAGTCTTCATTAGTTGCTAAGCTTGCCCTTGCCCTTGCCCTTACTAGTGGAAGGTTCGTCTGCTCTTTCGTTCTTAACTGCAATGTTATTATTACCCAATAGTGAGCACGATTGCCCACTAGTATAACAATATAAAAATGAATAATAACATGCGAGAGAAATAATAACTTCTGATAAAAAGCTCAACTTTTGAATCAAGAATGGATAACAAGAATCAAAAGAAATTCTAAGGGTCATAAGACCTTTAACTATGACATAGGTTGTCAAGTGTTTTTACTTGAAACCTTTAATAGTCATAAGACTATGGATTCTTCTTCTCGTACTTAGGGGGATAAGCCCTTAGTGCCATACTGTGCACAATATCTTAACGCTAAAGCATAAATAATCCCTTATACAGGGTTGTTCATCTCAGTTTGACATTCAAGTCCGCAACAAAGGAAGTTTGGTTTGGATAATTCATCAAGGGATTCCGAAATTTAGAATGCTCATCAACTATGGACTAGTCGAATCAATAAGGGTTCGCTAGTCTAATAATGTTTGACAGTAAATGAATATTTAACTTTAATAACATCTCAAAAGGTATACAATAGAATAATTATTGTATAACAACATCTTGAAGATTAATAAACTTTAATATCCAAGACAGGCTTGATCAATACTAATGAGAAGTTTCTCAATATCGAAAGAGGAATTAATCAATTTATATAACGATAACAACTAAAGTTAGGAAACTTGCTCAACGAAAGTTTAGGGTAAGAAACTTGCTCAATGTAAATGTAGAGTTAGAAAACTTGCTCAATGTAACAAGATAAGGTTTATAAACGTGCCTCGTGCGTAGATTACACTTAAACAAACTCGTTCTTCGAATAAATCCTACATATCAATTACGTTAATACCAATCAATAATAACGTACTAAACATCACGAGTTTATTCTTTGTCTAACTCGAGTTCATGACTATACTTAGTCAATTACTACACTAATTGTCAAAAATTAAGACTCCACAAACAATAAGGTAACTATGCAGTTGATCATTCAGTTCACACGTAATTATGTCATGGACATGTTAAGAATTTATTTTAGCATCTCATTATAGGTCTAAAAAGTCTTTATATTCATTAGACTAAGTTACCAACACATTCCTATACTTGAACACTTAAAAAAACATTTTCTGGACAATCTGCTAAGTGGCGTTGCGGTGCCACTTTTGTACTGGCTCTTGGAGATGCGGCGTCATGGCACTGAGGCCGGACACTTGGCGCTGCGGCGCGATGATGCTGCGGCATGAGAAATGAATTGGGAGTTGGCGCCGTGGCGCGAGACTCTAGTTCCAGTTTCTGCAATTCGCGAAAATTGCAGAACACGACTAAAAATTTCCAATCAACTTATTTTTACACGAATTTAGACATACCAACATGCTAGAATTCATAAATAATCAATACCTAACATCTATGGAGTGATTTTCACCCATTAAAAGACATTATCACAGAATTAAAGCATGCAAATTGTACTATTCTTGATGTTCTTGAACAAAAACATGGATTTTAATGCTACGGATTCGTTATAAAGCCAAATCCAACCATTCAAATTTCATTTTGTTCATTTTAACATGCATAATCATATCAATGTCTGAGTTTTGCAAAATAAATTATATTTGACATATAAAAATCATGTATAAGGCCGTATAGCCATATAACATACTCTGAAATCTTTTACTGTATAATTTCATGAAACTGAAGATATGGAAACCCATATAATATATATTAAAACATGATATACTACTCGAATTATTACACATATCCCTATAACAAACACCCTTTCCCAATTTAAAGAGAATTACAGAATAAATGAAGGCCATATTCATGAAAACTTTAAAAGACGTAAAATAGGATAATGGGTTGGAGAGAATTACCCAAAGCGTATAATATAACTTACTAGGAAGTGAATTCCTCCTCCACAAAACTCTGAATTCTCTACTCTCTCTTTGTATCTTTCTCTGAAATTCTCTCTGACACTTTATAGACTTAGGAAAATTAATGAAGAAAAGGAAGGGGAAATCGTATAATAAAGAAGATGTCTGATGAGTTGTGGTCAGTTACCCAGTCATGGGTAACTGCCCTCAACTCCCTCTAAAGCCTTGTTTGGCTAGTTAGAATAGGTTTTAAAAATTATTTAATTTAATAAAGCTTTATTATATAGTTTAAGTAATGTCACATCCATATAAAATAAATATAATATCTTATTTAATTTACTTTAAATAAAATATAATAATTTCTCATTGATACACATAGTCACATAATTCAAATTCTCTTTGATTAATAATGTCAAATTATTAAATCTCTAATTAATAATTAAATTAATTAAAATACTATCGGGCTTATTAAATATTTCTTTTAATACAATAAGCTCACATAATCACATACTTCGAATAATAAAAATTCTCCACATTAATTTAATAAATATAATACATATAATTAAATTAATCTACCACCACTTCATCAATTAATCATTTAATCTAATAATTAATTCATCGAAAAAATATTTATTTAATCCAATAAATATTTAAATTAAATTAGAAAATCTCGGTTGTCACATCTTTCCCCTCTTAAAAGGATTATGTCCTCAGAATTACAACTTAATAATTCGTTCCGTTACAGGAACTATTTATCTAAGTGAGGGTATTAATAGCATGGGTTGTTCATGTTGTTATTGATACTCTGGATTTCGGATAGATAGTTATTATCGATGCGATTGTATAAATTTGTTTGGCTTAGACTATACATTTGGGTGAGGGTATTAGTAATATGGGTTGTTCATGTTATTGCTGATACTCTGAATTTCGGATAGATAGACTCTAGTCACAGATACAGTTCATATATCCAAGTGAAGGTATCCAAACACAGAAAAAGTTCTCTTCAGAATTAACATCTATTATGGGATACTGTGAATTTTGGATCTATGGGAATTATATCTACTAGTCCCTCTATTTAATGTAATCTTATAATCAGATACCATGGGTGTATAGATTTAAAAGCATTATGTTGATTTCCTGTAAACACCATATCAGATACTGTTGATCGATTTCGCAATCAATGAATATGTGCAAGTATACACGGTCAACAAGTAATAAAGTGAAAGTAGAGTATCGTTCCCACGAGGAATTATTTAATAAAAATCACCAAGTACTAATTCTTAACCAAACTAATTTTATTTAAACAATCTCAAATTGTGTTTTTTTAATTAAGAAAACTAAATTAACCAATTAAAACTATGTTACTTTAAAATTAATTCAAATAAATAAAGATGAAGACTTCAATATCCCCAATTATGAATTATAAATCAATTATCCAATTATCCCAATTATTATGTCTACTGAATTGTTAACAGGAATTATCAAATGCCAAAAGCCCTTTTCCAAGTGATCAATTGCCTTCTATTTAATCCAGATTAATCTTGCTATATTCCTATGCAAAACAATTGAATTAAACTCCTTTAATCCCAATTCCTTATGTGTTACATGCGGTGAACAGATATTTCCATTCAATTCAAAAACCTAATTATTCACTTTGCAAATAACTAAGTCACATGATATCATGCCCAGTTCTAACCCTAGAATTCCTCTTCCAATTCCTTCTAGAGTAACAAAGTAATTACTGATCAGATAATTAAGCAATATGCACAAGACAAGATAAACAACTCACTTTAACATAAATAATTGGAATATAATGAATAACTAATTCATAGCCATAAAAAGTTCAATTGAAATCTTAATAAAAAGAATTAGTTCATAATTAATGAATTAAAACCAAGAATCCACAACTGAATAGACATTAAAAGATAAAAGTAAGATGAGAGAAGAGAATAGAATCTGTTGTCAGCAAATCTGATGGTCCCCTCTTTCTCTCGCTCTTGATCTTCAATGGTCTCCAAGTTGCTTCAATCTCCAAAACTAATAAAAACTAGGGTTATGTTCTAATCTAATGGAGTGTATCTCTAATCTAAGATATGTAATCTCCAAGCTAAGCTATATAACCCCCCCCTTATTTTATGCCTTACATCATGTATTAATAGGTTACAAGTCTAATTTTTAGGTTAGGAACAAACCCAATCCAATTTGGAGTCAAAAAGGTGTCAAAATTCGCCCAAAACGCGTCCAGGCTCGCACCAGACCCTTCCCCAGCGCCCCGGCGCTGGGCACGGTGCTGGGATTCTGCCCCCCAGCGCCCCGGCACTGGTATCATGCCTAAAATGAGCGCCCCGGCGCTGCCACAAAGTCTAACATTTTCTGCTCCGACGTCCTTTGGGAAAACGGCCATAACTACTTAGTCCGAACTCTGATTTAGATTATTCAAAATGTTCTGGAAAGAGGAGAAGTAGATCTACAACTTTTATTCTTGAAGTTTTTCGAAATAATGTCCGAAGCTATAGTCAAATTGGCTCTGAAGTGACTGCTGTGTAAATAACAAGCCGAAAACGCGAATCTAGCCACCCCGAACGTCGATCCATGCAACTTTTGTCCCAAATCCTACAAAACAATATAAAACATGTTTGAATAGACACAAACACATAAAAAAATCCTAAAAGACTTGAGAACAACAATAAATTAAGCCCGAATGTATCCAATTCATGTGTATAAAACTCACTCATCAAATACCCCCAAACTTAAACCTTTGTTTGTCCTCAAGCAAAAACACAAAAATTTTATGCAATGCAATGTAATGAAACTAATCTATATGCCTACGAATCCAACAGTAATGATAGAAACAAGTCTATTTAACCGGCCTTAGAGAAATCAAGTAAACATGATAATACATCATATTAAAACAAATCAGTAATTTCCCAATCAATCATCAAATCTTAGACTGTTATCACTGATATAGTGCGTGTGTGCTCCACAACAATGTTAACTGACATAAAATCAAATTTAAGACATAATAGATATCTTCGAAGGCATCATACATTGAAAACTCACAAAATTCACGAATAAGCTAAATCCAACTAAAGTCAAATATCCACCAAGTTCAAGAGTCCAATCTGGGATACTTATGCTTTATTTTTCATTACGGGGGCTTTTTGCTCTTTTCCAGTTTTTTTTTAAACCATGACTGTGCAATATCTCATTCCATTAGGCTAACAGTGTCACCCCTTAGCGAGCTTTCGACCAACGACTCCCAGACCATATAAGACCTTAAGGCGCTAGGTTTTAAGATACCCCTTCGCGTGTACTTACTCAAGTAACAAAGGCCCCGAAACAAAACTAGCCACGGTAATTTTTTTTTCTTTTTTTTTTATAGATGGTTGGTGAGTGCGTTTTACGCTCCATCTCACGCTTGTGTTTATGGGGAGTGTTTCTCCTCAACCCACCACAAGACTCAACATGTTTTTTTTAAAGCTTATATACCTCAAATTTTCCTTCCAAACTTAAGTTTTTATCAAAATTTAGCCATCTCCGCCTATTCATGTCTTTTATTCCTTCACACTAATATTATCCTTAAGAAATCCATTATATATCAATTTAAACTTAATCAGTCAACATAGATGTTATTAACGTGCTAACCTTAATTATACCAGTTTCAAACAGAAAAAGATTCAATTCATAACAAGAAAAAAGCCTTAATATTCAATATTATACTTATCTACTTAATTCCAGTCTCATCATTGGCCAAAATAGACTTTTACTATATAACAGTTGGAATCATGCAAATATAAACTAAACGCAACAAACACAGTAAACTAACTACTATTTTTGCGATTTTTAAAAAAAAAAAATTTAAACAAAAAAACTTAATGCAAAAACTAAATGTAAATAACCCGAAACCATAACTAACTACAATGTAAATAACTAACTATATGCAATACGACACTAAAATGCCCCAAAACTTAAACTAGACATTGTCCTCAATGACTGAAATAGAAAAAATTAAAGCAGAGGACTTCCCTGAAAATATAGCAATCTTCCTCCTTGTTCGCAAAGTTTGGAGAATAGGCTAAGCACATGGAACAAATTGGGCACCACACTTGAATTTGACTTGAATATCCTGTAAAACCATGATAGAAGCAATTTTATTAAATCCTAAATAAATGCAAATTCAAAACTACTAATATAAAACTTAATAAAAACTAAAAATAAAAATTAAACTTGGGTTGCCTCCCAATAAGCGCTTGTTTTACAGTCTCAGCCTGACTTTGTCTGGTCAATGCTATCCAATTCCTCTTCGAAAGTTGAGGAACCCTCCATCCATCAGAAATAATATAGCTTTTGGTAGGTTCCCATTTACGATAGCCAATGTATTAAAGTCACCTAGCATGCTTTCTTTAGATAAGATCACATTCAAGAACGTCCAGCATCTAGGTGGTTTCTCCATTGTGTCTGAGAATATATTCTGGTATTGAGGCTTGTCAGACACAAAAATTTCTTCTTCTATCTTCTCCAGCTCATCGCACCATGGTTTCGAAGGTGTACTTGTTTTTACATCACAGAGAGTATTGCCGACAACATGACTACCAATCGGACAAGATTTTGCAAATCTAACCGGACTCTTGAACTGTGGAGGAGAAGGCACTTGAGGCATAAACAACATTGGCTCATCATCATTGGGTATCACAATTAGTTCTTCACCGACCTTGTTGTCATTATCCCCACTTGTCTCCTCTTTTTCATCTCGTGGCTCATCCAATTGTAGATTTGGCTCGGGCTCACCATCAGTCTCGGAATCCACGTCATAGGGCCAGGTGTATTGAGGACGGTTGTTCAACACATGTGTTATCTGTTCCACTTGATTTTCCAGATTCTTGATCAACGCCCCTTGCCTTTGCAAATTCAGCTCTACTTGATTCATTTTCTTGTCTTGTTCCTCATTCTTTTTGTCAGAAGCTCTAATGAATTTTTCTAATGCTTCTTCCCAATTTGAATGTTCTTCCTGTTGTAGTGGAGGTGGACACAAGAAATCCTGTGGGTATGTTGGACTTGGAGCATAAAATTGATCTTGATTGTTACTCCATAAAAAATCCGGGTGATACCCCCAATCCTGATGATAGTTGTTGGGATAGACATTATTATTGGGGTAATCACCACTATACTGTACCGGCTCGAAACTGATGGCACATTGATGACTCATATGATTTCCAGCACAATAATCACAAGTAACCGCCATACTTTGACGACGCTGAGCTTCAAAAGCTTCAAACATCCTCGAAAGTGTCTCAATCTGTGCTGACAATGCAGAAAGTTTCTCGAGTCTGTCAATCTCCGCTCCCCTTGGTTGAGTCATGTTCGTGTATGGCCATTGATACACAAAGTCATCCATGGTGCCTGAAAAGAAAGAAATATAGAAAGAGAATTAAAAATAAAAATAAAAATGTTTAAATTAAGACTAATTTGATTGAAATTAATATTGGAAAATAATTATTAAATTAATTCCCCGGCAACGGCGCCAAAAACTTGTTGATCGATTTCGCAATCAATGAATACGTGCAAGTATACACGGTCAACAAGTAATAAAGTGAAAGTAGAGTATCGTTCCCACGAGGAATTATTTAATAAAAATCACCAAGTACTAATTCTTAACCAAACTAATTTTATTTAAACAATCTCAAATTGTTTTTTTTTAATTAAGAAAACTAAATTAACCAATTAAAACTATGTTACTTTAAAATTAATTCAAATAAATAAAGATTAAGACTTCAATATCCCCAATTATGAATTATAAATCAATTATCCATTTATCCCAATTATTATGTCTACTGAATTGTTAACAGGAATTCTCAAATGCCAAATGCCCTTTTCCAAGTGATCAATTGCCTTCTATTTAATCCAGATTAATCTTGCTATATTCCTATGCAAAACAATTGAATTAAACTCCTTAAATCCCAATTTCTTATGTGTTACATGCGGTGAACAGATATTTCCATTCAATTCACAAACCTAATTATTCACTTTGCAAATAACTAAGTCACATGATATCATGCCCAGTTCTAACCCTAGAATTCCTCTTCCAATTCCTTCTAGAGTAACAAAGTAATTACTGATCAGATAATTAAGCAATATGCACAAGACAAGATAAACAACTCACTTTAACATAAATAATTGGACTATAATGAATAACTAATTCATAGACATAAAAAGTTCAATTGAAATCTTAATAAAAAGAATTAGTTCATAATTAATGAATTAAAACCAAGAATCCACAACTGAATAGACATTAAAAGATAAAAGTAAGATGAGAGAAGAGAATAGAATCTGTTGTCAGCAAATCTGATGCTCCCCTCTTGCTCTCGCTCTTGATCTTCAATGGTCTCCAAGTTGCTTCAATCTCCAAAACTAATAAGAACTAGGGTTATGTTCTAATCTAATGGAGTGTATCTCTAATCTAAGCTATGTAATCTCCAAGCTAAGCTATATAATCCCCCCTTATTTTATGCCTTACATCATGTATTTATAGGTTACAAGTCTAATTTTTAGGTTAGGAACAAACCCAATCCAATTTGGAGTCAAAAAGGTGTCAAAATTCGCCCAAAACGCGTCCAGACCCGCACCAGACCCTTCCCCAGCGCCCCGGCGCTGGGAACGCCGCTGGGATTCTGCCCCCCAGCGCCCCGGCACTGGTATCATGCCTAAAATGAGCGCCCCGGCGTTGCCACAAAGTCTAACATTTTCTGCTCCGACGTCCTTTGGGAAAACGGCCATAACTTCTTCGTCCGAACTCCGATTTAGATGATTCAAGATGTTCTGGAAAGAGGAGAAGTAGATCTACAACTTTCATTCTTGAAGTGTTTCGAAATAATGTCTGGAGCAATAGTGAAATTGGCTCTGAAGTGACTGCTGTGTAAATAACAAGCCGAAAACGCGAATCTAGCCACCCCGAACGTCGATCCATGCAACTTTTGTCCCAAATCCTACAAAACAATATAAAACATGCTTGAATAGACACAAACACATAAAAACATCCTAAAAGACTTGAGAACAATAATAAATTAAGCCCGAATGTATCCAATTCATGTGTATAAAACTCACTCATCAGATACCGTGGGAGTATAGATATAGGGCATTACAATTTTGGTATCAAAGATGTTAACGCTATAGATATAATTAAGAGAAATTTGGAACAAACCCAATCCAATTTGGAGTCAAAAAGGTGTCAAAATTCGCCCAAAACGCGTCCAGACCCGCACCAGACCCTTCCCCAGCGCCCCGGCGCTGGGAACGGCGCTGGGATTCTGCCCCCCAGCGCCCCGGTGCTGGTATCATGCCTAAAATGAGCGCCCCGGCGTTGCCACAAAGTCTAACATTTTCTGCTCCGACGTCCTTTGGGAAAACGGCCATAACTTCTTCGTCCGAACTCCGATTTAGATGATTCAAGATGTTCTGGAAAGAGGAGAAGTAGATCTACAACTTTCATTCTTGAAGTGTTTCGAAATAATGTCCGGAGCAATAGTGAAATTGGCTCTGAAGTGACTGCTGTGTAAATAACAAGCCGAAAACGCGAATCTAGCCACCCCGAACGTCGATCCATGCAACTTTTGTCCCAAATCCTACAAAACAATATAAAACATGCTTGAATAGACACAAACACATAAAAACATCCTAAAAGACTTGAGAACAATAATAAATTAAGCCCGAATGTATCCAATTCATGTGTATAAAACTCACTCATCAGATACCGTGGGAGTATAGATATAGGGCATTACAATTTTGGTATCAAAGATGTTAACGCTATAGATATAATTAAGAGAAATCTTAGTATATAGTCTTCGAGTCCATAAAAATTTTAAAAGTACACATAAAATTTTACATTAAAATTATTATGTTGTGTAATTTCTATACGGTATTTAAGGAGTTTTCTTTTATAGATGGCCAATTCCAATGCAGAGGAAATAATATTAGCCAATGTGACACCCCCAAATCCGTGTAACATCGATTACAGGACATGGTGCTCACGATAACATACATCATCATCTATTTAAGTAACTCTAATAATAATAAAAATAATAATATTAACTATTACATACTTATTCAAAATAAAGTCCCAAGTCTTTACAACCTTTAATAAACTAAAACTTAAACTTAGCGTTTATCTCTACATCACATCATATGCGGAAATATAAGTATTACATAAATAACTCTCATCATTTCATCTTAGACTTTCCTTTGTCCTTGCCCGAGCCCTCAGCGTTATCAGCCTTAACTGAAAAGTTTAAGCAAGAATGAGCACAAATTGCCCAGCAAGTATATAAAGTGGTTTGAGAACATACATCAGAAGTAGAAGCATTAGTATGAATATTTCTCAATAGTTGAAATAAATATCAAGAGATAAACCGGAATATCAAGATAAGAG
Source organism: Panax japonicus (assembly GCA_020205505.1). NCBI lineage: Eukaryota > Viridiplantae > Streptophyta > Magnoliopsida > Apiales > Araliaceae > Panax > Panax japonicus. The sequence continues at coordinate 30,200,308 of CM035098.1, read as the reverse complement.
TTCTGGAATTCTCAATAACATACTAAGGGGTGTTAGATACCCTGAACATTACTTTGTTTCATCAAAAACCATCAGACGGTTTAACAATCAAAATAGATTATAAACGGTCTCTGCAAGTACTCTAGGTGATCAGCCTATCGTACCCTACATTGTGCACAAGTATAAAGTTTAAACGCATAAGCGTAAATGGGACTATATGCCCAACATCAGTTACCCCGTTATCCAGGTTGTTCATCTTAGTATTCATGCGGGACCTCACCAAAGCAATTTGGATTGGTAAACATTCAATAGCTTCAAAGGATTTGAATTGTTCAAACAATATACTATTTTTGCATCGATAACATCTAGCTGAAACGAAAGCTAGAAAGCATGCTTGAATATAGTTCATCAAGGGTATACAAACTTTAAAGTATAGCAGTCATAATAGGAACTGAATCATCAATAACATTACGCATCACAATTGAAGTTATAGAACTTTACAATAAAGGAGCTTGCACGTATGATTAATTAATCACAAGCCCAAACTTACCCTCGCTGCAATCAACTGAATAAGAGTTGAATAAATTTATAATGAAAAATAGGGTAAGAAACTTGCCTTGATCGTTGTTTACCAATAACAGATTAACAGCTTATAGCTATCTGCACTTCACGTGCCCTACACAATTGTATAATCATGCACATCAACTATTAGCAACACATAGTAGTTGTAATATAAACTTTACTCTATAATTTTCAGAGTTTACTCTACAATTTTTACTGACTCTACTATTTTCAGAGTTTACTCTACGATTTTCATTGACTCTACGATTTTTACTCTACGATTTTCACTGACTCTACGATTTTCACTGACTCTACGATTTTTAGAGTTTACTCTACGATTTTCATTGACTCTACGATTTTTGAGTTTACTCTACGATTTTCACTGACTCTACGATTTTTATTGACTCTACAATTTTTACTCTACTATTTTCACTGACTCTACGATTTTCAGAGACTCTACAATTTTTACTTTACGATTTTCACTGACTCTACGATTTTTACTCTACGATTTTCACTGACTCTACGATTTTATTCCCGCTAACTTAAAGATGATATGACCACGATACTTGGACACAATAAACTTCATACATCAAGGTATTTTACAAAAATATAACATTCATAAAACTAGCATGCTAAGACCACAAACCAACTGCATAGAAAAGCGTGCCAGCACTAGTTTTATACTTAGAAAAATCTGGAATTTTCTAGAATTCTGCAGATTTTATTACCAACATGCATGCTTATGATTTTCATAACTTGCTCAATTTAACTCCCTTTCTTATGAAATTTGGACAGGTTGTACCTCATGCTACATACTATTTTAAAAAATTATAACATACGCTAATCGAGTCATCTACACCATGATTCCGAGGCTCCGAAAACCCCCAAAAATCACAGATTACTAGATAAACCCAATTTGACAAAAATTTGGGATTTTGCTTCTAGCATGCAATTAAATTATTCCTAATGTCCTGATCATCTACTCTCACATGTTTTCACATTTCACAACATCACACTTCAACAAACTTCCACCTTTTTGATTAATTTAGCACCTTAGAGACATTTTATCAAAGGTAGAGCATACATTGCTTAATTCTTTGATTTTCTATGAATTTGATGCATGATTAACCCATATCTTTGGTTGTTAATGATCTATAATCATCAAACAACAGTAACATGGAAACACAAAGCCACAACAAATCATTTACCAATTTTATATGCATTTTCTTCTCATTTTTCTTATAAAAATAAAATGGGTTCATGAATTACCTTTTGAAGAATTTCTTCTTGGTTTAATATGATGCTCCTTCTCCTTGCTTGTCAAATCCTCAGTAATCCTCCAAAATTAGTTCTAACTCTCTTAGGCTCTCAATTTCTCTCAATGTTTACTCACTTGGTGGAATTTTCTTAAAAGAAAAGTGTGTTTGTATATATGTATAGCATTGTTAGAGTCTTTTGATTCTCATAACCCCCAACTCCCATAACCCCCAACTATAATGATTAGTTACTCACCATATTTAATAATACAATAATATAGATAATTAATAGGAAGAATGTGGGAGTTAGAGAAAATGAATGTGGGAGTTAAAAAAAAATAAAAGAATTTTGATTTTAAGGAATAAAATAAATTACTTCCACCTTAGCTATTATGCAGATTTCTATTATAAAAAAATACATATATTATTTTAATCGATTAATCAATTAATAAGTTATTTGACTATTTTACCCTTCGGGACCAAACTTTGCGAACCATATATCGATTCCTACTAAAGTTGACATTCCGACGTCATGGGACTATCCGTTTAGTCCAATTCATATCTAAAATTCATAGTTGACTTTTTCCTCGAAAAAGTCAATTAGTTGACTTTGACCAAAAAGTCAACTGTGACACTTTTTCGTGATTACAGTCTATCCTGACTAATTTCGACATTCCGGACTCGAATATACAATCCAAGTCTCTAAATTCTGCTCCTAACTCCAGCTCATGATTTAATATCATCCCACGTAATAAAATAGAATAATTCCCTACTTAATTTTATTTAAATAGTTAAATAAAACCAAACCAACCATTTAAATACATCTCATCACATATCTTGAAATAACACATATATGTACCACACACATACATCTAATAAATGAAATCACCCAAAAGTTTCATATAAATTCGTTTATTAACAATTCTTAAATTACATAAAAAAATATTAAAATAAAAATAAAAATAAAACTCGGATATTACATTCACCCTCCCTTAAAATGATTCCGTCCCCAAAATCATTACACATCAATCAAAAAGATCAGGGTAATTTTTCATCATTTTCTCCTCGAGTTCCCACGTAGCCTCATCGGCGTTGTGGTTCCTCCACAATACCTTAACAGAAGGTATTATCTTATTTCTTAACACTTGTTCTTTTCTATCGATTATCTGCAATGGGACCTCTTCGTAGGTTAAGTCCTTTTCAAACTGAATAGTTTCATACTCTATGACATGCTTGTAATCCTGTTTATAGGGTCGTAGGACAGAAACATGGAACACGTTGTGTATATGTTCTAACTCCGGAGGTAAAGCTATTTCATAAGCTACCTCACCCACTCGCCTCAACACTTCGAAGGGTCCTATGAATCTGGGACTAAGTTTTCCCTTCTTCCCAAATCTCATTTTCCCTTTCCAGGGTGACACTTTCAAAAACACATAAGTGCCGATGTTGAAGTCTCGTTGTTGCCGGTGTTGATCAGCATATTTCTTTTGTCGATCCTGAGCCGTCACTAGCCTTGCTCGAATAGTTTTGATCACATCCGTAGTCTGCTGTACCAATTCTGGCCCTAGCAGTTGACGTTCTCATACTTCATCCCAACACAATGGCGTTCTGCATTTCCTTCCATATAAAGCTTCATAAGGTGGCATCCCGATGCTCGCATGGTAGCTATTGTTGTATGCAAATTCCACCAACGGTAGGTGGTCGTCCCAACTCCCTTTGAAATCCATCACACATGCTCTCAGCATGTCCTCTAACGTTTGAATAGTTCTCTCGCTCTGCCCATCGGTTTGAGGATGATACGCGGTGCTCAACCTCAGATGCGTTCCCATGCGTTCTTGAAAACTTCTCCAGAAGTTCGTTGTGAACCGCGGATCGCGATCTAACACAATTGAAACTGGTACACCGTGCCTGGAAACGATCTCTTTGATATAAAGTTTAGCCAACTAATCCAAGGTATATCTGATCTTGATTGGCAAAAAATGCGCTGACTTGGTCAATCGGTCGACGATCACCCACACTACATCGTAACCCTTCTGCGTAGTTGGAAGTCCTACCACAAAATCCATCGTGATATGCTCCCACTTCCATTCTGGAATTTCTAACGGTTGAAGTAACCCGCTCGGTTTCTGATGTTCTGACTTGACCCGCTGGCACGTTAAACACTTGCTGACGCACTCTGCGACTTCTCTTTTCATATTGGGCCACCAATAATGTTGACGAAGATCCTGATACATTTTTGTGCTTCCTGGATGGATTGAGTAACTTGAACTATGAGCTTCCTGCAAGATTTCTTCCTTTAACTCAGATAACGCTGGCACCCAAATTCTCTCCTCAAATTTTAACAGACCATCACCACCCATGTTGAATTTAAGCTCCTCTCCGTCGAAAATTCTGTTCTTCATTTTCTCACATTCTTCATTACCGCCTTGTGCTTCCTTGTTCTTGTCCAATAGAGTCGGACGAACCTCCACTGCGAATAATTTCCCATCTGGCTCTCTCGGCCTCTTTATCTCTAGCTCTAAACTGGCCATCTCCTTGATTAACTCCTCCTGAGCTGTTAGCATTGCCAATCTACCACTGTCTTTTCTGCTTAACGCGTCCGCTACCACGTTCGCTTTCCCCGGATGATACAAAATATCGCAATCGTAATCCTTTATTAGCTCCAACCATCTCCTCTGCCTCATATTTAACTCCTTTTGCATGAAGATATACTTCAGACTTTTATGGTCCGTGTATATTTCACATTTCACACCATATAAATAGTGCCTCCAGATCTTGAGGGCAAATACTACCGCTGCCAACTCCAGGTCATGGGTAGGATATCCCTTCTCATAATCTTTCAACTGGCGCGATGCGTACGCAATGACTTTACCGTGTTGCATAAGCACACCGCCAAGCCCCTTATGTGATGCATCACTGAAAATCACGAAATCACCTGTATCGTCTGGTAACGACAACATTGGTGCCTCACTCAATCTCTTCTTGAGTTCTCGAAAACTCTCTTCACACTTCTCAGTCCAGACAAACTTCACCGACTTCTTCGTTAAATTAGTCAATGTTCCTGCTATCTTCGAAAAATCTTGAATGAACCGCCTGTAGTAGCCCACTAATCCTAAGAAACTTCTTACCTCCGTCAGTGTCTTTGGTTGTTCCCAATTCTGAACCGCTTCCACCTTTGTTAGATCCACAGAGATTCCGTTCTTGTCGATCACGTGACCCAGAAATTTAACTTTTTCTAACCAGAACTCGCACTTCAAAAATTTTGCGTATAATTTATCCCTTCTCAACGCCTCCAATACCAACCTTAAATGTTCAGCATGATCTTCTTGAGTCCTGGAATAGATTAGGATATCATCTATGAACACAACTACGAATTTATCTAAGTACTGTTTGAATACCCGATTCATCATGTCCATAAATGCTGCTGGCGCGTTTGTTAACCCGAACGACATTACCAGAAACTCGTAGTGACCGTAACGAGTTCTGAACGCTGTCTTAGGTACATCCTCCTTTCTCACCTTCAACTGGTGATACCCCGTCCTCAAATCGATTTTGGAAAAATATTTCGCTCCCTTCAACTGATCAAACAGGTCATCTATCCTAGGTAACGGGTATTTGTTCTTAATCGTCACCTTATTTAGCTCTCGATAATCGATGCACAGTCTCATCGACCCGTCCTTCTTCTTTACAAACAACACTGGTGCTCCCCAAGGAGACACACTCGGTTGAATATACTTCCTATCTAACAATTCTTGCAACTGTACCATCAGCTCCTTCAACTCTGCCGGTGCCATTCTGTACGGGGCTTTCGAGATCGGCGCCGTTCCCGGTACTAAATCTATAATGAATTCGACCTCTCTATCCGGCGGAAGACCTGGCAATTCTTCCGGGAATACATCTGGAAATTCATTCACTACTGGTATTAGTCCCATTTCTAACCCTACTTTCTGAGTATCGACGATATGGGCCAAATAACCTACACATCCCTTTTTTAGTAACTTCCTCGCTTGCATCATCGTCAGACAACTTGAGAGTCTTGGCGACCTACTCCCATAGAACCTACCTTTGACTGCTCGGGAGTCTTAAGGTTTATACACTTTTTCTGGCAATCTATCATCGCTCCATGGTTAAATAACCAATCCATCCCTAGAATTACATCAAATTCTCCTAATTGAATTGGGATTAAGTCCACAGGTAACTTATATCCCCTGATATCTACAACGCAATTCCTATGGACATGGTTAACGGGAATGACTTCCGTATTAGCAACTTCTATGTTCATAGGATATTCTAATTCTTCCTGAGGTAAGTTTAGTCGTTGGGAGAATTCATGCGAAACGAAGGAACAAGTAGCACCCGAATCAAATAATATGTAAGCAGATATATCATTGATCAGAATGATACCTGAAACCACGTCCCTGGATGCAACCGCATCCTGAACCGTCATGTTGAAAGTCCTTGCTATTGGTCGATTCTGAGTTGGCGGTCCACCAATTGTGAGAGTTCCACCGCTTGGTCCCCTCCCTCCATTTCCTCCTGCTGAGTTTTTCTTTGGGCAGCTCCTCGCCTGATGATCTAATGCTCCACAGTTGAAACATCCATTTCTCTTCGGTGCAGAGCAGTTGGGAGAGATGTGCCCCTCCTGCCCGCAATTGAAACAGACATTCTTCCCTTTTAGACATGCCCCCGAGTGATTCCTTCCACACTCCTTGCACGCCTCAGTCCTCTTTTTTGCTTCCCCTGATTTGCCCCCAGAGTTTCCCGAGTTGACATTATTGTTGTTGTTGTTCCACTTCCTCTTAATTGCACCGTTGCTGCTGCTGCCTTCTCCATGGTTTCCTCCTTCAGTCTTCTCCTTGTTGAACTTCATTAGGGCTTCACTTCCGCCCTCAGCGATTATAGCTTTCTCCAGGAGAGTCGCGAAATTATTTGTTTGCAGCACCGAAAGTCTGCTGTATAGCCATGGTTTGAGGCCTTGCTCAAACCTCCTCGTCTTTCTCTCCTCAGTGTTGACCTGGTGAGGTGCGAACCTTGCCAGCTCGTTAAACTTTACAGCGTACTGCGGTACCGTCATATCTTCTTGTTTCAGCTCCAGGAACCGCATGTCCATGCGACTCTGCATACTAACAGGAAAATAATTCTCGAAAAAGATTTTCTTGAACCCTTCCCAAGGTATCACACCTTCTCCAGCTCGGGTCTGATTTGCCTCCCACCAGTAGTTGGCTTCACCTTTCAGCATATACGTGGCAAAGATAGTCTTCTGGTCGTCTCCTACTCGGGCGATAGCGAATGCCTTCTCGATTTCCTTAACCCAAGTTTGGGCTTCGATGGGTTCAGTAGTTCCTTTGAACTCAGCTGGTCCCGCGCTTTTGAAGTCTTTAAAGTGTGCCACAGGGGCCACTGGAGGGTTATTGACATTCGGGGTTCGATTTTGAAGTGCCCCCACCAACATGTCTACAAACTGCTGCATAGGGTTCGGTGGATCCCCAGCATTACCGTCTGACCCCTCGGGTGCTTGACGACGTCTTCCTCTAGCCATCTATCTGTTCAAAATGAACTTAATATTATTATCTCATAACTTACTCTACAGCATATAGAATTCGTAAAAACTGAACCATCATATCACATACTTAAATAAAATATATTTATTTATAAACATAATACTCAAAGTATTTCATCGTTTTATGGCATTACGCCATTTACATCATGTGGCATCAATCACTTGGTAAAAACAGAAACCAAGCTTTTTATTACATAGATAAGCATTTTATTTGCTACTAGGAAAAAGTTTATCATAATAACTAAAAACCCCGCCTAATGGCGTCCTCATGCTCCTCATCCGCTATCTCTTTCACCATCTCTCGGCTTATAACCCGGCCAGACCGGCGCTCCTCAATTGGAAAGTGATGCACCCTATGCTGGAACCTTCCATGTGTCGACTTAAACACGTATTTCATCTTGTCTATCTTAACCTTCTTGTCTCTAACTTCTCCTTCCAACTCTCCGGTTAGCTTCTATGCTCTAACACGATCTCTTCTCTCATCTCCCCAGAAAGTGGTAATAATCTGCTTGTCAAGTTGGAGACTCTGAATCCTCGACTCCAACCCATTAATGGTATGTCCCAAGTGGATTCTGATAGCATCCTTCTCATCCTTCAGCCTAACCGACTTCTGGCCTTCTACCCGCAGCTTATCAGCCAGATCCCCATTCCTAATTACCAGGTGGTCCACCAATGCTCCCAACAAAGCTGTAGCTTGTTGTTCCCCCTGATACAGCTCCTCTAACTCGTGGACCTTGTCGTCCAGTTTGACGATCCTGTCCATCAACTCATCCAGTATAGTGTCTTCAGGTACCTCCTCGGGGTCCTCTTCGGGCTCCTCTTCCTCTTCTGGATACTCCTCCGGGTCTGACTCAGCTGTTGCCTCAGCTATAGGCTCAGGTACAGCTGTCACTAACTGCTCACTTACTACATGAATATCTCTAACTTCCTCTTCTCCTGACATCCTATAATCAAAACACAAAGCAACTCAATTAGAAAAATAGATATTGATTTTGTTTTTAGAAAATAGATTTGACACTACACGTATAACTCTATGTGAGTTCATCTCCCTATCATCTCCACTAATTCTCTCTAAGGTTATAGCCCAAGGTTCCCCACCTAAGGTTTATAAACAAAGGCTCTGATACCAACCTGTGACACCCCCAAATCCGTGTAACATCGATTACAGGACATGGTGCTCACGATAACATACATCATCATCTATTTAAGTAACTCTAATAATAATAATAATAATAATAATATTAACTATTACATACTTATTCAAAATAAAGTCCCAAGTCTTTACAACCTTTAATAAATTGAAACTTAAACTTAGCGCTTATCGCTACATCACATCATATGCGGAAATATAAGTATTACATAAATAACTCTCATCATTTCATCTTAGACTTTCCTTTGTCCTTGCCCGAGCCCTCAGCGTTATCAGCCTTAATTGAAAAGTTTAAGCAAGAATGAGCACAAATTGCCCAGCAAGTATATAAAGTGGTTTGAGAACATACATCAGAAGTAGAAGCATTAGTATGAATATTTCTCAATAGTTGAAATAAATATCAAGAGATAAACCGGAATATAATGATAAGAGTTCTGGAATTCTCAATAACATACTAAGGGGTGTTAGATACCCTGAAAATTACTTTGTTTCATCAAAAACCATCAGACAGTTTAACAATCAAAATAGATTATAAACGGTCTCTGCAAGTACTCTAGGTGATCAGCCTATCGTACCCTACATTGTGCACAAGTATAAAGTTTAAACGCATAAGCGTAAATGGGACTATATGCCCAACATCAGTTACCCCGTTATCCAGGTTGTTCATCTTAGTATTCATGCGGGACCTCACCAAAGCAATTTAGATTGGTAAACATTCAATAGCTTCAAAGGATTTGAATTGTTCAAACAATATACTATTTTTGCATCAATAACATCTAGCTGAAACGAAAGCTAGAAAGCATGCTTGAATATAGTTCATCAAGGGTATACAAACTTTAAAGTATAGCAGTCACAATAGGAACTGAATCATCAATAACATTACGCATCACAATTGAAGTTATAGAACTTTACAATAAAGAAGCTTGCACGTATGATTAATTAATCACAAGCCCAAACTTACCCTCGCTGCAATCAACTGAATAAGAGTTGAATAAATTTATAATGAAAAATAGGGTAAGAAACTTGCCTTGATCGTTGTTTACCAATAACAGATTAACAGCTTACAGCTATCTGCACTTCACGTGCCCTACACAATTGTATAATCATGCACATCAACTATTAGCAACGCATAGTAGTTGTAATATAAACTTTACTCTATAATTTTCAGAGTTTACTCTACAATTTTTACTGACTCTACTATTTTCAGAGTTTACTCTACGATTTTCATTGACTCTACGATTTTTAGAGTTTACTCTACGATTTTCACTGACTCTACGATTTTCACTGACTTTACGATTTTCAGAGTTTACTCTACGATTTTCATTGACTTTACGATTTTTGAGTTTACTCTACAATTTTCATTGAATCTACGATTTTCACTGACTCTACGATTTTCAGAGACTCTACAATTTTTACTTTACGATTTTCACTGACTCTACGATTTTTACTCTACGATTTTCACTGACTTTACGATTTTATTCCCGCTAACTTAAAGATGATATGACCACGATACTTGGACACAATAAACTTCATACATCAAGGTATTTTACAAAAATATAACATTCATAAAACTAGCATGCTAAGACCACAAACCAACTGCATAGAAAAGCGTGCCAGCACTAGTTTTATACTTAGAAAAATCTGGAATTTTCTAGAATTCTGCAGATTTTATTACCAACATGCATGCTTATGATTTTCATAACTTGCTCAATTTAACTCCCTTTCTTATGAAATTTGGACAGGTTGTACCTCATGCTACATACTATTTTAAAAAATTATAACATACGCTAATCGAGTCATCTACACCATGATTCCGAGGCTCCGAAAACCCCCAAAAATCACAGATTACTAGATAAACCCAATTTGACAAAAATTCGGGATTTTGCTTCTAGCATGCAATTAAATTATTCCTAATGTCCTGATCATCTACTCTCACATGTTTTCACATTTCACAACATCACACTTCAACAAACTTCCACCTTTTTGATTAATTTAGCACCTTAGAGACATTTTATCAAAGGTAGAGCATGCATTGCTTAATTCTTTGATTTTCTATGAATTTGATGCATGATTAACCCATATCTTTTGTTGTTAATGATCTATAATCATCAAACAACAGTAACATGGAAACACAAAGCCACAACAAATCATTTACCAATTTTATATGCATTTTCTTCTCATTTTTCTTATAAAAATAAAATGGGTTCATGAATTACCTTTTGAAGAATTTCTTCTTGGTTTAATATGATGCTCCTTCTCCTTGCTTGTCAAATCCTCAGTAATCCTCCAAAATTAGTTCTAACTCTCTTAGGCTCTCAATTTCTCTCCATGTTTACTCACTTGGTGGAATTTTATTAAAAAAAAGTGTGTTTGTATATATGTATAGCATTGTTAGAGTCTTTTGATTCTCATAACCCCCAACTCCCATAACCCCCAACTCTAATGATTAGTTACTCACCATATTTAATAATACAATAATATAGATAATTAATAGGAAGAATGTGGGAGTTAGAGAAAATGAATGTGGGATTTAAAAAAAATAAAAGAATTTTGATTTTAAGGAATAAAATAAATTACTTCCACCTTAGCTATTATGTAATATACGTATACTCCCTCCCTTGTCCCAAATTAATAGTCTCATGGTCCATCAGTTCAGCTGATTTCTATTATAAAAAAAATACATATATTATTTTAATCAATTAATCAATTAATAAGCTATTTGACTATTTTACCCTTCGGGACCAAACTTTGCGAACCATATATCGATTCCTACTAAAGTTGACATTCCGGACGTCATGGGACTATCCGTTTAGTCCAATTCATATCTAAAATTCGTAGTTGACTTTTTCCTCGAAAAAGTCAACTAGTTGACTTTGACCAAAAAGTCAACTAGTTGACTTTGACCAAAAAGTCAACTGTGACACTTTTTCGTGATTACAGTCTATCCTGACTAATTTCGACATTCCGGACTCGAATACACAGTCCGAGTCTCTAAATTCTGCTCCTAACTCCAGTTCATGATTTAATATCATCCCACGTAATAAAATAGAATAATTCCCTACTTAATTTTATTTAAATAGTTAAATAAAACCAAACCAACCATTTAAATACATCTCATCACATATCTTGAAATAACACATATATGTACCACACACATACATCTAATAAATGAAATCACCCAAAAGTTTCATATAAATTCGTTTATTAACAATTCTTAAATTACATAAAAAAAATATTAAAATAAAAATAAAAATAAAACTCGGATATTACAGCCAATAATCCACCACAAATAGAGTCACACATAGCCAGTGATGCAGAAGATGAGGAATTACTTTATGATCAACAACTGTTAGATGTTGAGGAAGAAGAGGATCCAGTGGTAGGACAGTTAATGAGAATTGATGAGCATGATGAGGCAATTGCATCACTGTTGAAAATAATAGAACATGAGGGTAATAAAATGAGGTTTACGACTGATATAGCTGAGGGAATGCTACATCATGAGAGGGGACATAGTCAACGACTAAAAGAATAACTGCACCATGCACAGAGGGGCAGAAAGGAAATTCAGTCAAGGCTTCTTAAAACATTTCCGGGTGTTCGAGATACTTTTAATGATTTACAGCGCCGTGTAGTTTGATATCTGGTAGAGGAGAAGAAGACGACCTACCTAATCGATCGATTTGTGGTTTGTCACATGATCCAAGATTCCTTAGATTATATCAATGAATTCTATAGAGTAGCATAGGTGGTTTAATGCTTTATATTAGTACAATAAAGAAGCATTCAAAGTTTGTAATCAGTACTTTGTAGTGTGTTTAATTATGAAGTTGTTGTGTAATACTGTTGTAATATATGAAATAAAAAATATGTTATGTTACTCAAATTCTTATTGAATTTTTATTCATTTATATAGAATCATACCACCAACCAGAACACCCCAAAGAGAAATGAATAATGATAATTCTACCCAGCATTTAGTAGACCTTATGCTAGGAGTTGTAAATAGACATGTGAACCAGAACACAACTTTTAAAGACTTTAAATTAGTTGGAACACATGAGTTTAAGGGTCCATCAGAAACTATAGATGCACAAATTTAGATTTCTGAAATAGAGAAATTTCTCCTAGTAACCAATGTTAATAATAACCAAAAGATAACTTTTGCAACCTTTTTCCTAAAAGGTGAGGCTAATTATTGGTGCGAATCAACTAAAGGTCGGGTAGAAACTGAAACTATTCATTGGGATAGATTCAAAGAGTTGTTCTTTGAAAACTATTTTTCCCAATCCCTGAAAGACCGAATGGAAATAAAATTTCTGGACTTAAAATAAGGAGATCTTACTGTAACCCAGTATACAACTAAGTTTAATGAACTATCCAGGTTTGCTCCACATCAAGTAACCACTGAACTTAGAAAGACTCGTAGGTTTCAGGAGGGTTTAAAACATCAGATTCGAAGTAGATTGTCAGTACTTGAAATAAAAACATTCTCCGCGATACTAGAGAAGGCCACTATAGCCGAAAGTGAGAATGACAGTCTTGCTAAATTTCATCAGGACAAGAGAAGTCAGAATGAAAAAAGGAAAAATTAGAACAGAACCCAATTCAGGTCGGTTTAATAACAAATGTAAGTGGGATAATTTTTTTTCTAACAACCCTGGGAAAAAGATAGGAAATACTAACAATAACTTTAGTAATAATAATATTAAACCTTTTCTTAATTGCGGTAAGAAACATAAAGGAGAATGCCTTCATAACAAATGTTTTAATTGTGGACAGTCGGGACATTATTTTCCACAGTGTCCTCTTCCAAGGAAAAATAAATGTTTTAATTGTGGTTCCTTATACCATTTTTCAAGGAACTATCACAAACCTAGGAATCAAGGAGGAAAAGGGGTTAGAATACCAGAGAATAATTAATCAATAGTAGTTGCAGTTAGAGTTCAGAATCGACCTACCGCGAGAACATTTAATATGTCGGTGAGGGATGTTGTTGCTTCACAGGACGTGGTGACAGGTATCATCCCAATCAACACTTTAAATGCATATATGTTATTCGATTCTGGTGTAACATGTTCTTTTGTGTCTAGTAATTTCTCTACAAACTTCAATACACCTTTTGAAAATTTAGACAAACCATTCTTCATGGAAATTGCTAATAATGAATGAATTTCTGTTAAAACTATTTACAGAAACTATAGTGTGGTAATAAAAGGACATAATTTTAAGGTATATTTGATACCAATTCAATTGGAAGAATTTGATGTAATTTTTAGAATGGATTGGTTAGTTAATCATAACGCGATGATTGATTATCGTCAAAAATGTATAAACCTTTTGTTTGCTTTGAAGTCAAAGGTAGTGTTCAACGGTAGTTGTTCACTAAAGTAATTTCGATGTTTGACTATAGTTCAGGCAGAAAGATTACTTAGAAAGGGTTGTTTAGGATATTTGGCCTATATAGTTGATACTCGACAAGAAGGAGTAAAACTAAATCAAATACCTATAGTTAAGGAATTTTCTGATGTATTTTCAAATGAGTTACCAGGTTTGCCTCCAGATAGGGAATATGAGTTCGTCATTGATCTTGCACCAGGTACGGCACCAGTTTCTAAGGCACCGTATAGAATAACACCTATAGAAATGAAAGAGTTACTTATACTCGAAAACACGGGAAGAGCATACTGAACACTTGAGAGTCGTATTGGAAATATTACGAAAGGAACAACTTTATTCAAAGTTTTTCAAGTGCGAATTCTGGTTGAAGAGAGTTCAATTTTTAGGCCACGTAATTGATAAAAATGGAATATCTGTAGATTCCAACTAAGATCGAAACAGTTGTGAATTGGGAACAACCAACAACTCTAACAGAAGTATGAAATTTTATCGGTTTAGAGGGTTATTATCGGTGCTTTATAAAAGATTTTTAAAAAATAGCAACCCCATTAACCAATTTAACTCGAAAGACGATGAAATACGTTTGGACAGATAAATGTGAGGAAAGCTTCCTAGAGTTGAAGAAGCGACTGAGCATGGCTCCAGTGTTATCCTTACCAGGTGATACAGGAGGCCTTATAGTATATAGTTACGCATTACACATAGGTTTAGGGTGTGTGTTGATGCAACATGGGAAAGTGATAGCTTATGCATCACGATAACTCAAAGATTATGATAAGAGGTATCCTACTCATGACCTAGAGTTAGCCGCGGTAGTTTTTGCTCTAAAAAATTGGAGACATTACTTGTTCGGGGAGAAGTGCGAGATATATACAAATCATAAAAGTCTGAAATATATTTTTACACAGAAGGAATTAAATTTAAGACAGAGATGATGATTATAACTGATAAAAGATTATGACTGTGAAATCTTATATCATTCCAGTAAAGCCAATGGTGTCGCTGATGCGTTAAGTAGGAAGAATCATGAAAAATTGAATGTATTAACCACCAATGATAGGTTAATAAAAGACTTTTAAAATTTTGAAATTGAGGTGGAATGTCCAGCTACCTCTACCCAAAATTTGTATATTTTAGAAGGAGTTTCATCTCTGCTTAATAAAGTTAAAGAGATACAGGAGAAGGATGAAGAATGTCAGAAGTTTAAATCTAATTCAACACATGATAAGTATAATAAATTTAGAATAGATATGGATGGAATAATAAGATATGAAAATAGAATTTGGGTTCCGTTAGATCAAGATTTAAAAGATGAAATTTTAAATGAAGCTCATAACTCTAAATTTTCCATACATCCTGGTAGTACAAAAATGTATAAGGATTTAAGTCGACACTTTTGGTGGTCAAACATGAAAAGAGAAATAGTTGAATGGGTAAGTAAATATCTCACGTGTTAAAGGGTTAAGGCTGGGCATCAAAAGCCGAGTGGTTTACTTCAACCCTTACCAATTCTCTAGTGGAAGTGGGAACATATAACTATTGATTTTATTGTTTGTCTTCCAGCTACACAAAAGGGCCATAATGCCATTTGGGTAATAGTTGACCGTTTAACAAAATCAGCTCACTTTTTACCTATTAAGATTACTCATAACCTAGATCACCTTGCCAAACTTTATATCAATGAAATTATCTCTAGGCATGGAGTACCTGTGTCCACAGTATCAGATCGAGATCCAAGATTTACTTCTAATTTTTGGAAAAGCCTTCAGAAACACTTAGAAACACAACTAAGATTAAGTACAGCTTATTATCCCCAGACTGATGGTCAGAGTGAGAGAACCATACAAACATTAGAAGATATGCTGAGGACTTGTATTATAGACTTCAAAGGAAGTTGGGAAGATCGGTTACCCTTAGTTGAATTTGCTTATAATAATAGTTATCATGCTAGCATAAGTATGCAGCCCTATGAATCTTTATATGGGCAAATTTCTAGAACACCTTTATTGTGAAACACCAGATTTTATGAATAAAGAATTAATTTTCTCGAAATAAATTTTTTAATATTATGGTGTAAATTTGAGATAATATTATAGTTGTGGGTAGTATTTATAAATTTTGCAAAGTATGCAAGTTGTTATATTATATTCGATTGGTCAGGGAATATTCTTTGTGTCGGAAAATATTCGTACGACGGTACAGTTATTGGTGGACCCCACAACGGAATTATTGTCGGATTGAGAAAACGACAAAAATATTTTATTGAAAATAACACCGGAAGTTTTACCGTTGATACTGTTGAACTACTGGGTAGTAAAAGTACAGTAATACGCGTTGTTGCATAGTAGCACATGGTATTGATTATTGATATTTATGTGAGAAGTCGCTCAGTTTGATTCAATTATTGTCGATTAATAATATGAATTATTATAGCGATGATGACGTTTTGTTTTATTCGTATTATTAACGTAATAAAACAAAAATATGTTTTTATATAAAACAGAATACTTTATTAAAGTTATTCTATAAATAGAATATATTATATTTTATTATGCATAGTGTTGCATAGTGTTTTGCATAGTGTTGCATAGTGTTTGCATATTAAAAATCTTTTTATATAAATATAATATATTTTATTTTATTTAAAATATTTTTCTTTAAATATGGACCGTCAGATTAAAGTAAATCAATCTGGACAGTTCATGGATTAGTTAATATGCATTCCATTTTCCTATAAATAGAAGCTCATTCATTCATTATTTTCTTACGAATTCATTGAACTCTAGAGAAAGAAACTATAGAGAGATAGAAGAAAAGCTTTTTGCTACTTAACTTTTCTTTTCCTATATCCAGTTTCTGTTACGGTAAGGGGTGTTATTCTTTCTTATTCATGAAGAGAACTGTTGTTATTCCATTTCTTATTATTCTGTTGGAATAACCTGTATACGCGGTCTACCCTATACTTGGTGACATTCTTCTATTATTCTGTTGGAACATCCTGTCTGTGTGTTTTACACCGGACTTGGTTCCGTCTTTATTATTATTCCACTGGAACATCCTGTCTGTTTGTTTTACACCGGACCTGGTTCTGTCTTTATTAGTATTCCGTTGGAACATCCTGTCTGTGTGTTTTACACCGGACCTGGTTCCGTCTTTATTATTATTCCATTGGAACATCATGTCTGTGTGTTTTACACCGGACCTGGTTCCGTCTTTATTATTCTGTTGGAACATCTTGTCGGTGCAAATTTTGCCTGACTTGGTTCCGTTATTATTATTCTATTGGAATAACCTGTCGATACGAAGTACCGCATGCATGGTGATTTCTTTTGTTATTCCATTCTTTATTATACTCAGTTGGTTAAAGTTTTGACTTCTATACTCCATAAAATTAGTAGAATATCCTTGATATTTGCGCTTCATCCAGTATTTTTTCATGGAAATATTCTTCTGATCATTCTTGAATTTTACTCTACAAAGTAGTATCATGTTTATAATTTGGACGTTAGTAGTTCTTGGACAAATTAATTCTTGAACTTGTTTTATTGAATTCTTATATCATTGTCATCATCCTCATGTTTATGTTATGTTGAAAGTCATCTGTGGCCTGTAGTGCGTGGATGGACTTGGTATGATTATGACCAGGGATTATTCAGTGTAATCATGACCCTAATGTTACAAATGATGTAGTTAAAGTCCTCATTGGCCCGTAGTGCATTGATGGGCAGTTGTTGACATGATCACGACCATTGATGAAGACACAAATGTCCTTGGCCCGTAGTGCATGGAATTTGTGGTCGTGACCCTAATAAATATCCTTGGCCGTAGTGTAGGGATGATGTGGTTTATTTATTAAGCTGAGTCTCAGCGATAAAAGTGATGAAAAACTTTTTAAATCATAAAAGATAGTAGATTCTATTCTCTACTTGACTCTTTTAATGGATTTCTTGATCTGCTGCTGTTAAACCTGATGTTGTTATATTTTATCAGTTTAATACTGTTGAAGGCTAACGATAGTTTATTCTGCATTATCTTAGTCATAATATTTCTTACTGGGCTAGTTGAGCTCACCCTTTCTTTCACTGTTCTCTTTAGGAAATGAGAACATAGCAGGGACTAGTCGGGGAACGGAGTGACGGTCCAGAGGATAGCATTAGTAGTCCTCACTATTCTGTGAAATAGTGTATTAATAATTGTAATGAGGACTCTTTTTGAGTTTGTATAATTTCTAGTAGACAATAATTGTATTCAAACTCATAGTTATGTTTTGTCGTATTGTACACGACAGTTGTATTAGTAAGTTGTATTTGAATTATGTACCATGTATCTGACGACCCAAGATGGGTGATGTATACCTAATTTTGGGGGCTTCACAGTTGGTATCAAAGCTTAGGGATATGATCCCTGGCTAAGATGTGAGACTAGAACTAGGAGGGGAGAGACGGGGAATTCCTTCGCTAATATGACCTACTTAAATTTATTTTGTATTTAATTGGTCGGTCAAAGTATAGGGATAATATGTGATATGTTAATTAACCCTTGTTTTGTGGCAGTGTTTGAAAATGGCATCCGAGAATGTTGAGATTATCAATGGAGCACAGGAGACCGTTTAGTCTCCATAGATCAATAATCAGGATAATGTGCAACTAGAGGACAATACTCCTCATTAAAATAATAACACCGATGAAATGGTGAATGATGGGATGGTCAGAGGCTTTATGCAATTCATGCAACAACAGACTAAGGCAACTCCTGTCCAAAATGCAGGTAGAAATACTGATAACTCTCGGACGGTCACCGCTAAGAAGTTTAAAGAGCAATTCATGCAACAACGGGAGAAGGCTGCTCCTGTTCATAATGCAGGAGGAAACAATGGCAACTCATGGTTGGTCACCGCTAAGCAATTCAAGGAGTTGGGACCACCAGAGTTTTTGGGAAAGCCAGAACCACTTAAGGCAGAGACGTGGTTAAAGTAGATCACTAAGATATTTGATGTCTTAGGATGCTCAGAGGAGCAAAAGGTTTCCCTTTCCACCTTTATGTTGCGTGAAGAGGCAGATTACTGGTGGGAATCGGTAAAACGTACTCAACCTGACGTACTGAAGATGTCTTGGGAGAAGTTCCAAGAGCTGTTCAACGACAAATACTTTTTCGAAAGTATTCGTCACATGAAGGAGGTGGAGTTTATCAAATTAGAGCAAAACAATATGACCGTGTCGCAATACGAGGCAAATTTTGTGGAGTTATCCCGGTTTGCGTCCCACTTGGTGGATAATGAAGAGAGAATGGCACGATTATTTTTAAGATGTTTGAAGCCGGAGATACGTCAACATCTTATTTCTCATAAACTGTGTTTGTATTCAGATGTTGTAAATAGGGCTCAGTTTGTGGAGCGCGATAACGAGTCAACCAAACCAAAAGAGAGCAGCCGGCAAAATGATAATACCGGTGATAATAGTCATCAAAGCGGTGATAATAAGCATGGAGGGAATCAACATGTCAGAAATGGTAACCACTTCGGTAATAATCATGGCCAAAATAATAAGAATGAACATTTCGAGAAGAGAAGGTTCAACAATGACGTAAAGACGTCGGTACCAACACCCGTTTTAAAAGAAGAAGAACGACCATCGGTCGTATGTTTCAAATGTGGACATGAGGGACACATCCGTCCAAACTGTATGCATCAGTCCAAAGAATGTTTTAATTGCAGAAGAGAAGGTCACCTAGCTCGATTTTATCGTATGATGAAGTCAGTTCCAGCTGGGATAATGATGCCAACGGATGTACCAGACAAGCCAAAGCCGGTAGTTTAAGAGAGAGCATTTTTTTTTCTCTCGTGACGAGGAATCTGAATAAAATTATCACGGGTAAGTTAATCATAAGCTCTTACGAAGTCTATACCGTGTTAGATACCGGTTCTACTCACTCTTTTATTTCACCTAGTTGTGTTCAATGATTGTACTTAACTCCAGAGAAGTTAAACTTTGATTTATCTATTAAAACTCCATTGGGAGAAACCTTCGTTACCTCCACTGTTTATAAATCATTTGATTCAAATCGACACTTTCATGTTACGTGTTGATCTTGTCTCTTTGAAAATACTTGACTTTTATGCGATTTTAGGAAACGATTGGTTAACTACTCAGCATGTTTTTTATAAGGTTGCTAGCTTTCATATTCCTAACCAACCTATTATGCGAATTCAAGCAACCAAACAACTAAATTCAATCATTGTCATATCAAGCCATAAGTAAGGAGCCCCGATCCTTTTGTTCATGACTTACTTATGTGGAATGCACCGAAGCCAGACTTTCTGTAGGCGACGTCGTGAATGACGATAACAAGTTGATAGGTATCATTGTGAGGTGCCATCTAGGTTAAGGGATAGAAGTCACAGTTGGTATCAATGTGACGTACTATCCAAGTCTTGGATGTGAGTAACAGTTTTGAATGATATTTTTATCATTAATAAATCTCTTAACGTATTCCTGAAGACTTCTTAGCCTACCTCGGAGCGTGAAATAGAATTTTGTATTGACACCAGTACAAAACCCATTTCTTAAACCCTCAAAATAATTTTTTCAACTAAAAAGAAAGTAACATGCACCTAAGACGTTGACTCGAGCTATTGAAGATTACGATCGTACTATTCAATATCATCGTGGAAGAACGAACGTGGTAGCTGACGTGTTGAGTAGAAGATCGTATGCGTTTACAAGTGCGATGTTGGTAACACAAAGACTCATTTCGTATAACTTGTAAATGATGAAGATAGAGTTAAAGACTCTAGGGACTCACGTGAAGATAACGAATATACGAGTAAAATTGACTTTAATCGATAAAGTTAAAGACACTCAAGCTACATACCCGAATCTGATGAATGTGAAGAAGAAGGTTTAAGAGGGTGTTATTTTAGAAGCAAGAGTAGCTGAAGAGAGGAAATCTCAACCCTCGATTTAATTGGCCCATTTGAAATCCTCGATTGAGTAGGAACTGTGGCTTATAGACTCGTTTTACCGCCAAATATATTGCGTGTTCATAACATTTTTTTTCGTATCGATGTTACGTAAATATGTGGACGACCCGAACCCCATTATTAATTTAGAACCGGACGAGATAGCGGATGATTTAACGTTTGAAGAGATATGTATTACAATCTTGGATAAGAAGAATCGTATTCAACACTCAAAGGTTATATCTCAAGAGTTAGAATTTTAAGTGAAGTCAAGGTATCCTCACCTGTTCGGCATACCAGGTACGTACGTAAATTTCGAGGGCGAAATTCCATAAGGAGAAGAGATTGTGAAACCCCAGATTTTATGAATAAAGAATTAATTTTCTCAAAATAAATTTTTTAATATTATGGTGTGAATTTGAGATAATATTATAGTTGTGGGTAGTATTTATAAATTTTGCAAAGTATGCAAGTTGTTATATTATATTCGATTGGTCAGGGAATATTATTTGTGTCGGAAAATATTCGTATGACGGTACAATTATTGGTGGACCCCACAACAGAATTATTGTCAGATTGAGAAAACGACAAAAATATTTTATTGAAAATTACGGCGGAAGTTTTACTGTTGATACTGTTGAACTACTGGGTAGTAAAAGTACAGTAATACGCGTTGTTGCATAGTAGCACACGGTATTGATTATTGATATTTATGTGAGAAGTCGCTCAGTTTGATTCAATTATTGTCGATTAATAATATGAATTATTATAGCGATGATGACGTTTTGTTTTATTCGTATTATTAACGTAATAAAACAGAAACATCTTTCTATATAAAACAGAATACTTTATTAAAGTTATTCTATAAATAGAATATATTATATTTTATTATGCATAGTGTTGCATAGGGTTTTGCATAGTGTTGCATAGTGTTTGTATAGTAAAAATCTTTTTATATAAATAGAATATATTATATTTTATTTAAAATATTTTTCTTTAAATATGGACCGTCAGATTAAAGTAAATCAATCTGGACCGTTCATGGATTAGTTACTATGCATTCCATTTTCCTATAAATAGAAGCTCATTCCTTCATTATTTTCTTGCGAATTCACTGAACTCTAGAGAGAGAAACTATAAAGAGATAGAAGAAAATCTTTTTGCTACTTAACTTTTCTTTTCCTATATCCTGTTTCTGTTACGGTAAGGGGTGTTATTCTTTCTTATTCATGAAGAGAACTGTTGTTATTACATTTCTTATTATTCTGTTGGAATAACCTGTATACGCGATCTACCCTATACTTAGTGACATTCTTCTATTATTCTGTTGGAACATCATGTCTGTGTGTTTTACACCGGACCTGGTTCCGTCTTTATTATTATTCCGCTGGAACATCCTGTCTATGTGTTTTACACCAGACCTGCTTCCGTCTTTATTATTATTCCGTTGGAACATCCAGTCTGTGTGTTTTACACCAGACCTGGTTCCATCTTTATTATTATTCCGTTGGAACATCCTGTCTGTGTGTTTTACACCGGACCTGGTTCCGTCTTTATTATTCTGTTGGAATATCCTGTGGTGCAAATTTTGCCTGACCTGGTTCCGTTATTATTATTCTGTTGGAATAACCTGTCGATGCGAAGTACCGCATGCATGGTGATTTCTTTTGTTATTCCATTCTTTATTATACTCAGTTGGTTAAAGTTTTGACTTTTATATTCCATAAAATTAGTAGAATATCCTTGATATTTGCGCTTCATCTAGTATCTTTTCATGGAAATATTCTTCTGATCATTCTTGAATTTTACTCTACAAAGTAGTATCATGTTGACAATTTGGACGTAAGTAGTTCTTGGACAAATTAATTCTTGAACTTGTTTTATTGAATTCTTATATCATTGTCATCATCCTCATGTTTATGTTATGTTGAAAGTCATCTGTGGCCTGTAGTTCATGGATGGACTTGGTATGATTATGACCAGGGATTATTCGGTGTAATCATGATCGTAATGTTACAAATGATGTAGTAAAAGTCCTCATTGGCTCGTAGTGCATTGATGGGCAGTTGTTGGCATGGTCATGACCATTAATGAATACACAAATGTCCTTGGCCCGTAGTGCATGGAATTTGTGGTCGTGACCCTAATAAATATCCTTGGCCGTAGTGCAGGGATGATGTGGTTTATTTATTAAGCTGAGTCTCATCGATAAAAGTGATGAAAAACATTTTAAATCCTAAAAGATAGTAGATTCTATTCTCTACTTGACTCTTTTAATGGATTGCTTGATCTGCTGCTGTTAAACCTGATGTTGTTATATTTTATCAGTTTAATACTGTTGAAGACTAACGATAATTTATTCTGCATTATCTTAGTCATAATATTTCTTACTGGGCTAGTTGAGCTCACCCTTTCTTTCATTGTTCTCTTCAGGAAATGAGAACATAGCAGGGACTAGTCGGGGAACGGAGTGACGGTCCAGAGGATAGCATTAGTAGTCCTCACTATTCTATAAAATAGTGTATTAATAATTGTAACGAGGAGTCTTTTTGAGTTTGTATAATTTCTAGTAGACAATAATTGTATTCAAACTCATAGTTATATTTTGTCGTATTGTACACGATAGTTGTATTAGTAAGTTGTATTTGAATTATGTACCATGTATCTGACGACCCAAGATGGGTGATGTATACCTAATTTTGGGGGCGTCACATTTATGTTGGGATGAAGTCAGGGAAAGACAAATGTTAGGACCTGAGATAATTCAACAAACTACTTAAACTATCAGAATTATTCTTCAACGATTATAAGCATCTCAAGGTCGACAAAGGAAATACGCCGATCCACATCATCAACAACGAAACTTTAACATAGGAAGTCACGTATTCTTGAAAGTATCTCCTTAGAAAGGCAAGATACGTTTGTGCAAGAAAGGAAAATTAAGTCCGAGATTCATTGGACCTTTTGAAATTTTGAGAAGGGTTGGTGAAGTTGCTTATGAAATAACACTACCTCCTGAGTTAAATCATATTCATAATGTGTTTCATGTGTCCGTATTATAACCATATAAACCTGATTATAAACACGTTATACAATATGAGCCAATCCAAATAGAATAAGATCTTTCTTATGTAGAAGAACCTGTGTAGATCGTTGACCGTAAAGAGCAAGTCTTGAGAAATAAAGTGATAGCATTGGTCAAAGTAATCTGGAGAAATCAGAACGTTGAAGAAGCTACATTGGAGCTTGAAGATAAAATGCACGAGAATTATCCTCAATTATGTACTTCACTTGTACTATAATTTCGAGGACAAAATTCTTATTAGTGGGGGTGAATGTAAAACCCCAAAACCCTAATAAGACTCGTAAGTGCAAAATCCCATTATATAAATAAATTTTCTCTGTTCTGAATGTGTTATGTGTTAATATATACTTGTTTTTACAAATTTGACCAAATAAATTTTTGTCCGAAAAACGTCGTGCTTGACACCTCGTGTTTAATTTTTTTTCTATATTGAGACTTTTTGGGTAAAATTATTTTGACAAGTTTCTTTGTCATGCTTACACTGACAAAACACTTTGTCGTGCTTGTTAGGATTAGTGAGAATTTATGTTAACAACCCTAGATTAACAAGCCCTAACCATAATTAGCAAAACCCTAATTATAATTTGTAAATTAAACCCTAATTAGCTAATTAAACCCTAACTAAATTATCTTAACACCTAATCATGGTTAGTAAACTTCAATTAGGTACTAATTAACATTACTTAACATTCCTAATTATTAGAAACAAAACCTTAATCAAGATTAGTGAAGATTAAAGCCTAATTAAGCTACTAAACAAACCTAACTAGCTCACAAGTAGGTTAAAAGTCACTACTACAAGTTCCAAGGTAGCACATGACATGCTTGTAACTCCCAAGCATCACAATAGTCATCAGATCAGATCTTTGTAGAGGCAAATTGCTCAAAAATGACCAAAAAACCAAGTTGAAAAATTCAATAAATAGGAACCTTGGGGCTAAGCAAACTCACGAAATTCCTAAGCCTAGATACACTTATAAACCTACCAAATCAAGCTTGGGTGATAGCAGTAACAACATCGAAAGCTAGAATCAAAAATTACTCAAGAAAAGGTACAAACCCTAGTTGATAATTAGCTCTTTGATCTTATGTTAGATTTGTTGTTTAGATGATTAGAATTATGTATTAGTATGTTAGAAAGTATGTTAGATTTGTAGAACATGTTTTCATAACATCTAGATGCCTTAATTAAGTGTTTTAAGAAATCTGGATATTTTGAAATTTAAGTCTGACAGTCGAATGTCAGAGCTTGTGGATTCATATGTGTTTATGTTTTGGTCTGGAAATTGTTTGGTATTTGTATCCTGTTAGTAAGTCTTTAGTCTGGAAAAGAAAATAGGTTCATTTCAACCATATATTTCAAGTTATAAGTAGTCAAAGTGGGTTGACCGATCACGGATTACAGTTTTCTGGGTTACCCAGAATGCTCAAGAATAGTTGAATCGGCTACTTTGACCAATCTGCTTAATCGTCTTCCGTTTGTTATTTTTGTAAGTTTTTTTTATAGATCAATACTATGTTATATGTACTACATATCTATGATCTTTAATATAACAAACAAAGTATAGGTTGATTGGAATTAATGGTCAAAATCGATTGACCAAGCATGACCAAGTTTTATAGTTTATCCAGAAAACTCAAAACATGAAAAACAACGTCTAGTTGTATTTTGACCAACAAAATTAGAGACCTTAGAGTTAGGCTTGGTTTATATTAATGTGATATATATGTACCTTGACATATAGATATTTAAATGTTACAACAAACATTATACACATCAAATACACCGAATCGAAGATATATAAGCCACAAAACCGTTGACCGACCATGACTTCTATTCTGGGTTACCTAGAAACTCAAGAACAACTCTGATATTTACTTTGAGCCTCTATAACATCTTGTTATATGTAGGTTAAAGTCTAAAATTTATTTCATATTATACTACTGTATGAGTACTACAAACATCAACTCGTAAACAAACCAAAACTCTTTAACAGTAGCCTTATAATTAATGGTCAAACCAGTCACTCGGCAATGACCAAACTGCTGCCTAGAAACTCAAGAACACCTATAGCGACACTTTCTGTCACTGAAGGACTTTAGCGACAGACAGAAATTATTTTTCTAAAACTAAATTATAAAAATTAGAAATAATTAATAAATAAATATAAAAACAGTTTTAAAAATTATATTAAAATATTATAAATAAATTCTGATATTTGTACATAAATTTAATAATTATTTTATATTATTTTGATATTTTTAATAATTAACTTATCAATAAAGAAATTAGAATAATTAATTTTGATTGCTAAATAATTATGGAAAAATATTATTAATGATATAAAAATTATAATAAATGAATTTAAATTATTTAATAATAATAATCAATGTTTTTGTAAAATTTTAAGTAAATATTAATTACTTATAAATAGAAATAAATGATTTAAAAATCAAAATAAATGTTTTAAATACTTTAAAATTTCTAAAAAATGTATTATAAAGAATAATTAAAGTTTATAAATAAAACTTAGTCCATATATCAAAGGTATTAAACATCAAACCTAATTAATCTAACCCGATATTATATAAGTGTTATAATTGAGTATTGTTATCAATACTAATGTGTTAGATTATATATATGAACATCGTAGGTACTTATTAACGTTTGAATAACATAACTTGATTGATCTACGCTCAAGCAAGTTCTCTATCCTTAAATCTCTTATAAAGTAAATTTCTTAAACCTGTTTATTTATTGATCAAGATTTTTTTTATCTTGATAAGTTGTTGATATAATACACTACACCTACAATTGAATTACCTTCTTAATGTAAAGTTATTATTATAGCTTCAGCATAACTAAGAAATGAATTGTTTGTTTATATGATAATGTTTATTGAGCATAAACTGTTGTGTCAAACCAAATTGTTTTGGTAAGACATCTTATACTGAAGTTGGGTATCCCGTAAGGGATTGAAATTTGGTCAATTCATATATTGACAATAATTTTAGTGTATGTTGAGCACTGTAGGATGATATGCATACTCCTAAGATGTTGAATAGGCTGATCTCCTATCTCATATCTGAACAAAATTTATAAGTCTGTGTGACTGAGAGAAATAGAGAAAATTTCAGAAATGGTTGAAATTAGAAATCCAGAAATGGTACAACTATCAGTTGAAATTTGAACTGTTATATTTCTTCAAATCCTATATTGTTATAAATATAAAACTTGTTGAGCATGTCATAGCTCATCCTTGCAAATTATTCCCTTTGCAGTTTTAGATGGTAATCCTGGAACTTCTGGAGTAGATAAAGGGAAGTGTCCCCACATAAATTAGATTATATTCTTGTTTGATTGAATACTTTGCAATAAGAACTCGTTATGAGAATCATGTAATCGAATCTTAATATTATGATATATATATATATATATATATATATATATAAATATATATAACATCTTTATTTTCGCAACCGAGTTTTCTTACATACATAGATGTAAAATTAGACTTCTTCAAATTTAGTTGAGATCCTTGGGAACAATTTATCTGAGTGAGGGTATTAATAGCATGGACTGTTCATGTTGTAATTGATACTCTGGATTTCGGATAGATAGTTACTATTGATACGATAGTATAAATTCGTTTGGCTTAGACTATACATCTGGGTGAGGGTATTAGTAATATGGACTGTTCATGTTATTGCTGATACTCTGAATTTTGGATAGATAGACTCTAGTCACAGATAAAGTTCATATATCCAAGTGAGGGTATCCAAACACAAAATGTTCTCTTTAGAATTAACATTTGTTATGGGATACTGTAAATTTTGGATTTATGGGAATTATATCTGTTAGTCCCTCAATTTAATGTAATCTTATAATCAAATACCATGGGTGTATAGATATAAAATTAATATGTTGATTTTCTGTAAACACCATATCAAATACCTTAGGAGTATAGATATAAGGGAGTTACAACGACAAAATCGAGCTTGGTGACCTTCTCTTCCGTAATTAAAACACGCTTTGGATTGATGCGTATAGTTTGGACTGATGTGTCCCTCCTGTCTGCATTTGAAACATACGACCGGTGGTCATTCTTCTTCCTTTGAAACGGGTGCTGGTGCTGCTGTCTTTCCATCATTATTGAACCTTCTCTTCTTAAAATTTCCACTTCTATTATCTTGGCCATGATTACCACCGAAGTGGTTACCATTCTTGGCATGATAATTTCCCCCACGATGGTTATCATTGTTCGGATGACCGTTGCCACCGGTACGATTATTATTATGTTGTTGGTCGTTGCCTTTTGGTTGTGCTGACTCATTATCGCGCTCCAATAACTAAGCTATATTCACAACATCTGAATATAAACACAGTTTTTGAGAAATGAGGTATTGACGTATTTCGGGTTTCAAATCTCTTAGAAACATTCATGTCATTCGCTCCTCATTATCTACCAAATGAGACACAAACCGGGAAAACTCAGCAAACTTGGCTTCGTACTGCGACACGGTCATGTTATTTTGCTCCAACTTGATAAACTCCACCTCCTCATATACTCATATATCCCACATTCATTGTAAAAATATCACAATTATTATATTATTAAAATATTATATTTAAAGGAATTATTTTATCAGAAAAAGATAAAATATTAATTTTCAACAATTGTCACATTAAAAATTTTCTCCATCTATATCCACATAAAATTAATATTTTCCTCATCATATAAATCAATAATTAATTATTCACAAATAATATTACAGAATCACAATACTGACAACCAGGTAGTTCCCAAGAAAGAGGGGGCTTTCCAATAAAGATTTCTCCTTACTGACGCACAATTAGATGACCAAACCTCTACTTAGACAGAACTTTCTAGACATTGCCAATAATGTTATCTATTAATATTATTCAGATAATATGAATTATTGTTCCGATAATGGAAAATAATGTGTAGTGACAATTATTGAAATAACAGTAATATAAAATATCAACGCAGCAATTATTGAATCAATAAAATAAAATACTATACAGTAATTACTGTAACAATTATTGTGTAGTGCCTTCTTACGTAAGAATCAATAATTGGTGCAATACCATGTGCTACTGTGTTTTAACCACTGGGTATTCCAACAGTATTAACGGTAACAACTACGCCGTTATTTATAAATAACTTATTCTTGTCGTTTTCTTCCTCCAATCGCTTTCCGTTATGGGGCCCACACAAGGCTGCGCCGTCCTACGAATATTCCACGACATTAAGAATATTCCACGACCAAACGAATATTCTCCGACAATAATGAATATTTTATAACCACTTGCTTATTTAAGATATTTGCGCATTTTACCCATAACTAACCACATTAATCAAATCAACCCTTACTATTTCAATAATAATAGAGGAAATTAAATTTCATTAATAATAATTTGGGGTCTTACAACGTCACATTGATACCTATCAACTTGCCATCGTCATTCACAACGTCGCCCACAGAATGTCTGGCTTTGATGCATTCCACACAATGAAGTCACTAGAAAAAGACTCATGGCTCTTTACTTATGGCTTGATATGACAATGATTGACTTTATTGGTTTGGTTACTTTGAATTCGCATAACAGTTTGGTTAGGAGTATGAAAGCTAACAACCTTACAAAAAGCATGATGAGTAGTTAACCAATTGATTCCTAAAATCACATCAAAGACAAGTATTTTCAAAGAGATAAGATCGACAGGTAACGTGAAAGTGTTGATTTAAATCAAACAAGATTTATAAATAGTGGAGGTAACAAAGGTTTCTCCCAACTGAGTTTTAATAGATAAATCAAAGTCTAACTTCTCTGGAGTTAAATTATAACATTGAACACATCTAGGTGAAATAAAAGAGTGAGTAGAATCGGTATCAAACACGGTATTGACTTCGCAAGAGTTTATGATTAACTTACCCGTGATAATTTTATTTGGGTTCCTCATCACGAGAAAAAAAATGTTCTCTCTTAAACTACCGGCTTTACCTTGTCTGGGATATCCTTTGGCATCACTATCCCAACTGGACTTGACTTCACCATACGACTATAAAAACCCAAAACCCTAATAAGACTTGTAAGTGTAAAATCCCATTATATAAATAAAATTTCTCTATTCTGAATGTGTTATGTGTTAATATATACTTGGTTTTAAAAATTTGACCAAATAAATTTTTATCCAAAAAACGTCGTGCTTGACACCTCGTGCTTAAATTTTTTTCTATATTCGGACTTTTCGGTAAAATTATTTCGACAAGTTTCTTTGTCGTGCTTACACTGACAAAATGATTTATCGTGCTTGTTAGGATTAGTGTGAATTTATGTTAATAACCCTAGATTAACAAACCCTAACCCTAATTTGTAAATTAAACCCTAATTAGATTATCTTAACACCTAATCATGGTTAGTAAACTTAAATTAGGTATTAATTAACATTACTTAACATTCCTAATCATTAGAAACAAAACTCTAATCAAGATTAGTGAAGATTAAAGCCTAATTAAGCTACTAAAAAAACCTAACTACCTCACAAGTAGGTTAGGAGTCACCATTGCAAGTTCCAAGGTAGCACATGACATGCTTGTAACTCCCAAGCATCACCATAGTCATCAGATCAGATCTTTGTAGAGGCAAGTTGCTCAAAAATGACCAAAAAGCCAAATTAAAGAATTCTATAAATAGGAACCTTAGGGATAAGCAAACTCACAAAATTCCTAAGCCTAGATACATTTATAAACCTACCAAATCAAGCTTGGGTGATAGCAGTAACACCATTAGAAGCTAGAATCAAAATTTGCTCTAGAAAAAGTACAAACCCTAGTTGATAATTAGCTTTTTGATCTTATGTTAGATATGTTGTTTAGATGTTTAGAATTATGTATTAGTATGTTTGATTGGTAGAACATGTTTTCATAACATCTAGATGCCTTAATTAAGTGTTTTAAGAAATCAGGAAATTTTGAAAATTAAATCTAACAGTCGAATGTCAGAGCCTGTGGATTCATATGTGTTTATGTTTTGGTCAGGCAATTGTTTGGTATTTGTAGCCTATTAGTAGGTCTTTAGTCTGGAAAAGAAATCAGGTTCATTTGAACTATAGATTTCAAGTTATAAGCAGTTAAAGTGGGTTGACCGTTCAAGGATTACAGTTTTCTGGGTTACCCAGAAAGCTCAAGAACAGTTGAACCGGCTACTTTGATAAATCTGTTTAATCGTCTTCTGTTTGTTATTTTTGTAAGTTTTTATTATAGATCAATACTCTGTTATATGTACTACATATCTATGATCTTTAATAGAACAAACAACGTATAGGTTTACTAGAATTAATGGTCAAAATCCTTTGACCGAGCATGACCAAGTTTTCCTATTTTTCCAGAAAACTGAAGAACATGAAGAACAGCGTCTGGTTTTATTTTGACCAACAAAATTAGAGACCTTAGAGTTAGGCTTGGTTTATATTAATGTGATATATATGTACCCTAACATATATACTACATGTTACAACAAACATTACACACATCAAATACACCGAATCGAAGATATATAAGCAACAAAAGCATTGACCGACCATAACTTCTTTTCTAGGTTACCCAAAAACTCAAGTACAGCTCTGACAGTTACTTTGAGCCTCTATAACTTCTTGTTATATGTAGGTTAAAGTCAAAATTTTGTTTTATATTATACTACTGTATGAGTACTACAAACATCAACTCTTAAACAAACCAAAACTCTTTAAGAGTAGCATTATAATTAATGGTCAAACCAGTCACTCAGCCATGACCAAACTGCTGCCCAAAAACTCAAGAACACCTACAGCGACACTTTCTGTCACTGGAGGAATTTGGGTTGGAGAGAATTACCCAAAGTGTAGAATATAACTTACTAGGAAGTGAATTCCTCCTCCACAAAACTCTGAATTCTCAACTCTCCCTTTGTAACTTCTCTGAAACTCTCTCTGACACTTTCTAGACTTAGGAAAATTAATGAAGAAAAGGAAGGGGAAAGAGTATAGTAAAGAAGACGTCTGACGAGTTGTGGTCAGTTACCAAGTCATGGGTAACTTCCCTCTACTCCATCTAAGGCCTTGTTTGGCTAATTAGAATAGGTTTTAAAAATCATTTAATTTAATAAAGCTTTATTATATAGTTTATGTAATGTCACATCCATATAAAATAAATTTAATATCTTATTTAATTTACTTTAAATAAAATATAATAATTTCTCATTAATAAACATAGTCACATAATTCAAATTCTCTTTGATTAATAATGTCAAATTATTAAATCTCTAATTAATAATTAAATTAATTAAAATATTATCAGGCTTATTAAATATTTCTTTTAATACAATAAGCTCACATAATCAAATACTTCGAATAATAAAAATTCTCCACATTAATTTAATAAATATAACACATAATTAAATTAATCTACCACCACTTCATCAATTAATCATTTAATCTAATAATTAATTCATCGAAAAAATATTTATTTAATCCAATAAATATTTAAATTAAATTACAAAATCTCGGTTGTCACATTTTTCCCCTCTAAAAAGGATTTTGTCCTCGGAATCACAACTTAATAATTCGTTCCGTTACATTCTCCCCCCCTACAAAGATTCTGTCCCCAGAATCGAATATAACAATCTAAGTAAATAAATGAGGATAATTCTTCATCATATTCTCTTCGAGTTCCCACGTAGATTCTTCAGTGTTGTGGTTCCTCCAAATTACCTTAACAGAAGGTAATACTTTATTGCTGAGAACTTGTTCTTTTTGGTCGATAATTTGAACATGAATTTCTTCGTAAGACAAGTCTTTGTCGAAATGTAGGGGTTCATATTCAATTACATGATTGTAATCGGGTTTGTAGGGTCGTAGGACCGAGACATGGAAAACATAGTGGACATTCTCTAGAGATGGAGGTAAGGCTACCTCATAAGCAACTTCTCTTACCCTTCTCAGAACTTCAAAGGGTCCGATGAATCTTGGGCTTAATTTTCCTTTCTTTCTAAACCTGATCTTTCCCTTCCAAGGAGAGACAATTAAGAACACATAGCTACTCGGCTCGAATTCGACATTCTTGCAGTGTGGATCGGCGTATTTGTTCTGTCTATCTTGAGCTACTATCAATCTTGCTCGAATCACCTTGACTATCTCTGCTGTTTGTTGTACCAATTCCGGGCCTAGTAGTTGTCTTTCGCCAACTTCATCCCAATATAGTGGAGTTCTGTACTTTCTGCCATATAACGCTTCATAGGGTGGCATTCCAATACTAGCGTGATAACTGTTGTTGTAACCGAACTCTATAAGCGGTAAATGGTCATCCCAATTTCCTTTAAAATCCATTATATAAGCTCTTAGCATATCTTCCAATGTCTGAATTATTCTTTCACTCTATCCATCTGTCTGAGTGTGATATGTTGTGCTCATTCGCAACTGTGTATCCATTCATTCCTGTAGATGTTTCTAGAAATTCGACGTAAAACGCGGATCTTTATCAGAAAAAATTGACACCGGAACTTCGTGCCTTGAAACAATCTCTTTCACATATAACCTTGACAACTGATCTAGGTTGAATTTGATTTTGATCGGAGGAAAGTGTGCGGATTTCTTTAATCAGTCAACAATAACCCATACTTCGTCGTAGCCTTTCTGAGTTGTTGGTAGGCCAACCACGAAATCCATCGTAATATGTTTCCATTTCCACTCTGGGATTTCTAAAGGTTGTAGTAACCCACTCGGTCTCTAATGTTCTGCTTTCACTTTCTAACATGTCAGGCATTTGGAAACACATTCTGTAACCTCTCGTTTTAAATTTGGCCACCAAAAGTGTTGTCGAAGATCTTGGTAAATCTTGGTGCTACTAGGGTGAATCGAATATCTTGAGTTGGGAGCTTCACTTAAAATTTCTTCTTTAATCTCTAGTACTGGCGGTACCCAAATTATGCTCTCAAATCTTAGTAGTCCCTCACTGTCTATTTTGAATCTCGGTTCAGTCCCTTCAGATATCTTCTTCTTCACTTTCTCACATTCTTCGTCCTAAAGTTGAGCCTCCTTAACTTTATCCAGTAAGGTTGTACGAGCTTTCATCTGAAACAGCTTCTCGCCAATTTCCATAGGATACTTCACTTCCAATTCCAGGTTTTCCATCGCTAAAATTATCTCCTCCAGAGCGGTCAACATCATCAATTTCTCCCTACCTTTTCTACTTAGGGCGTCGGCCACCACATTTGCCTTACCCAGATGGTATAGAATCTCACAATCGTAGTCCTTAATTAACTCCAACCACCTTCTTTGACGCATGTTCAAGTCTTTCTGTGTAAAAATATATTTCAGACTCTTGTGATCTGTATATATTTCACACTTCTCCCCATAGAGATAGTGCCTCCAGAATTTTAAAGTAAAAATCATTGCATCTAACTCCAAGTCATGGGTCGGATACCCCTTCTCATAATCTTTCAGTTGTCGTGACGCATACGTAATGACTCTACCATTCTGCATAAGCACACATCCAAGTCCTTTATGCGATGCATCACTATATACCACAAAATTTCCTGTGTCATCCGAAAGAGATAACACTGGTGATGTACTCAACCTCTTCTTTAATTCTCGAAAACATTCATCACACTTCTCCGTCCAAATGAATTTCACTGATTTCCTAGTCAAATTCGTCAGCGGAGTTACGATCTTGGAAAAATCCTGAATGAATCTTCTGTAATAACCCACCAATCCAAGAAAACTTCTTACTTTCGACTGAAAGTAGTATGCACACAAGCCAATCATGTTTGATGATAAAGCATATATTTTGTAACAATCTTATTCATTTATTAATAAAAAGTATTAATTTATTAAAGGCTTTTAAATTATCTACATGATGCTGTTTTATAATATGTGATAAACCCATAGTTTTAAGCAATGCTTTTAGAATAATGATGATGATCATTCTAATGAGATCTAAATTCTTAGAAAGCTTAAAACTAAAATAGTTCCCAATCATTGGATTACTAAATTGGGGATTAGTGAATCCGGATAGATTGGTACATACGTTGTTTGCTCATTGGATGAGGATGATTGATCTCATGATCATTTGTGTGGAGACACTAAAGCAAGTATGTAGGTGCTTATTAGAGAATAAGTTCACTGAACGTGACTCGCTAAGGAATACCTAATGGAGTTTTACTTGCTTGTCAATAGGAATTCATGTAGTGATAGTAGTACAAGTGATCCTTGGACTTGAGATCATCATAGTATCTTGTGTATTATGAGTTATACTTTGACTTATTCTTTAAGACCCTTAGGGTATATCAAAGGATATGCTTGGGTATAATAAGTTATACATGGAGATAATGTATGATCAATAAAGAATCTACCACTTCTAGTAAAAGAAGAGAAATGTCCTATGTGATTCGATAAATGACAACCCAGTAGTCCTTGGCCAAGGCAGAATGAAATTAGAAAGGAGTTTCTAATTTGCATTATTTGGGGTTGTGCATTTAAGAGTCGAAATACAAATAATTAAATAAAATAAGACTTGACAGTAATTTCATGTCTTATATTTAATTGGGACATTGTATGGTGGAAGGATTAAATTGTACGGTAACTATTTATTCAAATGTTCTTTTATGATTAATGTTGAAATCTATATTATCTGGAAAGTCGTTGATCGCTAGGGAGGCTTATCCCTATTGTAGAATAAATATTATTTATTTAAATAAATTATTAGTTTAATTTATTTATTTAAATAAGATTAGAATTGTTCTAATTGATTTATTCACAACCGGTTTAATATGGAGAACCTAAAGGGTCACACCATAAAAGGAAGAATAATTATTTAAGAAGTTAATGGCATAATCGTAATAATAAGTTAAGTATATTTAATTTAATCTATGGTGATAGAATAAATTAAATAGCTTAATATTTATTATTTAATATTTTAGAAATATTAAATATAAATTAATAAGAGGAGTCTTATTATTATTATTACTATTATTATTATTTAATTCCTAAAGGAGTTTGGGAATTAATTAATAAAAGTACTCTCAAATATCCTAATAGGATTAGGAGGCAAATTAATTAAAAGAGTTTAATTAATTATCTCTAATAAGATTAGGGAGCTTAATTAATTAAAAGAATTTAATTAATTAAATAAAATCCAATTCCTTAATTGTTAAGGAGGGTTGCCTACATCTATAAATAAGAGGAGTCTTATTATGGGTGTAGGGGTTGTTGACTTTAACAATATACGTTATTCCAATTGTTGGAGAGTACGCCCCTTTTTTCTATAGAGATAGAAAAATTAGGGTTTGAGTCAAATACCCATCTTCTTGAATTCTTCTTCTTCCTTGGTGGATCACCTCTAGAGGCCACTAACGTTGATCAAAGGAAGGAACCCAACCCGGTGGATTCAAGTTGAACGCAAAAAGGATTGGAGGTGAACTTGTACCTGAGGAAGCTCGAATCTTCAAGGGTATGATTCTTGTTCTTATCTTTTCGTAAAATTAATAATTATGCATAAAGGGTGATCCGGGTTTATGGTTTGTAAAATTTTTAAACTCTGATTTTACACGCTTCCGCTAATTTTGTGCAATTTGATTGCGTTCATGAATGTTACAAACCTAACAGTGGCATCAGAGCCAAATCTTTATGCGAATTATTAATTGTCTAATTTGATATGTATATTGATATGTGTTTAGAACAATTTGATTGGGCATATTTTATTGTATAAAATTTAAAAAAAAATGTGCCTTGATTTCGCTGTTGCGAGGATTATGGCTGATTTTTTATTTATTTATTTTTTTTAATTAATTGTCACGTGTATCACTGTAAGTATTCGGTGATCAGGATGCTATTCACAATAAGATAAGTATCCCTTATCTTATATAAAGAAATTCTTGCTGGAGGAATCAAGCTATCACGTTTTCTTTTATTATTTTTTGAAGCATTCACGTGGTTATTATAATAGTGAATTTACGGATAACAGTGAAGCATTCATGTTTCTTTTATTTCGTGAATTTACGGTTAACAGGATAATATATATATATATATATATATATATATATATATATATATATATATATATATATTCGGTTATTATATAATATTTTATTCTCAATTATTTTATAATTAAAATAAATATTTATTTTAATTTTAAAATAAAAAGTTTATTTTAATATTAAAATATAAAGTTTATTTTAATTTTAAAATTAAATTTCATGCTAACTAATTAGAGTTGGAATTGGATTCCATGATAACTAATTGGAGTTGAAATTGAATTTCATGTTTCCTAAAATAAAGGAGTTTATTTGTGAATAGGAAAGTGAATCCATCTTTCCTTAAATAAAGGAGTTTATTTAGATATGAAATAAGATTTCATATTATTCAAAATAAAAGAGTTTATTTGTGAATAGGAAAGAGAATCCTAATTTCCTTAAATAAAGGATTTTATTTAGATATGAAATAAGATTTCATATTATTCAAAATAAAAAGGTTTATTTTTGAATAGGAAAGAAAATCTGTGTTTCCCTAAAATAAAAGAGTTTATTTAAGATATGAAATAAGATTTCATATTACCCAAAATAAAGGAGTTTATTTTGACTTGGAATTGGATTCCATAATTAATTAAAATAAAGGAGTTTATTTTGAATAAAAATTTTGATTAAAATAAAATAGTTTATTTTATTCAAAATTGGATAAATTAAAATAAAATTGTTTTATTTTGATTTAAATTTGGATTGAAATAAAGGAGTTTATTTTAATTCAAAATTAGATTTTATACTAACTAAATTTGCCCATTAAATGATATCAATATATATATTAAATATTTATTATTCATGAGATGAATGTTATTTATTGATACATATGGTGATGTGTATGATAATAAATGGGATTGATTATGGACTATTGACCAATGTGATTGGATTTTATTTTAGTTGGATGCATGAATGTATGAGTTTTATTAAATGGGGTCTGCGTACCTCGTCTTCTCTTATTTTTCTTAATGTAAATTCTAACTCCCTCCTATGTACTTCCCCTTGACTGCTGATCAAGGTTTCTATTTATTTTAAATAGTTTTGTAATAGGAATAGTTAGAATTAATTTTGAAGAATTGGAGATCAAGGAGCAAGGAGCGTGTGAAGACCCGTTTGTAATGTAGCCCGGGTTTAAATGTAATAGTTATATTTAAATATTAATTCTTGCACCCCTAGGATTTGACCTTTTGGTTCACTTGGTGGCTCTAGTGAACCAAACTAGAATAAAAGTTCATAATCAATCCGGGTAGAATATAGTATTCTATATGTGCATGCTTATACTATATATATTATATATTATGCAAACATGCTTCGCATGTTTATTAATATGACGCGTATTTTATATATATATGTGCATGCACGCTAAACAAGATGAGACAAATTAATAAGAAACCCCTCAAATATTTTATATTAAGTTGTAACGTTCAAAGATATTTGGAATATCGAACGTCGCCTTCTAGCATGATAGAAACAATAGAGTACTGAATATTTAATATGAGTTTGTTGTGCACACACAAGGCAATTATTAAATATTTAAGATGTTGTTTTTATTACATATGATGTTTATAAGGAATTGAACATTACTGCTTTGTTGTGCACACACAAGGGCTGTAGTTTTCTCTTCACTTATATGGAAATGCTGGGTCTGACTTAACTTAAATCATTTTAGTTCGGATGTGCACACACTTGACCATTATGATTTAAGAGGCAAAATATAAGGAGTTACATAGTTGATGTAATTGACAAGAGTTGTCTACCTATTTATTTATATATAGTTTGTTGTGCACACACAAGGCTATATACATTTGAAATGGGATCCTTATTCTCACTAGCATATCTTTAATTAGATTTTGCCGAACTATATAAGTGAGGGTAATATAGTTTGAAGAAAATAGTGGGAGATACCAATTTAAAACAAGACCTAAATTATTTTGGTAATTAATAAAAGAATGTATGTTAAAATGTTGTTAATTACAAATTCATTTACAGATTTTTACAATGTCTAAATTACTATCACTGCGTAGCATATTAGATGCTAAATTAACCGACCGTATTAAACGGATTGGTTAAGGAATTTGAGAGTAGTTCTCATGCTGAAAAGTTATCTTATGTCCTTAATACGCCTATCCCTGCAAAGGTTGCAGACAATGCCTCCGAGGAAGAGATTGCTACTTTTAGAAAGTGGCAAGATGATGCACAGTTGGCTCAATGCATCATGCTCACATCCATGAGTAACGAGCTTCAGCGTCAGCATGAAACTATGGATGCTCCTATTATATTCCTGCACATCAAGTAGTTGATGGTAAGGAAAGTAGGACTGATAGATATTAGATATCTAAGGAGCTCTTCCGATCTAGAATGATCGATGACACTACGGTACAGATAAAAGTCCTTAATATAATCAATTTGATTGATCAATTAGGACAACAGATTTTGTCATGGATGGAGAGTTGAGCCAAGATTTGATCTTGCACTCACTCCCGGACTCCTTTCACAATTGTTGTGAATTTTTCATATGAACAAGCTAGATATCAGCCTCGCTGATTTGCTTAACATGTTGAAAAATGTTGAGAGTCATTTTCCAACCAAGAAAGACCAAGTCTTACTGGTAGGAGCCAAAGGATCTTCTGAAAAGAAGAACGATTCTAAGAAGGTAAAAAGAAAGGCATAAAGAAAGGATAATAAGAACAAAACTGATACGGATAGCAAAGGAGTTTGCTTCCACTGCAATAAGCCTGGACACTGGAAGGAAACTGCAAGAAGCATCTTGCAGAGGCTAACCAAAGAAGCTTAGTGAAGTTTCAGTTACAAATACAATTTTGTTTATGATTTAAAATAAATTTTTCTTTAAGTCAAGGTTCTACTTAGGTATTGGATACCGACTTTGGTTATCATAAATATAGATTTATGAAGGGACCAAGTAGAAGTAGAAAACTAAACAAATATAAGTAAACCTATGTGTGGGAAATGAAGCAAAGGTTGCTGCATTAACCATAGGAACTTATAGTTTAGCAATGCCTACGGGCTAGTCTATTAAGTCAATAAGTTGTTATTGTATTCCAGTTCTCGTTGGAAACATTATTTCCATTTTATTGTTGGACAATGAAATCTTTGGTATTATATTTAAGAACAATTGTTGTTCTATTTATAATAATAATGTTTTGTATAGAACTGAAATATTACTTAATGGATTTTGTATTCTTGACTTACGTGAAAATAATTTTACAAATTGAACAAACTAGTATAAGAAAATGAGATGATCATTCAAAGAGTTGAATGTATGTATTTGCTGAAATACAAGTATAAATTATTTGAAAGGTTCAAAGAATTCAGAAGTGAAACAAATTGGCAAAGTATTAAGATTCTTTGATTAGATCAAAAAAAAAAAATACTTGTGCAATAAGTTTCTAGATCATCTTAAATGGTTTTCTCACAATGGACGCCTCCTGATACACAATAATTGATTGATGTATCTGAAAGGAAAAATTGTACCTTGTTGGACATGGTGCGGTCCATAATGATTTTACCGTAATTCCAGTATCCTTCTAGGATCATGTCCTAGAAATGGCTGCATATCTACGGAAAAGGTAACCTCAAAATCCGGCCCCAAGACTCCATAAAAGTTATGGACAGGGAGGATTCCTAATCTTAAGGATGTTAAGATAAGGGGTTGTCCAACTTATGTGAAACGGTTTCAAAGGATAAGCTTAGGATAAAATTTGACAAGTACAGATTTGTGGGACATCCTAAAGTAAGTTTAGGGCATATGTTCTATAATCCTACTTAGCAAAAGGTGTTTGTTGTGAAACACGCTACCTTCTAAGATAAAGGTGTTTATCATTGAAGGGGCTAGTGGGAGGATAATACATCTTGAAAAGTTCAAGAACCACAAAACACTACAAGTCAAATAAGAGGAACCTATAGATAGACCTATTGTACCACAACCGAATCGTAAATCTGGAATAGTATCGAAGATACCTGGGAGGTATGGATTCATCATGGATGATGATGATGAGGTACGTATCATAGAAGATGATGATCCAGTTACATACGATGAGGTAAGAGTTGTAGACACTCTAAGAAATAGATTGAAACGATCTTCTCAAAAATGGAACATTCATTTTGATATGATAATCAAAAGAGTTTGATTTTATCAAAAACAAGAATGAACCTAGTGTGTACAAAAGGGTCAGTGGGAGCGTCGTGACATTTTTGGTATTATATGTTGATATAATACGAATAAGGAATGACATGCCAATGCTAAAATCAATAAAGATAAAGTTGTCTAAACATTCATCCATGAATGATTCGGGAAGAGTATCTTAATTGGGGATGCAAATCTATATAGATAGATTTAAAAGGATGTTCAGCTTAACCCAAGGAACGTATATTCATTTGATGCTAAAGTCGTTTAGCATGGCAAACTTCATGGAATTTCTCATGTTGATGAGCCATGGAGTGTATCTCTCTTAATAGTCCCCATAGACTCCTAAAAGAGAGATCACATGAGTGATAATCATGTATGCAATGAAATATTACCTGATGTTGATCAGTCAGATTCTAGAGAAGTTCACTGTGAGACAGTGAAAAACATCTTAAAGTACTTAACCAGCACTAAGGATGTGATATAATTCATGGCGGGTCTGAATTAAAACTAGAGGGCTTAACAGACTCAAGTTTTTCAGACGGACCAAGACGACA
This sequence comes from Panax japonicus, assembly GCA_020205505.1. Lineage (NCBI taxonomy): Eukaryota > Viridiplantae > Streptophyta > Magnoliopsida > Apiales > Araliaceae > Panax > Panax japonicus. Next base: position 30,158,589 of record CM035098.1, on the reverse strand, counting down.
GAAAATTAACTTTAAGGTAAATCGTTACCTTCAACGGTGGTGCAGTGAATTGGAAAGGTTCCAAACAACAAAGAGTTGTTGGTTTAGTGATAAAGACAAAGTATATAGCTATAAATGAAGCTACAAGTTGATTGTTTGGATGAAAAGTTCATTACAGAACTAGGAATTGTTCCTAAGTCTCATCTTGGATCTAAACATGTGTTGTGGCACTTTCATTTGATTATAAGAATCATTGAAAGATGAGAAATCACTATAGAGATAGTGGACTCTCACGAACAACATTATATATCCATTAACTAAAGCTTATCCAACAGCAGGATGATCGTCACTTAGAGAAGAAGAGTATGAGATACCATGACGATTGGCTTTAGTGCAAGTGGGAGATTGAAAGTAGTATGCACACAAGCCAATCATGTTTGATGATAAAGCATATATTTTGTAACAATCTTATTCATTTATTAATAAAAAGTATTAATTTATTAAAGGCTTTTAAATTATCTACATGATGCTATTTTATAATATGTGATAAACCCATAGTTTTAAGCAATGCTTTTAGAATAATGATGATGATCATTCTAATGAGATCTAAATTCTTAGAAAGCTTAAAACTAAAATAGTTCCCAATCATTGGATTACTAAATTGGGGATTAGTGAATCCGGATAGATTGGTACATACGTTGTTTGCTCATTGGATGAGGATGATTGATCTCATGATCATTTGTGTGGAGACACTAAAGCAAGTATGTAGGTGTTTATTAGAGAATAAGTTCACTGAACGTGACTCGCTAAGGAATACCTAATGGAGTTTTACTTGCTTGTCAATAGGAATTCCTGTAGTGATAGTAGTACAAGTGATCCTTGGACTTGAGATCATCATAGTATCTTGTGTATGATGAGTTATACTTTGACTTATTCCTTAAGACCCTTAGGGTATATCAAAGGATATGCTTAGGTATAATAAGTTATACATGGAGATAATGTATGATCAATAAAGAATCTACCACTTCTAGTAAAAGAAGAGAAATGTCCTATGTGATTCGATAAATGACAACCCAGTAGTCCTTGGCCAAGGCAGAATGAAATTAGAAAGGAGTTTCTAATTTGCATTATTTGGGGTTGTGCATTTAAGAGTCGAAATACAAACAATTAAATAAAATAAGACTTGACAGTAATTCCATGTCTTATATTTAATTGAGACATTGTATGGTGGAAGGATTGAATTGTACGGTAACTATTTACTCAAAGGTTCTTTTATGATTAATGTTGAAATCTATATTATCTGGAAAGTCGTTGATCGCTAGGGAGGCTTATCCCTATTGTAGAATAAATATTATTTATTTAAATAAATTATTAGTTTAATTTATTTATTTAAATAAGATTAGAATTGTTCTAATTGATTTATTCACAACCGGTTTAATATGGAGAACCTAAAGGGTCACACCATAAAAGGAAGAATAATTATTTAAGAAGTTAATGGCATAATCGTAATAATAAGTTAAGTATATTTAATTTAATCTATGGTGATAGAATAAATTAAATAGCTTAATATTTATTATTTAATATTTTAGAAATATTAAATATAAATTAATAAGAGGAGTCTTATTATTATTATTACTATTATTATTATTTAATTCCTAAAGGAGTTTGGGAATTAATTAATAAAAGTACTCTCAAATATCCTAATAGGATTAGGAGGCAAATTAATTAAAAGAGTTTAATTAATTATCCCTAATAAGATTAGGGAGCTTAATTAATTAAAAGAATTTAATTAATTAAATAAAATCCTAATTCCTTAATTGTTAAGGAGGGTTGCCTACATCTATAAATAAGAGGAGTCTTATAATGGGTGTAGGGGTTGTTGACTTTAACAATATACGTTATTCCAATTGTTGGAGAGTACACCCCTTTTTTCTATAGAGATAGAAAATTAGGGTTTGAGCCAAATACCCATCTTCTTGAATTCTTCTTCTTCCTTGGTGGATCACCTCTAGAGGCCAAACACTTGGGTGGCTAACGTTGATCAAAGGAAGGAACCCAACCCGGTGGATTCAAGTTGAACGCGAAAAGGATTGGAGGTGAACTTGTACCTGAGGAAGCTCGAATCTTCAAGGGTATGATTCTTATTCTTATCTTTTCGTAAAATTAATAATTATGCATAAAGGGTGATCCGGGTTTATGGTTTGTAAAATTTTTAAACTCTGATTTTACACGCTTCCGCTAATTTTGTGCAATTTGATTGCGTTCATGAATGTTACAAACCTAACATCGACGGCGTCTTCGGACTAATCCCAGTTAATCACAGCTTTGACTTTGGAGGGATCCATCGAAATTCCATCTCTATCAATCACATGTCCAAGAAATTGTACACTTTCAATCCAGAATTCACATTTCGAAAACTTAGCATATAACTTCTCCCTTCTCAATGTCTCTAATGTCAACCTCAAATGCTCTTCATGTTCTTCCTTGGTTTTCGAATATACTAAAATGTCATCAATAAATACCACTACGAATTTGTCCAAAAACGGCTTGAACACTCCATTCATTAAGCCCATAAATGCTGCAGCAAGCATTCGTTAGACCAAATGACATTACCAGAAATTTGTAGTGACTGTATCGTGTTTTAAACGTTATCTTCGGTACATCCTCTGGTCTCACCTTCAGTTGATGATAACCACTTCTCAAATCTATCTTCGAAAAGTATTCGCGGAATGGATACTTATTCTTAATCGTGACCTTATTCAATTCTCTGTAGTCGATGCAGAGCCGCATCGTTCCATCCTTCTTCTTTACAAATAAAACTGGCGCTCCCCATGGTGATACGCTTGGTTGAATATACTTTTTCTCCAGTAATTCTTGTTGTTAGACCATCAGTTCTTTCATCTCTATCGGTGACATTCGTTACGGTGCCTTTGATATTGGGGCCGTTCCTGGAGCCAAATCGATAACGAATTCAACTGCTCTATCTGGAGGAAGTCCCGGAAAATCATCCGAAAATACGTCTGCGAAATCTCTCACTACCGGAATCTCATCAATTTTTGGATTCTCTTTACGATTATCGACTATGTAAGCTAGATATCCTACACAGCATTACCTTAACAACCTTCTGGCCTGCATCATCGTCAGACAACTCACTTGTCTAGGCGACTTGCTACCATAAAACACAACCTTTAACGGAGTCATAAGGTTAATACGCTTCTTCTGGCAGTCAATTACCACCCCATAATTGGATAACTAATCCATACCGAAAATAACTTCAATTTCTTCAAGTCGAATAGGGATAAGATCTACGTTCATGATATTACCATTAATATCTACTCTACAGTTCTTGTACACATACTTAACAGGGATAATTTCTTTATTAACAATTTCTATGTTCATGGGGTATTCTAACTCGTCATTAAACAATTTTAAGTTCTTAGCGAAGTCATCGGATATAAATGAGCAAGTAGCACCCGAATCAAATAACACATAAGCATTAACTTTATTGATCGGAATGATACCTGACACCACATCGTGTGACTTTACCGCGTCTTGCACTGTCATATTAAACGTTCTGGTTGTCGGTCTATTGGTTGCGGTTGGTCCTGCAATGGTTAGAGTGCTTCCACCAGTATTTCCTCTGATTCCTCCTGAACTCGTCCCTCCCGACCCCTTCTTAGGACAATCTCTTGCAAGATGATCCTTTGATCCACATGTGAAGCATGCACCCTTCTTTGGGTTCGAACAGTTTGGTGCTATGTGGCCTTCCTGACCATAATTGTAGCACACTCGCTTCCTCTTCAGGCAAGCTCTCAAATGCATTTTTTCGCAGGTTGGGCACGGTTCAATCTTCTTCTTCTGCCCTCCTTGTTGACTTCCGACCAACGAATTTTCAGACCACTTCATCTTCTGATTGTGATTACCCCCAGTGCTACTCCCACTAGTCTTATTATTACCTTCCTTCTCACTCATTCTTCTTCTTTTGCTCGTGATTATACTTCATTACTACATCACTTCCACCCTCAGCAAGTATGTCCTTCTCTAACACTCCAACAAAACTGTTTAATTGGAAAATTAACACTTTGCTATACAACCAGGGCTTCAGTCCCTGCTCAAATCGTCTCGCCTTCCTCTCATCGATATGTACTTGGTACGTGGCAAACCTAGCCAACTCATTAAACCTTTTCAGCATAATCAGCTAATGACATATTCCCTTGTTTTAACTCTAGAAACTAAACCTCCATCTGATTTTGCGAACTAGTCGGAAAATACATCTCGAAGAACATCTCTTTGAATCTTTCCCAGGATATTACACCTTCACCTCCTCTCACTTTGTTTGCCTGCCACCAATAGCTGGCTTCAGACTTCAACATAAACGTTGCATAAGCAGTCTTCTGATCTTCCCTTACCCTAGCAACATCGACCACTGAGCTTCGATTGGGTTTATGAAACCCTTAAACTCTGGCGGTTCCACCACCTTGAAGTCCTTAAACAAAGTATTTGGTGCAGCTTGGGGTTGATTATTAAGTGATCCAGCTAAAAGGTTTACCAATTGCTGAACGGAGTTAGCATTGGCGTCGTTGTTATTGTTTGTTGACCCTTCCTGGGCTTGCTGACGATTTTGTCTTCTAGGCTGCATATTTCTGTTAAGAATATACACTTATTAGGTTTTTATTGAATCTCTTAAACATTTAAGACTTAACTAAAACGTTTAATCATAACTCACTTAACACATCAATTCAAATAAACTTTGACATTCTAATTAAATTCAAAAGTTTTAACACCATAAGATAGTGTCACTACTATTTACATCAACTATCCCAAGATAAGGAATCTACAGGATTTAAAACATTAACATATTCCTTTATTTATGAACATATCGGAATTTATATCATTAACTATCAAATAGTTTTCACATATTTAAACTAATTCTATCACTGTTTGGTAAGGCGCTAGATGGCCTTGCTACGTTCCACCTCCATGATGCGGCACATCGTTTTGCGATCCAGCATATATGATGGTAGATCCTCAAACTGGATTCGATACTTCCTAACTCGATCTTGGACCGCATCCATTGCATTTTGTAGTGTAGAGTACGTTTCCTCAAGTTTAGCCTTCTTCGCACGGCGATCATCTTCTGCATGATCAACACGGCGTGACTCTCATACCCAGCCCTCCTCTGTTATGGCAAGCCTCTCTGAGCTCTCCTTTAGATCCTTCTTTAACTTCTCTATTTCTGCGGACTTATCCTCGGTCTTACCCTTCTCATGAACCATATCCCACTCCACGTTTCCTAAACGTGTGTGAAGGGTCACAATCTCTCTATCCCTTTGGTCAATAGTAATCTGCTGACTAACCGCCTGCTCAGTCAGATCCCGAACAGTATCCTACAACTCTACGTTACGATCATAGAGTGAATCATACATCTCTGCATCAATGGAGTTCGGTGGAAATTCCTTTTCTTCTTCTTCTTCTTCTTCTTCTTCTTCTTCCTCTTCCTCAAGATCCTCCTCTGGATCTGTCTCCGGCTCATGCACCTGACCAGCAACAGTGATCAACAGAGATGGCTCTCTTTGTACAAGTTGTTCACTGACGACATGAATGTCTCGGGGCTCCTCCTCTATAGGTAATCGGGGTTCCTCCTCCCCTGCTCGACTAGCTCCTCCAACATCCGATATCCTGACAACAAAATTTTAAGTTTTAGTCACTAATCCGTGCTAGCGAACACATAGATTAACACATAAGCACATAAAATTTTTTATTATCTTCAATGAATTCAGAAATTCATTTTTTAGAACTTGATAAGAGTTTACCATCACTATGTTCTCGATTTCCTACAAGGCTACTACTTAAGGTTGTTCCCCCCACCTAAGGTTCATAACCTTACGGCTTTGATACCAACCCGTGACAACCCAAAATCTGGTACTTCCATTTCCACAGGATTTGGTATTCACTGTACAAACATCATCTATCTATCTACCCATAAATAAAATCAAACCATGCAATAGAATAAATAAATAATAAATCTCTCCCCTTATGGGGTTACATCAACTGTATAAAAATAAATCCCAGGTTACTCTAACCTTAAAACATTTGTGTGGAAATCATAATAAATAAGTCTTAAGTAACATCAAGTCTAACTATCATTACATAATCAAATAAATAATCAGTCTTCATTACTTGCTAAGGTTGCCCTTTCCCTTACTAGTGGAAGGTTCGTCTGCTCTTTCGTTCTTAACTGCAATGTTATTATTACCCAAGAGTGAGCACGATTGCCCACAAGTATAACAATATAACAATGAATAATAACATGCGAGAGAAATAATAACTTCTAATATAAAGCTCAACTTTTGAATCAAGAATGGATAACAAGAATCAAAAGAAATTCTGAGGGTCATAAGACCTTGAACTATGTCCTAGGTTGTCAAGTATTTTTACTTGAAACCTTTAACAGTCATAAGACTATGGACTCTTTTTCTCGTACTTAAGGGGATCAGCCCTTAGTACCATACTGTGCACAATATCTTAACGCTAAAGCATAAATAATCCCCTATACAGGGTTGTTCATCTCAGTTTGACATTCAAGTCCGCACCAAAGGAAGTTTGGTTTGGATAATTCATCAAGTGATTCTGAAATTTAAAACGCTCATCAAATATGGACTAGTCGAATCAATAAGGGTTCACTAGTCTAATATTTTTTAACAGTAAATGAATATTTAACTTGAATAACATCTCAAAAGGTATACAATAGAATAATTATTGTATAACAACATCATTCTTGAAGATTAATAAACTTTAATATCCAAGATAGGCTTGATCAATAATAATGAGAAGTTGCTCATTATCGAAAGAGGAATTAATCAATATATATAACGATAACAAATAAAGTTAGGAAACTTGCTCAACGAAAGTTTAGGGTAAGAAACTTGCTCAACGTAAATGTAGAGTTAGAAAACTTGTTCAATGTAACATAATAAGGTTTATAAACTTTCCTCGTGCATAGATTACACTTAAACAAACTCAATCTTTGAATAAATCCTACATATCAATTACGTTCACAATACCAGTCAATAATAACGTACTAAACATCACAAGTTTATTCTTTGTCTAACTCGATTTCATGACTATACTTAGTCAATTACTACACTTATTGTCAAAAATTAAGACTTCACAAACAATAAGTTAACTATGCATTTGATCTTTCAGTTCACACATAATTGTGTTATGGACATGTTAAGAATTTATTTTAAAATCTCATTATAGGTCTAACAAGTCATTATATTCATTAGACTAAGTTACCAACACATTCCTATACTTGAACACTTTAAAAAAACATTTTCTGGCCATTCTGCTAAGTGGCGCTGCGGCGCCACTTTTGTACTGGCTCTTGGAGCTGCGGCAGGACAATTGGCGCTCCGGCACGAGAAATGAACTGGGAGTTGGCGCCGTGGCGCGAGACTCCAGTTCCAGTTTCTGTAATTCGCGAAAATTGTATAGCACGACTAAAAATTTCCAATCAACTTATTTTTACACGAATTTAGACATACCCACATGCTAGAATTCATAAATAATCAATACTTAACATCTATGGAGTGATTTTCACCCATTAAAACACATAATCACAGAATTAAAGCATGCAAATTGGACTGTTCTTGATGTTCTTGAACAAAAACATGGATTTTAATGCTACGGATTCGTTATAAAGCCAAATCCAACCATTCAAGTTTCATTTTGTTCATTTTAACATGCATAATCATATCAATGTGTGAGTTTTGCAAAATAAATTATATTTGACATATAAAAATAAAGTATAAGGTCGTATGGCCATATAACATACTCTGAAATCTTTTACTGTATAATTTCATGAAACTGAAGATGTGGAAACCCATATAATATATATTAAAACATGATATACTACTCGAATCATTACACATATCCCTATAACAACACCCTTTCCCAATTTACAGAGAATTACAGAATAAAAGAAAGCCATATTCATGAAAACTTTAAAAGACGTAAAATAGGAATTTAGGTTGGAGAGAATTACCCAAAGCGTAGAATATAACTTACTAGGAAGTGAATTCCTCCTCCACAAAATTCTGAATTCTCAACTCTCTCTTTGTATCTTTCTCCGAAACTCTCTCTGACACTTTCTAGACTTAGGAAAATTAATGAAGAAAAGGAAGAAGAAAGCGTATAATAAAGAAGATGTCTGACGAGTTGTGGTCAGTTACCCAGTCATGGGTAACTGCCCTCAACTCCCTCTAAGGCCTTGTTTGGCTAGTTATAATAGGTTTTAAAAATCATTTAATTTAATAAAGCTTTATTATATAGTTTAAGTAATGTCACATCCATATAAATTAAATCTAATATCTTATTTAATTTACTTTAAATAAAATATAATAATTTCTCATTAATACACATAGTCACATAATTCAAATTCTCTTTGATTAATAATGTCAAATTATTAAATCTCTAATTAATAATTAAATTAATTAAAATACTATCAGGCTTATTAAATATTTCTTTTAATACAATAAGCTCACATAATCACATACTTCGAATAATAAAAATTCTCCACATTAATTTAATAAATATAACACATATAATTAAATTAATCTACCACCACTTCATCAATTAATCATTTAATCTAATAATTAATTCATCGAAAAAATATTTATTTAATCCAATAAATATTTAAATTATGTTACAAAATCTCGGTTGTCACATATTTCCCCTCTTAAAAGGATTCTGTCCTCAGAATCACAACTTAATAATTCGTTCCGTTACAGGAACTATTTATCTAAGTGAGGGTATTAATAGCATGGATTATTTATGTTGTTATTGATACTCTGGATTTCAGATAGATAGTTACTATCGATACGATAGTATAAATTCGTTTGGCTTGGACTATACATCTGGGTGAGGGTATTAGTAATATGGATTGTTCATGTTATTGCTGATACTCTGAATTTCGAATAGATAGACTCTAGTCACAGATACAGTTCATATATCCAAGTTAGGGTATCCAAACACAGAAAAATTTCTCTTGAGAATTAACATCTATTATGGGATACTGTGAATTTTGGATCTATGGGAATTATATCTACTAGTCCCTCTATTTAATGTAATCTTATAATCAGATACCATGGGTGTATAGATTTAAAAGCATTATGTTGATTTTCTGTAAACACCATATCAGATACCGTGGGAGTATAGATATAGGGGCGTTACAATTTTGGTATCAAAGATGTTAAGGCTATAGATATAAGTAAGAGAAATCTTAGTATATAGTCTTCGAGTCCGTAAAATTTTTAAAAGTACACATAAAATATAACATTAAAATTATTATGTTGTGTAATATCTATACGATATTTAAGGAGTTTTCTTTTATAGATGGCCAATTCCAATGCTGAAGAAATGATATTTGCCAATAATCCACCACAAATAGAGTCATACATAGCAAGTGATGCAGAAGATGAGGAATTACTTCATGATCAACAACTGTTAGATGCTGAGGAAGAAGAGGCTCCAGTGGCAGGACAGTTAATGAGAATTGATGAGGCAATGGCATCACTGTTGAAAACAACAGAGCACGAGGGTAATAAAATGAGGTTTACGACTGATATAGCTGAGGGAATGCTATAGCATGAGAGGGGACATAGTCAACGACTAAAAGTGTAACTGCACCATGCACAGAGGGGCAGAAAGGAAATTCAATCAAGGTTTCTTAAAACATTTATGGGTGTTAGAGATACTTTTAATGATTTACAGCGCTGTGTAGTTCAATATCCGGTAGGGGAGAAGAAGACGACCTCTCTCATCGATCGATTTATGGTTTGTCACATGATCCAAGATTCCTTAGATCATATCAATGAATTCTATAGAGTAGAATAGGTGGTTGAATGCTTTATATAAGTACAATAAAGAAACATTCAAAGTTTGTAATCAATACTTTGTAGTGTGTTTAATTATGAAGTTGTTGTGTAATACTGTTGTAATATATGAAATAAAAAAATATGTTCTGTTACTTTAATTCTTATATGAATTTTTATTCATTTATATAGAATCATACCACCAAACAGAAGACCCCAAAGGGAAATGAATAATGATAATTCTACCCAGCAGTTAGTAGACCTTATGCTAGGAGTTGTAAATAGACCTGTGAACCAGAACACAACTTTTACAAACTTTAAATTAGTTGGAACACCTGAGTTTAAAGGTCCGTCAGAAACTATAGATGCACAAATTTGGATTTCTGAAATAGAGAAATTTTTCCTAGTAACCAATGTTAATTGTGACACCCCCAAATCCGGGTTACCTGACTCCCGAGTTTGGTGTTCACGATCCACAATATAAATAACATTTAACTACCCATAATATATATAGATAGTATCTTACATAAGTTTTTATCAGAGTTTCATAATACATCACCCAGGTTCTCTAACTTTAACATTACAAATATACCCTTTAGATATACAAAAAGGTTTTACAATACAACATAATAAATATATTCAACATAACTAATTTATAACTACGCCTTTTCCCTTGTTCTGCTTCACAGCACCTCCTGCAACTTCGTCCCTAGCTGAAATGTTTTATTTATAGCAAGGGTGAGCAACAAATTTACCCCGCAAGTTAAGATTATATAATAAATGTATATGAATCAACAATAATATCCTATCTATTTTGATAAAATGAAACCAAAGTTCGGGGAACTTTGAAATAGCTGAACAATTTGTTATTCAATAACAAGGCTTCTCTTTTTCTATGCAACACCATAATTTGATAATGAAAGAGTACAACGCTTTCAAAATTCTACAAGAATCAAATTCTATAATAACAAAGTGGATTAATTTCCAGATTTATATTGAGCGATCACACAAGATCTTTGAACTTATTTTCTTAGGCATCTATCAAAGATTTACTTTGATATATACCAGGAGTATCAGATAACCATAAAGATTAAATCATACCCCTCTACAAGTACTTAGAGCCGGCCAACTCCTTGTACCCTATATTATGCATAATACTCAAAACGCGCGCAAAGGTCGAATTCACGACCCAAAATGTTCCCTTTATATAAAAGGTTGTTCTTCTCAGTTTTAGAATCAATATTTTGATTTTACAATGAAATACTGTGATTTCAAATTCTACTTAATTATCGATCTTGCCGAAATAATTGGCATCGATTCTACCAATAACAATTGAATTATTTTCTTGAATTTATCAAGTTCTAACAAATGTTTGTCTAGCCAGAATAATTAGCTAAGACATTTCTCAACACAATTTGACAATGAACAGGAATTATCTGTACTGTCAATTCTAACTTCTACAAATTTAAATATTCAACAACAGTAATTCTACGAATGTATATTTCTGAATCATTAATTCAATTTGAATTATTAAGAATGCACTAACTGCGAATAATCAACAATAACTTCCCTGGATGTGGTGTAATTAGCAATAATTAACCACTATAATAATTGAAGGAAATATAACTCAAGGTTGAGTTAGGAAACTTGCCTTCCATGTTGATTACAGCTACACAATATAATTAACTGCGTTCGTAAGACCTATATTCAACAATGTCGGTCTCGCAATTAGTACAAATATTTATAACACATAACACTATATTTTACAGTCAAACTTCTCCTAGGCACATTACCACATAGCCACATTAGTGTTTATAACCTATATAAACACTTATCAAGTCTGACTATATCAGTTTGGTTGGACTTCGGTCCATTTTCGGTGTACTGGTCACCCTATCCGACAATTAACACATTGATTGTCAATTAAACTTGGTCTCTAAGCTTCAATATTATTTTAGATAAGTCAAATATCGTTTATAATATTTTCCGGAAGCTTTTAATAATTAATAAACACTTATTATAAATTATAATAATTTTTCAAACACTTAAATCATTTTTAAATGATTTAATTATCAAATAATCATATCATTATTAATATTTAATAATATAAAAATATTAATAACATACATTCCAAAATATTAAAGTTATTATTAATAACTTAAAATATTTTTAAATCATCAATATTCTACTTAAATAATTTTTAAAATAATTAAAATCATTCTTAAATCATTACCATTAATATATAAATATTAATGAAATTATTATCTAAATATTAAAAGTCATAATTTATAACTTAAATGATTTTTAAATCAATAAAATTATTTTTAATTCATTTATTTAATATAATAATTAAATAAATCAAATATCATTAATATTACTTTATTAATGAAAATTCTCCAAAAATAATGAAAATAATATTTTATAATTTAAAATATTTTTTAACACTTTATTCTTAATTAAAATGATTTTTAAATCATTTAAATCATTTTTATCTTATTTATTTAATTTAATAATCAAATTAATATAATATCATTAATATTAAATTATTAATTAAAATTCTCCAAAAATATTAAAAGTTACATTTTATAACTCAAAATATTTTTAAATACATTTTCCTTATTTAATATGATTTTTCACATTATTAAATCATTTTTTCTCTAATTTATTTAATAAACTAATTAAATAAATTAAATACCTTTAATATTATAAATAATTATAAATATTAAAGAAAAATATTCCAATTGGTCAAAAATTATTTTTCATAATTTAAAATAATTTTTAAAACTATTTTTGGTAATTTTTAGAATTTATTAATATTAAACTTTATCCGATCAACCATTGATCAAAAATTCTATACCGTTCAAACACATACGTCTTAATATAATTATTTTAATTATATTTTCTATCGAATCCCGTTCCAATAATTAGGGTTAGGGTTTCTATTCTCCGTTAAGCACAACTCTACTCTAATTTTATTAGTCAATACATAAATTGACCTTCTCGATATACGTATCACAGAAACTTGTCACAAAATTGATAATTAATATTAATATTAATTAAAAAAAAATTATTCGTAAATTTTGGATTATTCGAAATCCTGGGTTATCACATTAATAATAACCAAAAGATAACTTTTGCAACATTTTTACTTAAAGGTGAGGCTAATTATTGGTGGGAATCAACAAAAGGTTGGGTAGAAACTGAAACTATTCCTTGGGATAGATTCAAAGAGTTGTTCTTTACAAATTATTTTTCCCAATCCCTGAAAGACCGAATGGAAATAAAATTTCTTGACTTAAAATAAGGAGATCTTACTATAACCCATTATACAACTAAGTTTAATGAACTATCCAGGTTTGCTCCACATCAAGTAACCACTGAACTTAGAAAGACTCGGAGGTTTTAGGAGGGTTTAAAACCTCAGATTCGAAGTAGATTATCAGTACTTGAAATAAAAACTTTCTCTTAGATACTAGAGAAGGTCACTATAGCCTAAAGTGAGAATGACAGTCTTGCTAAATTTCATCAGGACAAGAGAAGTCAGAATGAAAAAAGGAAAAATTACAACAGAACCCAGTTCAGGTGGGTTTAATAACAAACGTAAGTGGGATAATTTTTTTTCTAACAACCCGGGGAAAAAGATAGGAAATACTAACAATAACTTTAGTAATAATAATATTAAACCTTTTCCTAATTGCAGTAAGAAACATAGAGAAGAATGCCTTCATAACAAATGTTTTAATTGTGGACAGTCGGGACATTATTTTCCACAGTGTCCTCTTCCAAGGAAAAATAAATGTTTTAATTGTGTTTCCTTATACCATTTTTCAAGGAACTGTCCCAAACCTAGGAATCAAGGAGGAAAAGGGGTTAGGATACCAGAGAATAATCAATCAACAGTAGCTGCAGCTGGAGTTCAGAATCGACCTACCGCGAGAACATTTAATATGTCGGTGAGGGATGTTGTTGCTTCACAGGACGTGGTGACAGGTATCATCCCAATCAACACTTTAAATGCATATGTGTTATTCGATTCTGGTGCTACATGTTCTTTTGTTTCTAGTAATTTCTCTACAAACTTCAATACACCTTGTGAAAATCTAGACAAACCATTATGCGTGGAAATTGCTAATAATGAATGAATTGCTGTTAAAACTATTTACAGAAACTATAGTGTGGTAATAAAAGGACATAATTTTAAGGTATATTTGATACCAATTCAGTTGGGAGAATTTGATGTAATTTTAAGAATGGATTGGTTAGTTAATCATAACGCGATGATTGATTATCATAAAAAATGTATAAACCTTTTGTCTACTTCGAAGTCAAAGGTAGTGTTCAAAGGTAGTTGTTCACCAAAGTAATTTCGATGTTTGACTATAGTTCAGGCAGAAAGATTACTTAGAAAGGGTTGTTTATGATATTTGGCCTATATAGTTGATACTCTACAGGAAGTAGTAAAACTAGATCAAATACCTATAGTTAAGGAATTTCCTGATGTATTTCTGAATGAGTTACCAGGTTTGCCTCCAGATAGGGAAATTGAGTTCGTCATTGATCTTGTACCAGGTACGACACTAGTTTTTAAGGCATCGTACAGAATAGCACCTATAGAAATAAAAGAGTTACTTATACTCGAAAACACGAGAAGAGCATACTGAACACTTGAGAGTCGTATTGGAAATATTACGAAAGGAACAACTTTATGCAAAGTTTTCCAAGTGTGAATTCTGGTTGAAGAGAGTTCAATTTTTAGGTCACATAATTGATAAAAATGGAATATCTGTAGATTCCAACTAAGATTAAAACGGTTATGAATTGAGAACAATCAACAACTCCAACAGAAGTACGGAGTTTTCTCGATTTAGCGGGTTATTATCGGTGGTTTATAAAAGATTTTTCAAAAATAGCAACCCCATTAACCAATTTAACTCGAAAGACGGTGAAATATGTTTGGACAGATAAATGTGAGGAGAGCTTCCAAGAGTTGAAGAAGTGACTGGGCATGGCTCTAGTGTTATCCTTACCAGATGATACAGGATGCCTTGTAGTATATAGTTAGGCATCACACAGAGGTTTAGGGTGTGTGTTGATGCAACATGGTAAAGTGATAGCTTATGCATCACGATAATTCAAAGATTATGAGAAGAGGTATCATACTCATGACCTAGAGTTAGCCGTGGTAGTTTTTGCTCTAAAAATTTGGAGACATTACTTGTTCGGGGAGAAGTGCGAGATATATACAAATCATAAAAGTCATAAATATATTTTTACACAAAAAGAATTAAATTTAAGACAAAGACGATGTTTATAACTGATAAAAGATTATGACTGTGAAATCATATATCATCCCGGTAAAGCCAATGTTGTCGCTGATGCGTTAAGTAGGAAGAATCAGGAAAAATTGAATGTATTAACCACCAATGATAGGTTAATAAAAGACTTTAAAAATTTAGAAAATGAGGTGGAATGTCCAATTACCTCTACCCAAAAGTTGTATATTTTAGAACGAGTTTCATCTCTGCTTAATAAAGTTAAAGAGATACAGGAGAAGGATGAAGAATGTCAGAAGTTTAAATCTAATTCAACACATGATAAGTATAATAAATTTAGAATAGATATGGATGGAATAATAAGATATGAAAATAGAATTTGGGTTCCGTTAGATCAAGGTTTAAAAGATGAAATTTTAAATGAAGCTCGTAACTCTAAATTTTCCATACATCCTGGTAGTACAAAAATGTATAAGGATTTAAATCGACACTTTTGGTGGTCAAACATGAAAAGAGAAATAGTTGAATGGGTAAGTAAATGTCTCACGTGTCAAAGGGTTAAGGCTGAGCATCAAAAGCCGAGTGGTTTACTTCAACCCTTACCAATTTCCTAGTGGAAGTGGGAACATATAACTATGGATTTTGTTGTTGGTCTTCCAGCTACACAAAAGGGCCATAATGCTATTTGAGTAATAGTTGACCGTTTAACAAAATCAGCTCACTTTTTACCTATTAAGATTACTCATAACCTAGATCACCTTGCCAAACTTTATATCAATGAAATTATTCTAGGCATGGAGTACCTGTGTCCATAGTATCAGATCGAGATCCAAGATTTACTTCTAATTTTTCGAAAAGCCTTCAGAAACACTTAGGAACACAACTAAGATTAAGTACAGCTTATTATCCCCAGACTGATGGTCAGAGTGAGAGAACCATACAAACATTAGAAGATATGCTGAGAACTTGTATTATAGACTTCAAAGGAAGTTGGGAAGATCAGTTACCCTTAGTTGAATTTTCTTATAATAATTATCATGCTAATATATGTATGCCACCCTATGAAGCTTTATATGGGCATATATGTAGAACACCTTTATGTTGGGATGAAGTCAAGGAAAGACAAATGTTAGGACCTGAGATAATTCAACAAACAACTTAAACTATCAGAATTATTCGTCAACGATTACAAGCATCTCAAGGTCGACAAAGGAAATACGCCGATCCACATCGTCAACAATGAAACTTTAACGTAGGAAGTCACGTATTCTTGAAAGTATCTTCTTAGAAAGGCAAGATACGTTTTGGCAAGAAAGGAAAATTAAGTCTGAGATTCATTGGACCTTTTAAAATTTTGAGAAGGGATGGTGAAGTTGCTTATGAAATAGCACTACCTCCTGAGTTAAATCATATTCATAATGTGTTTCATGTGTCCGTAGTATGACCATTTAAACCTGATTATAAATATTTTATACAATATGAACCAATCCAAATAGAGGAAGATCTTTCTTATGTAGAAGAACCTGTGTAGATCGTTGACCGTAAAGAGCAAGTCTTGAGAAATAAAGTGATAGCATCGGTCAAAGTAATCTGGAGAAAGTCAAAAAGTTGAAGAAGCTATATGGGAGCGTGAAGATAATATGAGCGAGAATTATCCTCAATTATTTACTTAATTTGTACTACATTTTTTAGGACAAAATTCTTATTAGTGGGGGTGAATGTAAAACCCCAAAACCCTAATAAGACTCGTAAGTGTAAAATCCCATTATATAAATAAAATTTCTCTGTTCTGAATGTGTTATGTGTTAATATATACTTGGCTTTACAAATTTGACCAAATAAACTTTTTTCCGAAAAACGTCGTGTTTGACACCTCGTGCTTAAATTGTTTTCTATATTCGAACTTTTTTGGTAAAATTATTTTGACAAGTTGCTTTGTCGTGCTTACACATGACAAAACGCTTTGTCGTGCTTGTTAGGATTAGTGAGAATTTATGTTAACAACCCTAGATTAACAAGCCCTAACCCTAATTAGCAAAACCCTAATCGTAATTTGTAAATTAAACCCTAATTAGCTAATTAAACCCTAATTAGATTATCTTAACACCTAATCATGGTTAGTAAACTTCAATTAGGTACTAATTAACATTACTTAACATTCCTAATTATTAGAAACATATCCCTAATCAAGATTAGTGAAGATTAAAGCCTAATTAAGCTACTAAACAAACCTAACTAGCTCACAAGTAGGTTAAGAGTCACCATTACAAGTTCCAAGGTAGCACATGACATGCTTGTAACTCCCAAGCATCACCATAGTCATTAGATCAGATCTTTGAAGAGGAAAATTGCTCAAAAATGACCAAAAAGCTAAGTTGAAGAATTCTATAAATAGGAACCTTGGGGCTAAGCAAACTCACAAAATTCCTAAGCCTAGATACACTTATAAACCTACCAAACCAAGCTTGGGTGATAGCAGCAATAACATCAAAAGCTAGAATCAAAAATTGCTCAAGAAAAGGTACAAACCCTAGTTGATAATTAGCTCTTTGATCTTATGTTAGATTTGTTCTTTAGATATTTAAAATTATGTATTAGTTTGTTAGAAAGTATGTTAGATTGGTAGAAAACGTTTTCATAACATCTAGATGCCTTAATTAAGTGTTTTAAGAAATCTGGATATTTTGAAATTTAAGTCTGACAATCGAATGTCAGAGCTTGTGGATTCATATGTGTTTATGTTTTGGTCTGGTAATTGTTTAGTATTTGTAGGCTGTTAGTAGGTCTTTATTCTGGAAAAGAAAACAGGTTCATTTGAACCATATATTTCAAGTTATAAGTAGTCAAAGTGGGTTGATCGTTCACGGATTACAGTTTTCTGGGTTACCCAGAATGCTCAAGAACAGTTGAATCGGCTACTTTGACCAATCTATTTAATCATCTTCTATTTGTTATTTTTGTAAGTTTTTATTATAGATCAATACTCTGTTATATGTACTACATATCTATGATCTTTAATAGAACAAACAAAGTATAGGTTTACTGGAATTAATGGTCAAAATCCATTGACCAAGCATGACCAAGTTTTCTGGTTTTTCCAGAAAACTGAAGAACATGAAGAACAACGTCTAGTTGTATTTTGACCAACAAAATTAGAGACCTTAGAGTTAGGCTTGGTTTATATTAATGTGATATATATGTACCCTGACATATATATTACATGTCACAACAAACATTACACACATCAAATACACTGAATCGAAGATATATAAGCCACAAAACCGTTGACCGTCCATGACTTCTGTTCTGGGTTACCCAGAAACTCAAGAACAACTCTGACAGTTACTTTGAGCCTCTATAACTTTTTGTTATATGTAGGTTAAAGTCTAAAATTTATTTCATATTATACTACTGTATGAGTACTACAAACATCAACTCTTAAACAAACCAAAACTATTTAACAGTAGCCTTATAATTAATGGTCAAACCAGTCACTCGGCCATGACCAAACTGCTGCCTAAAAACTCAAGAACACCTACAGCGACACTTTCTGTCACTGAAGGACTTTAGCGACAGACATAAATTATTTTTCAAAAAATAAATAATAAAAATTAGAAATAATTAATAAATAAATATAAAAATAGTTTTAAAAATTATATTAAAATATTATAAATAAATTTTGATATTTTTATATAAATTTAATAATTATTTTATATTATTTTGATATTTTTAATAATTAACTTATCAATAAAGAAATTAGAATAATTATTTTTGAATGCTAAATAATTATGGAAAAATATTATTAATGATATAAAAATTATAATAAATGAATATAAATTATTTAATAATAATAATCAATGTTTTTGTAAAATTTTAAGTAAATATTAATTACTTATAAATAGAAATAAATGATTTAAAAATCAAAATAAATGTTTTAAATACTTTAAAATTTTTAAAAAAAGTATTATAAAGAATAATTAAAGTTTATAAATAAAACTTAGTCCATATATCAAAGGTATTAAACGTTAAACCTAATTAATCTAACCCGATATTATATAAGTGTTATAATTGAGTATTGTTATCAATACTAATGTGTTAGATTATATATATGAACATCGTATGTACTTATTAACGTTTGAATAGCATAACTTGATTAATCTACGCTCAGGTAAGTTCTCTAACCTTAAATCTCTTATAAAGAAAATTTTTTAAACCTATTTATTTATTGATCAATATTTTCTTTTATCTTGATAAGTTGTTGATATAATACACTACACCTACAATTGAATTACATTCTTATTGTAAAGTTATTGTTATAACTTCAACATAACTAAGAAATGAATTGTTTATTTATATGATAATGTTTATTGAGCATAAACTGTTGTGTTAAACCAAATTGTTTTGGTAAGACATCTTATACTGAAGTTGGGTATCCCGTAAGGGATTGAAATTTGGTAAATTCATATATTGACAGTAATTTTAGTGTATGTTGAGCACTGTAGGATGATATGCATACTCCTAAGATGTTGAATAGGCTGATCCCCTATCTCATATCTGAACAAAATTTCTAAGTCTGTGTGACTGAGAGAAATAGAGAAAATTTCAGAAATGGTTGAAATTAGAAATCCAGAAATGGTACAACTATCGGTTGAAATTTGAACTGTTATATTTCTTCAAATCCTATATTGTTATAAATACAAAACTTGCTGAGCATGTCATAGCTCATCCTTGTAAATTATTCCCTTTGCAGTTTTAGATGGTAATCCTAAAACTTCTGGAGTAGATAAAGGGAAGCGTCCCTACATAGATTAGATTATATTCTTGTTTGATTGAATACCTTGCAATAAGAACTCATTATGAGAATCATGTAATAGAATCTTAATTTTCGCAACCGAGATTTCTTACATACATAGATGTAAAATTAGACTTCTTCAAATTTAGTTCAGATCCTTGGGAACTATTTATCTGAGTGAGGGTATTAATAGCATTGACTATTCATGTTGTAATTGATACTCTGGATTTCGGATAGATAGTTACTATCGATATGATAGTATAAATTCGTTTAGCTTAGACTATACATCTGAGTGAGGGTATTAGTAATATGGACTGTTCATGTTATTGCTTGATACTCTGAATTTTGGATAGATAGACTCTAGTCACAAATACAGTTCATATATCCAAGTGAGGGTATCCAAACACAGAAAAAGTTCTCTTGAGAATTAAAATCTGTAATGGGATACTATGAATTTTGGATCTATGGGAATTATATCTGCTAGTCCCTCTATTTAATGTAATCTTATAATCAGATACCATGGGTGTATAGATATAAAAGTATTATGTTGATTTTCTATAAACACCATATCAGATACCATGGGAGTATAGATATAGGGGTGTTACAACAACAAAAACGAGCTTGGTGACCTTTTCTTCTGTAATTAAAACACGCTTTGGATTGATGCGTACAGTTTGGACGGATGTGTCCCTCCTGTCTGCATTTAAAACATACGACCAGTGGTGATTCTTCTTCCTTTGTAACGGGTGCTGGTGTTGCTGTCTTTCTATCATTATTGAACATTCTCTTCTTAAAATTTCCACTTCTATTATCTTGGCCATGATTACCACCGAAGTGGTTACCATTTTTGGCATGATAATTTCCCCCACGATGGTTATCATTGTTTGGATGACCGTTGCCACCGGTACGATTATTATTATGTTGTTGGTCGTTGCCTTTTGGCTGTGCTGACTCGTTATCGCTCTCCAATAACTAAGCTCTATTCACAACATCTGAATATAAACACAGTTTATGAGAAATGAGGTATTGACGTATTTCGGGTTTCAAACCTCTTAGAAATATTTGCGTCATTCGCTCCTCATTATCTACCAAATGAGACACAAACCATGACAACTAAGCAAATTTGGCTTCGTTCTGCGACACGATCATGTTGTTTTGCTCCAACTTGATAAACTTCACCTCCTTCAAGTGACGAATACTTTAGGGAAAGTACTTGTCATTGAAAAACTTTTGGAACTTCTCCCAAGACATCTTGACTGTGTCAGGCTGGGTATGTTTTACAGATTCCCACCAGTAATCTGCTTCTTCACGCAACATAATGGTGGCAAAGGAAACCTTTTGCTCCTCGGAGCATCCCAAGACATCAAATATCTTGGTGATCTACTTTAACTATGTCTCTGTCTTAAGTGGTTCTAGCTTTCCCAAAAACTCCAATGGTCCCAGCTCCTTGAACTGTTTAGCGGTGACCGACCGTGGGTTGCCATTATTTCTACCTATATTTTGAACATGAGTCTCTCTTACCTAATGTTGCATGAATTGCATAAAGCCTCTGAACATCCCATCGTTCATCATCTGATCGGCGTTGTTGTTTACCTGAGGATTATTGTCTTCTTGTTGCACATTATCTTGGGTATTGATCGTTGGTGACTCAACGGTCTCATGTGCTTCATTGCTAATCTCAATATTTTCTGATGCCATTTTTAAATACTGCCACAAAACAAGGGTTAATTGACATATCACATATTATCCCTATACTCTGACCGACCAATTAAATACCAAATAAACATAGGTAGGTCATACTAGTGAAGGAATTTCCTGTCTCTCCCCTCCTTGTTCTTGTCTCATATCTCAGCCAGGAATCATTTCCCTAAGCTTTGATACCAACTATTACGCCCCCAAAATAGGTATACATCACCTATTCTAAGTCACCAAATACATGGTACAAAATTCAAATACAACTTAATAATACAACTGTAGTTTAAAATACAACAAAACGTAAACTGAGAGTTTTAATAAGAATATTGTAATCTAGACAATATCCACACTCAAAAGACTCCTCATTATATTTATTTTCACACTATTTAACAGAATAGTGAGGAATACTAATACTATCATCTGGACCGTCATTCCGTTCCCCGACTAGTCCCGGCTACGCTCTCATTTCCTAAAGAGAACAATGAAAGAAAGGGTGAGCTCAACTAGCCTAGTAAGAAATATTATGACTAAGATAATGTAGAATAAATTATCGTTAGCCTTCAACAGTGTTAAACTGATAAAATTAACAAACATCAAGTTTAACTACAGTGGAACAAGTAATCCATTAAAAGAGTCAAGTAGAAAATAAAATTTACTATCTTTTATGATTTAAAAGGTTTTTCATCACTTTTATCGTTGAGACTCAGCTTAATAAATAATCCACATCTTCCTTGCACTACGACCAATGATATTCATTAGTATCACAACCATAAATTTTCCATGCACTACGGGCCAAGGATATTCGTGTATTCATCAATGGTCATGATCATGCCAACAACTGTCTATCAATGCACTACGGGCTAATGAGGACTTTTTCCACATCATTTGTAACATTACGGTCATGATTACACCGAATAATCCTTGGTCATAATCATACCAAGTCCATCTATGCACTACAGGCCACAGATGACTTTCAACATAATATAAACATGAGGATGATGATAATGATATAAGAATTCAATAAAAACAAGTTCAAGAATTAATTTATCCAGGAACTAATAACGTCCAAATTGTCAACATGATACTTCTTTGTAGAGTAAAACTCAAGAATGCTCAAAAGAATATTTTCATGAAAAGATATTGGATGAAGCGCAAATATCTAGGATATTCTACTAATTTCATGGAGTATAGAAGTCTAAACTTTAACCAACTGAGTATTATAAAGAATGGAATAACAAAAGAAATCACCAGGCATGCGATAGACCGCACAGACAGGTTATTCCAATAGAATAATAAATAATGGAACCAGGTCATGCGTAAATGCATAGACATGATATTCCAACAGAATAATAAAGAATGGAATAACATAAGAATTTACCATGCATGTGATAGACTGCACAGACAGGTTATTCCAATAGAATAATAAATAATAGAACCAGGCCATGCGTAAACGCACAGACAGGATATTCCAACAGAATAATAAATAATGGAACCAGGTCATGCGTAATACGCACAGACATGATATTCCAACAGAATAATAAATAACATAACCAGGTCATGCGTAAACGCACAGACAGGATGTTCCAATAGAATAATAAAGAATGGAATAACAGAAGAATTTCACCACGTATGCGGTACTTCGCTTAGACAGGTTATTCCAACATAATGATAAAAAATAGGAATAACAGAAGAATTTCACCAAGTATAGGGTATCCCGCGTATACAGGTTATTCCAACAGAATTATAAAGAATTGAATAACAGAAGTTCTTTCATGAATAAGAAAGAAATAATACCCCTTACAAGTACAACAAATAATATCCCTTACCGTAAAAGAAGAGTATTCCGACTGGTAGGGCGAGGATATTCTTGAAGAAAACTTGCACTATGCTCAAAGCTTCTTAAAACTCTAAAGAAATACGCTCAAGATTATAGAAGAACTCTCTAAACTTCTGGTGTGGTTTTCTATTCTAACTAAGCATCCTATTTATAGGAAAATAGAATGGATATTATGTTGCACTATGCAATAAAATATAATATATTCTAAATATATATATATATATATATATATATATATATATTATTTAAAATTTAATAAAACAAATAACTTTATAAAAGTATTCTGTTTTATATAAAAAGATTTTACTATGCAGGCACTATGCAACACTATGCATAATAAAATATAATATATTCTAATTATTGTCTAATAAAATAAATAACTTTATAAAAGTATTATATTTTATATAAAAAGATTTTACTATGCAAAATACTATGCAGACACAACGGTAACGATCGAGAAATTTGTAATTTAATTTAAATATTTATGGAATTAAATAAATATTTAAAATAATTTATTTAGTAATGAAAATAAATATTTGATGAATTGTCATGAATTAATTTAGTAGCTAAGTTAATTAATGTTAATTGAATCGAATAATGATAATTTTATTTGTTAGATTTAATTTAAGGAGATAATTAAATTAAATCAATTGCTTAATATTTAAGAAAATAATTAAAATTAAATGAATTATTTAATTTAATGGATATGAGTAAATTAAATAAAGTGTTGTGTCTAATTTATTAATCAAATTAGATATATAATTATTTATTAATTATAAGATATAATGATAATAAGAATGTTATTAGTTTTATAAGTTATTTAAATTAGCTAAACTAAAGTTATTTAAATTAACTAAATTAAAAGGGTGAGAATTGGAAACTATATGATATAAGGTTATTAAAATAAATTAGTTTATGGGTTTATGTGGTAGCCAAACAAGGCCTTGTAGCCTTTGGCTTATTCCAACTGACGTCTTTTTATTTTTTTTTAATTGAAAGAGAACATGTCATATCAGTTTATTTTACGCGTCTATCTCCTAAGGTTAGCGCTCAGTTTTCTTGATTCACGTATAATACCAAGAGGAATAACAGAAGGTTTGAAAGAGAGTAAAACACGGAGTTTTAGATTAGTAAGAGGATGAAGGGAATTTCTAAGCCCTAACACTATCTTTTGCTAGCATTCAATCAAGAATTTAAGGTATAATTCATTCCTAAATTTCTAAGTTTTAGTTTTATCTAAGTTCTCTGTAAATTGGTTTTTATGGATTTGTTGTTCAAGCATTGTGTATATGGTGTGTAATATGTTGGAGAATCTGTTAATTATCATATATGAGGGTTGTTTAAGTATCAAATTCGTGAGATTTGAGTTATAGCAGAAGACTATATATAACGGTTTTTATGTTCTTATTATATAACGTATAAAGTACAAGAAATTGATGCTCTATATGTGTAATAATCTGTAATTTGTTGGTGGATTGTGAAAATATATTGAGAAACAAAAACAACGCAGTTTAAATTATGTTAATTGATAGAGAAACGAATTCTTGGTGATCAAATTCGCTAAAAGTGTCAAAAATGGAGTTTTCATGAGAAAACATGAAATTTAAGGAATTAAAATTGATAGTGTTAGTTTTATATCAGTTGGATGTGCTAATTTCATTGTCTTAAGGGTGAAATTCGTGTTAGTTGGGCTAAAAACTGGAACACTATTGTTGTATTTGTGGTTTTGTCTGTGCATCAGCGCAGCTGCGCAAGTTCCAAGCCTAAGTGTGGCCCAGCAACGCCTCACCCTTAACTGTGACAGTGAGGTCTACTTAATTGCAGGTCAGACATAATGGACTTATATTAGTTTAGTAAGCATGTTATTGATGTTGAGGCCTTAATATAAACTATATTAGCCGATTGTCATGCATTATAATACAAAGTATAAAAGATTTTGAAGTGATTGTTAATTAAGTTACATAATGAAACTAAAAGTGGTGTTTTAAAAGTTGAGATGAACGATTAAGTTATGTTGGCTCATAATGAGATTTCAAATTCGTTAAGTGTGTTAACCTACATGGTTAGATGCTAAGTTAAGGTTATGACCTAAATGATGGTTTAAACCAGTAAACTAATATTCATGCAATTAATTGTTGTTGCAATTTCAATGGTGTATATAGGTTAATTGGATATTATTTTACGTTTATGTAGCTTACAATCAAGGACAAGTTTTCTAACTCTACCTTGTTATTATTGAGCAAGTTCTTAAAACTTAACTCTTTATATTGAGCAAAGCTTTCTAACTTCATTCTTTTCGTATTGAATTCAAGTTTCCATTCCTATATCATTATTGTACAAGTTTCTAAAATTCTTTGTAAAGTTGAGCAAGCCTAGTCTATGTTGTACAAGCTCTTGTAACCTAATTGGTTACATCAAGCGAGTTTCACTTTCCTAATTATTATTCAAAGCATACATTATTCTAATATATTGACTCAAGTGAGATTGTTCTAATTCTTTGAATATGGTATTTTGCATGTATATCATATTATTCAATTATATATTGTTGATATATGATATTTGACCTTGATAGTCTTGCTCAGTTATACATGCTTGTATTAAACCTTCAGTTAGTAAGCGAACTCTTATTGATCTATAATTGTCTAGTGTTCTAAAATTCTAGAAACAGTGATATGCTAGTTCCCAACTAAACTTTCTTTAGTACGGAAATTCTAAATTCAAACTGAGATGAACAACCCTAAAATAGGGGATTTTGTATGTGTAACATTTACATGTTTGTGCACAATACATGGTACAAAGGGCTGATCCCCCTAAGTACGTTAAGAAGGGTCCGTATAGTCTAAATGACTGTATAGGTTGGGTAATAATACCCAAGAACCGGGGACATAGTTCGTGATCTTAAGACCCTCAAATAATTAAAGTTCAAACTTGTTTTCTAGTTTGATTTGTAGAACAAGTTCCTTATTGTTCAACTTTTGTTGTTCACTCTCATGTTATTATCATTGCTACTTTCTATATCAGTGAGCATTTGTTCGCTCACTCTTGCAATTAACACTACAACTAAAGTGGAGAAAGTTGATGAGCCATCGACTAGCAAAGGCAAGGGCAAGATGTCCAAATGATGAAGACTTTTGAGAATTTTACTTTAATGAATTATGTTTCAAGACTTGTTTTATTTTATGATGTATTTTGTAAACTGATGTAATAATTTTAAGGTTTGATTACCTGGGATTTAATTTGAGATGATGATGTAACCCGTTAATGGGAAAGATTATTGTTTAAGTTATTTAAATTATGTCTTTATCCTTTATTGATGGGTAGTTAGACGTAATAGTTTTGATAAGTGAGCACCAAATCCTGTGGGAATGAAGTACCTGTATTTGGGGGTGTCACAGGTTGGTATCAAAGCCTTAGGTTATGAACCTTAGGTGGGGAAACCTTAGGAAGTAACCTTTAAGGAAACATAAAATATAGAGGTGTTTAACTCTTACCAAGTTTTAAGGAATGGATTAAGGTATCCATTGAAGTTAAATAATAAAAGACATTATGTGCCATGTGTTAATAACTTATGTGCTCACGAGTATCGAAAAATGTTAAGTAAAACTTAAACTATTTTGTTGTTAGGATGTCAAACGAAGGAGGATCCAGTCCAGTTAGAGAGGTTATACCTCAGATACCTATAGATGATGAGCCTCGGGATATTCATGTTGTGAGGGAACAGTTAATCCAGGAGAATGTGCATGTGACCGATCGCAAGGAGGTTAGTTCTAAGGATGTGGAGGATGATGATGAAGAGGAGGATCCTGAGTAGTTTCCACCAAACTCCATATCCGCCGAGATGTATGATCGTAACATAGAGTTATAGGATGAGGTTGAGGAGATGAAGGAAATGGTTGAGATGCATCACGCTTCGATGGAGCAGAAGGATGTAGAGATTCAGGAACTTGATTCAAAACATGGAAACACGGAGTGGGATCTGGTTCCCATAAAGGGTCAGCATGAAGACTTGTTGGCAGTGCACGAGAAGATGAAGACTGACATGGAGAAATTGAAAGATGATTTCAAGGAGGAATCAACTTAGCGTGCAAGAACAAAGGATGCGTGGACGAAGGCGACTCAATGTGCAGACCGTGCTTAGGCTAAGGTCCAAGTGAAGAAAGCTAAGATGAAGGAGATGGATTATGCTTTTAATTCGGCGATTGATAGAGCCCAGGATCGAGTCTATTATTACCCACCTCAGTTTGAGAATTTGTCATGGTTCGTGATGGATCGTAGAACTGCATATCATATCATAGAGGAAGAGCATCGAGAAGTCCTTGCGACGTCTTAATATGCCTAGATAGAATAAGATAGATAATAATATGTGGTCAATTATGTGAATAACTAAATTGTGAATCCCTTATTTTGAGATATATAAAGGGATAGTATGAGTATGTAATCCTGCAACGTGTTTAGTTCAGGAAAGTGTGTGTTTATAGCGGTTATGCTATTTTGAGTATGTTCTAAAACTTTATGAATGAATAAAATATTAGAGTTTATTTGAAATGTTTTGTGTTATAACTTTAAACTTGGAATGTTTACGTTAAACTTCAAATACCCAAGAAGTTGAGTAATGAGCTAATAAGCGTATATCTTAACAGAAGATGCCTCCTAGAAGAAGACAACCACGTCAACAAGCACCTTCAGGATGGTCTACTAATAATAACAACGAGACCAACGCTAATTCGGTTCAGCAGTTGGTAGCTCTATTGACGGGTGCACTTGCGAATCAATCGCAAGCTCAAGTCACGACTTTCAAGGAATTCAAAGCGGTTGGACCGCTAGAGTTTTAAGGGTCTATGAATCCAGTGGAAGCCCAAACCTGGATCATGGAAATAGTGAAGGTGTTCGACGTTGCTAGAGTTAATGAAGATCAAAAGACTGCGTTCGCAACGTTCATGCTGAAGTCTGAAGCTAGCTACTGGTGGCAAGCAAATAAGGTTTATGGAGGACAAGGAGTAATAGCGTGGGATAGATTCAAGGAAAGGTTTTTGGAAATGTACTCTCCACTGAGTTCTCGGAATCAGCTGGAAGTGCAATTTCTGTAGTTGAAGCGAGGAACTATGACGGTACCAGAATACGCTGCGAAGTTTAACGAGTTGGCAAGGTTTTCCACTTATCAAGTCAATACTGATGAACGCAAAGCGAGAAGATTCGAATAAGGATTGAAGCCATGGCTTTATAGCAAGATTTCAATGTTCCAGCTGAACACCTTTGCGGCTATACTGGAGAAGGAAATTATCTTAGAAGGTGGAAGTGATGCTTTAACCAAGTACAACCAAGAATAGAAGAAGAGGAAGAGTGACAATGAGAATAAGGCTGGTGGAAGTAATGTTGGAAGTAATAATCAGAAGAGGAAATGGAGCGAGAATTCGACTGCGGGAGGACAACAGGGAAATCAGTAGAAGAAAAGGTTTGAGGCTTGCGCAATTTGCGGGAAGAACCATACTAGGGTATGCTTGAAGGGAAAGAGAGTGTATTTCAATTGTGGTCAGGAGGGACACATTGCACCGAACTATTTTAGTCCGAAGAAAGGAGCATGTTTTACTCGCGGTTCGAAGGATCACATGGCTCTTGATTGCCCTAAGAACCCAGCGGGAAATGCAAGTGGCGAAAAAGGAAACAACAATGGTGGTGGTGCATTGACTATCACTGGACCAGCTCAATAAAGCTGACCCACTGCAAGGACTTTCAATATGACCGTGCAAGATGCTGTACAGTCCAAGGATGTGGTGTCAGGTATCATTCTGATTAATGGTATTAATTCTTATATACTATTTGATTCGGGTGCTACTTGTTCATTTATATCCTATGAATTTGCTCAGAACTTAGATTTTACTCAAGAAGAATTAGAATTTTCCTTAAGTATAGAGATTGCGAATAGGGAAGTGATTCCTGTTAAATTCATATATAGGAATTGTGCAATAGTTATAAAAGGTCATGAGATGATGGTAGATTTGATACCAATTAGACTTGGTGAATTTGATGTTATACTGGTAATGGATTGGTTATTCAATTACGGAGCAGTAATTGATTTCCAAAGAAAGTGTGTTAACCTTATGACTCCGTCAAAGGTTATGTTTTATGGCAGCAAGTCACCTCGACAAGCAAGTTGTTTGATAGTGATGAAAGCCAAGAAGTTGTTGAGACAAAGATGTGTAGGATACCTAACCTACATAGTCGATACGCAGAAGAAGAGTGCGAAGTTGGAAGAGATACCGATCATAAGAGATTTTAAAGACGTATTTCTAGACGATTTGTCGAGTCTTCCATCGGATCGATAAATCGAGTTCGTGATTGACTTACTACCAGGAATAGCCCCAATATCTAAAGAACCGTATAGAATGGCCCCGGTAGAAATGAAAGAGTTGATGGTGCAATTGCAAGAATTGCTTGACAAAAAGTATATTCAGCCAAGTGTTTTGCCATGGGGAGCACCGATATTGTTTGTTAAGAAGAAAAACGGAACGATGCGGCTTTTCATTGACTACAAAGAATTGAATAAGGTCAGGATTAAAAACAAGTATTCATTACCTAGAATCGATGACCTGTTCGATCAATTGAAAGGAGCAAGGTATTTCTCTAAGATAGACCTAAGAAGTTGTTCTCATCAGTTGAAGGTGAGGCCAGACAATGTGCCGAAGACAGCGTTCAGAACTCGGTATGGTCATTACGAGTTTCTGGTTATGTCTTTTGGTTTAACTAATGCACCTGCAACGTTCATGGACTTGATGAACATTGTGTTTAAACCATTCTTAAACAATTTTCTTGTGGTGTTTATTTATGATATATTGGTTTATTCCAAAACCAAGGAGGAGCATGTGGAACATTTAAGGGTGACGTTGGAGACGTTGAGAAAAAAGAAGTTGTACGCTAAGTTCTTAAAATGAGAATTTTAGTTGGAACGTGTACAGTTTCTCGGACACGTTATTAATAACGACGGAATTTCGGTAGATCCATCAAAGGTTGAAGCTGTAATAAACTGGGATCAGTCGAAGACACCGTCAGAAGTGAGGAGTTTCTTAGGATTGGCGGGTTACTACAGGCGTTTTATTCAAGACTTTTCCATGATCGCAACTCCGTTGACGAAATTAACTAGAAAAGCAGTTAAGTTTGTTTGGACAGAGAAGTGTGAGGAAAGTTTTCGAGAATTGAAGAAGTGGTTGAGTTCAGCACCTATGTTGTCGTTGCCTGATGATACAAGAAATTTTGTGTTATATAGTGATGCATCACATAAAGGACTAGGTTGTGTGCTTATGCAGAATGGTAAAGTTATTGCGTATGCATCACGTCAGTTGAAAGATTACGAGAAAGGGTATCTGACTCATGACTTAGAGTTGGCAGTAGTGATGTTTGCCCTAAAAATTTGGAGACATTATCTTTATGGAGAGAGGTGTGAGATATATACCGACCATAAAAGTTTGAAGTATATCTATACATAAAAAGATTTGAACATGCGACAAAGAAGATGGTTGGAGCTGATCAAAGATTATGATTGTGAGATTTTCTATCATCCCGGAAAGGCGAATGTTGTTGTTGATGCCTTAAGTAAGAAGGGACGGGAGAAATTAATGATGTTAACTGATCAAGAAAAGTTAGTGTCGGAAATGGATAAGATGGAGTTAGAAATTAAATATCCGACAGAATCCGATGAAAAGTTATTCCAGATGGGAAATGGTTCAAAGTTGGTAGATAAGGTGAAAAATGCACAACTTCAAGACTGAAGACTGCGAAAAGATAAAACAAAAGATATCTGAAGGTGAGGAAAACAAATTCAAAATCGATTCGGAAGGGTTACTTCGATTTGAAGGGAGAATTTGGGTTCCGCCAGTAACGGAAGTTAAAGAGGAAATTTTGAGTGAAGCTCACAATTCAAGATATTCGATTCACCTTGGGAGTACAAAGATGTACAAAGATCTTATACATCATTTTTGGTGGCCGAATATGAAGAGGGATGTGGTTGAATGCTTGGCAAAATGCTTAACGTGTCAGAAAGTTAAAGCTGAACATCAAAGGCCAAGCGGATTGTTACAACCGTTAGAGATACCAGAATGGAAATGGCAGCATATCACAATGGATTTTGTTGTAGGTCTTCCAACAACTCAGCAAGTTTACGATGCCATTTGGGTGATTGTTGATCGACTAACGAAGTCGGCACACTTTTTGCCAATCAAGATTCGGTTTACCCTAGATCGGTTATGTGACACCCCCAAAATAGGTATACAACACCCATTCTGAGTCGCCAAATACATGGTACATAAAGAAAACTACAACTTCAATAATACAAATGTCGTGTGAAATACGACAATACATACTGTAAGTTTAAATACAAATATTGTCTTCTAGACAATATCCACACGCAAATAAGTCCTCATTACAATTATTAAAACACTATTTTATAGAAATAGTGAGGACTGCTAAAACATCTTCCTAGAACCATCACTCCATACCCCGACTCGATCCTGCTATGTTCTCATCTCCTGAGAAGAAAAATGGAACAAAAAGGAAAGGGTGAGCTCAACTAGCCTAGTAAAGAATATTATGACTAAGATAATATACAACAAATTATCGTTAGTCTTCAACAGGGAAAAATCTGATAAAATATAATAGACAACAAGTTTTAGATTAACAAATGCAACGGAAAAAAACAATCCATTAGAAGAGTCACGTAGAGAATAAATTCTACTGTCATCTAAGATTTAAAAGTCCATCATCAATATTTCATCCCTGTAACAACAATCAATATACATCTTTAATCATCTTTGCACTACAGGCCAAAGATATTCATTTGTATCACCAGTTGGTCATGTTCATCTCAACAGCTGTTCATCTTTGCACTACGGGTCAAAGAGATTCATCAGTTTAATCATTCATCTTTGCACTACAGGCCAAAGATATTCATCAAGTATCACCATTAAGGACTGAGGATAATGAAAAACATTTTTAAGAACGAATCAAGTGAGATAGATGGACAAATATTAGGGATTCGTACAACAGTTTGTCCAAGAACAATAATACTTCATAACAACTGATTTTGAAGCATAACTCAAAAATAACGATCAAAACAAGGATACAATCAAAGATAGTAGCCAAAATAGATATTTTGGACAAAAAGGAAAATTTTCATTTTTCGATGAATAGTGCCGTATTCGTGAATAGTGTCGTATACGTGAATAGTGCCGTACACGTGAATAGTAACTCTGACACCAAAAGATAGAAACTTCACAAAAACATCATCACGCTTCGTGAATAGTACTCGTGAATAGTAACTCATGAATAGTAACTCCGACATGAAAAAGTTTCAAATTGATAAAATGTTCATAATAATATTTCGGCATAATGATATTGAAGAAGATAATATCATTTAAGAAGAAACAACATCCCTTACCTCAAAATAACTTTATTTCTGACTGAATTTCGGGTATAGTGCTGACAGAAACTCGCACCGTATAGCAACACTCAAAGTATACTCACAAGAATACGCTTGATAATATAGAGAGAGAAAGAGAGAAAACTTGTTTCTGGTGTGATTTTCAATTCTAACTTAGCCCTCTATTTAGGAAAATGCTAGAACGCCAAAGGAGACTAAATTAATAAAATATATTATTATTAATCAAAATTTCCTACGCATAATATATAGACCATGACCAGCCACCACCTTGGAAAAATTTTCAGCAGCCCATGTATTTGAAAAACCAAAAGTGGGTCCCCCCATAAATTTATTAAAAATCATTTTATTTTCTGAAACTTCAACAATTCATATAAAATAGCCCGATTATCAGAAAAATTTGAAACTCGTGTGTTTCTATAGAAAATTTAATTCTCTACAACTTTGAAAGTTTAAGTTTTTCCAAATTCCAAATATAAAATATCCGAAATCCACAAACGGGCGATTTTACAGTCTATAATCAATTTTCGGTCAAGAATTGTGTCCACTGACACACAAAATATGTGCTAAACATTTAATGCCACAAAAATACTCTTCCTCCTCATATAATCATATATCCCACATTCATTGTAAAAATATCACCGTTAATATATTATTAAAATAATATATTTAAATGAATTATTTTATTAAAAAAAGATAAAATATTAATTTTTAACAATTATCACATTAAAAATTTCTCCATCTATATCCACATAAAATGAATATTTTCTTTATCATAATAATCAATAATTAATTATTCAAAAATAATATAACATAATCACAGTACTGACAATCAGGCCGTTTACAGGATAAAGGGGCTTTCCAATAAGGATTTCTCCTTACTGGCGCGCAATTAGGTCACCAAACCTCTCCTTAGACAGAACTTTCTAGACATTGCCAATAATGCTATCTAATAATATTATTCAAATAATATGAATTATTTATCTGATAATGAGATATACTGTGCAGTGACAATTTTTGAAACAATAATAATATAAACTAACAATGCATCAATTATTGAATCAATATAATAAAATAATGAACAGTAACTACTGTAACAATTATTGAGTAGTGCCTTCTTACGTACGAATCAATAATTCAACCATACTGTTCAATACCGTGTGCTACTGTGCAACCACGCATATTACTGTATTTTAACCACCAGGTAACCCAACAGTGTTAACGGTAACAATTTACGTCGTTATTTATAAAACTCAATCTTTGTCGTTTCTTTTATCCAACTATTTTTCATTATGGGGCCCACAAATGGCTGCGCCGTCGTACTAATATTCCCCGATAACAAGAATATTCCACGACCAAACGAATATTCCCCGACAAAAATAAATATTTTAATAATCACTTGTTTATTTTGCAAAAATTGTACATTTCACCCATAACCAAAGCATTATATTAACCCTTATTAATTTAGAATAATGAATAGAGGAAAATTTAATTTATTTATAATAAGTTGGGGTCTTACAACCTCCCCTCCTTATAAAATTTCATCCTCGAAATTAACGTACGTACATGGTGTTTCGAACAGGTGAGGTACCTTGCTTTCATTTCCGATTCCAACTCCCATGTCATTTCTTCACTTACATGGTTTTTCTACAAAACCTTAACTTGTGGTATAACCTTCGTGCGTAAGACATGCTCTTTCCTATCCAAAATCTCAACAGGTATCTCCTCGTATATTAAATATTCAGCTATCTCATCTGGTTCTAACGCAATAATATGGTTCGGGTCTTTCACATATTTACGAAGCATAGATATGTGGAATACATTGTGAACACGAGACATACTTGGAGGTAACGAGAGTCTATAGGCTACGTTTTCTATTCAGTCAATAATCTCAAATGGTCCAACAAATCTTGGATTGAGCTTTTCTCTCTTTCCAAATCTTGTAACTCCCTTCCATGGAACAACATGTAACAGTACATGATCCCCAATATTAAACTCCACGTCCTTTCTATGAAGATCAACATAACTCTTTTGTCGATCTTGTGAAGTTTGAATACGTTGTCGAATCATTTGGATCTTTTCTGAAGTCATGCGTACTAATTCTTGTCCCAACAACGTTCCTTCTCCCACCTCGTCCCAACATACTGGAGATCGACACTTTCGTCCATACAATGCCTCAAATGGAGCCATGCCTATACTTGCTTGATAACTATTGTTGTAGGAGAATTCCACCAGTGGCAAGTACTTATCCCAACTTCTTTTAAAATATAGGACACAAAGTCTTAATAGATCTTCGAGGGTTTGAATATTCCTCTTTGATTGTCCGTCCGTTTGAGGATGGTATGCCGAACTGAATAGTCCTCTCTGATTGTCCGTCCGTCTGCAAGCTAACCCAAAATCTTGAAGTGAATCTTGGGTCACGATTCGAAACTATGGAAACTGGCATGCCATGCAATCGCACAATCGCATCTATGCCTTGAGAAACCTTGGGAAGACCAGTAATGAAATCCATTGTAATGTGTTCCCACTTCATTCCAGAGTCTCAAGTGGTTGCAATGGACCCTTTGGATGCTCCGCCTTTACTCGTTAACAAGTTAAACACCTCGAGATAAACTCCGCGATCTCTCTCTTCATATTGTTCCACCAAAATGTATGTCGAATATCATGATACATTTTGGTACTCCCAGGATGGATTGCAAACGGAGTATTGTGTGCCTCCATCATGATTCTATGCTTCATGTCAGAATCGTTCGGAATGCAAAGTCGAGAGTTGAATCGAAGTATTCCTTCTTCAACCATTCTTGCTTCCGGAATAGCTCATTCTTTCACTTTCTTCTTCATACTCATCAGCTCCGGTGTGTAGCTTGAGCGATTTTAACTTTATCGATTAAAGTCGATTCTACTCGTATATCATCACGTGGGTACCTAGAGTTTTTAACTCTATCTCTATTATTTGTAAGTTATACGAAATGAGTCTTTGACAATATCGCACTCGTACTCGTATACGATCTTCTACTCAACACGTCAGCTACCACGTTCGCTTTTCCAAGATGGTATGGTCAGAATATGTGCCGAAATAAGTATCCTCTTGAGTTCTTCGAAGTTCTTCCCACATTCCTTTCTCCATTTGAATTATGTATCTCTACGAGTCAGCTGCGTTAATGGAATAGCGATTCGAGAATATCCTTCAACGAATCTCCGATAATAACCAACTAAGCCTAGAAAGCTACATATTTTGATTACTGACTTAGGTTTCTCTCAACTGTGACTCATATCCCAATATTGGATAGCACATCACAATAGCACCTACCAGTTTACTACCGCACGAATATGACGTCCCCTACGGAGAGTTTGGCTTTGGTGCATTCTACAAAGGAAGTCATAAGATAGAGGCTAGGGTATCAACTTCTATAGTTGGGTTTTTAACTCCTGAAGTTCAATAAGAGCCATTCGATATGAGATTTTAGAAATGAATTTTGTACCAGATTCAAAGTCGATACAAATTTTAATATCATGCTATAGTAGTAGGCTAGGAAATTCTTCAAGAAATACGTCAAGAAATTTACTAACAACAGAAATATCATTCAAATCTGACGTATTTTTTGTTCAAGTCCATGACATGGCTAAGAAAGATTGACATTCGTTTTTCAATAAACAAATAGCTTTGTGGTTTGATATGACAGTGACTGATTTTAGTGGTTTAGTGGTTTGAAGTCGTATGACAGGTTGGTTAGGAATATGAAAACTAACAACCTTACGAAAACAATCAATTTTGGACCGCACCATGTCCAACAAGGTACCATTTCTAGGACATTATCCCATAAGGATACTGGAATGTCGGTAAAATCATTATGGACCGCACCATGTCCAACAAGGTATAATTTTTCCTTTCAGATACATCAATTAATTATTACTTATCAGGAGGCATCCATTATTAGAAAACCATTTGAGATGATTGTAGACACTCTAAATTTTCTACACGCCTGTTACTGACATTGCAGGAGGGCAGATTCGTCTTTTGGAGATAACCCTGGAAAAAAGCCCACATCCATTGCGGATACTACCGGAAGTTCAACCTCGAAACCCGAGACACACACCGGGAACATCATTTCTAACCCCGGAACACACACCAGAAGGATCATTTCCAACCTCGCAGATAACCCCGAGTTTCATCCTTGGCGATAACCCTAAGGAATGTTATTGTAGTTCCGGCGATAACTCCGAAAATGCTTATTTCAAATACATGCTATTAGCATCAAGCTCAGGCCTCCTGCCGAGGCACTCATACCTTAGATCTAGAGATAATACTGGGAAGACAGGCACACCCATAGATGACCGTGATGGAGTCAAATAAGTAGTCTAATCTCAGATGTAACCCTGAGCAACGTCTGCTTTCAGCTCAAACCAATAACCCTGGTGAGGAGTCAAATGACATCTTACCGCCTCAACATTTTCTGTCACAAGATGATATCGCAGCATACCAACAAGTAGTCTAATCTCAGATGTAACCCTGAGCAATGTCTACTTTCAACTCAAACCGGCGAAAACCCCGGCGAAGAGTCAAACGTCATCTTGTCCTTCAACACCTGCACATCGTCTCAACACTTCATACATACATGTATCCAAGGATGTCCCACAAGAATCGAGGAGTTACAATCCCGAGTGACTATTACGCATGGCAGTACTTTGGTTAAAATTTGAAGCTTAAAGTCCATGGGCATGGACCCCTCTTCCTGACTTCGTACAACCTCTAATCCATGTCATTGCGTAGCTCTCGACATAAACGGTCCGAAGAAAGTCAAATATACCTCGTTCGGATGCTCAGATAGAAGTTCTTCAAGTTCGAGCGGACATTACAGTGCACGAGTGCATGTACTTCGAGACGACCGGACCCACGAGGCCCGGAATGCACCACGACCAGCCGCAGTTACAACCACGGCTATCGCAGGTGTACCTGCGGCCATCAATATATAAATATAGACCTTGGGGTCAGCCATTTGTGAAGAGGAAGGAGAGAGAAAATGCGATGAAGCCTTGTCCAATTTACTCTGTACACACCCATATTGAGTGTTTCCTCAGTTTAAACATATGTTAGCTCACATATAGCTACACTTTTATCCAGAGGGAGCTAAGTGTTTATCCACATAGAGTCATAGAATTCTACTTTGGTAGCCCACTGTATGCCTTCTAACATTCTATAAAGCCTTCTTTCAATATAACACACACTGTTATACACACTGAGAGTCGTGTTGTGTGCGTTTGTTCGGACTTCAGTCTGTGGTTTTCATTTCTGTCTTTATATATATACATATATATATATATACATTTCTGTCAGGCCTGGAGTTCACTTCGTGGCCTTTTTCAGCTTTATTTACATTTCGTCCTGCCTGGAGTTTACTTCGTGGCGGTAGATCGCTTTTACAAGCTTTATTTACATTTCGTCCCACCTGGAGTTTACTTCGTGAATATATATATATATATATATATATATATATATATATATATATATATATATATATATATATATACCGCTTTTATATATTTACATTTCTGATCCCCCATGGAGTTGTTTCGTGGTGGTTGATCAAGTCTGTATATATATATTTACAGCTTTTATATATATAACTGCTTACTGTTTTCCATACAAATTGTAGTATCATGTGAGCCTAGGAATCATGTGATCACAGATTCAGTCTACTGAATCTAGATTCGGTTCCCATAATGGGCCTTTTTTAGTTTTGAACAGCTTGTACATTATTTTACAGTGTCTGAATTTCCTTGGATGGCTGTCATGCCTATGAGGAGTTCGGCACAGCTATATATTATTTTCTCGAAGATGCTTCGCATCTCGAAAATAAAAGCAAACAAGCCGAACATTTAATAATAAAATTGAAGTATCAAAGACATCAATTACTATTGAGCACAGGGTTTGAAAAACCTCTTTTTATAAAACTTCATTGCTATATCTTGTTTAAAACTGAATTTTTCTACAAATTTAAACCCTATGTATATAGGTGCAAATGAGGTATAGCACTACTTCCAAATAATTACACATTAATCCACACACACACACACAAACATACACATTCATATAACAGTTTCTTTGAAAAGTGGTGGTAACCGTGGAAACACGGATGTCGGGGGGAGCCTAATACCTTCCCTCGACATAATCAAGCCCCTGGACCCAAATGAATTTCGGTTTCACAGAACCGTTTAGTAGTGTCACATCACTGGGTCAATCTGCAAATCTTTTCGGTTGCGTTGGTGCAACCAGTTAAATACACCAACTGGCGACTATTAAAGTCAAATCGTCGATATTATACACGTCGAACCTTTTTCACTTGTTTTTTCAAATAAATCTCACATTAATATGAGAACACCAAAGAACAAGTAACGAAAAGGGACACCAAAAAATCCCGACGTCGACAAGTGGCAACTCTGCTGGGGAATCCAGTAAGGGGGCTTAAGCCGCTATTACAAGCTTTTCAAAACTGTTATATTCTTATGTGTGAATGTTGCATTTACATTTATGATGAATGTGTTCGAATGCATTTTACGTACTGCACTATACTATATCCATCTGTGAAATTAGTGCTTCTCACATGTCATCATTTTCATGAATGGTAAGACACATTGTATGTGAATGTATATTGTGTGGTTCCTCCATCAGGAAGCTATCATGTCGGTGTTTGATTACTGGACTCGCAGGAATAATAATTCCAGCGAGGCTTAGGAAATGCACCACCCAGATTCGCTCCAGTTGAAAGAACAAATTAATTTCCCATCAAGTAAATTGCGATGATCTAG
Source organism: Panax japonicus (assembly GCA_020205505.1). Lineage (NCBI taxonomy): Eukaryota > Viridiplantae > Streptophyta > Magnoliopsida > Apiales > Araliaceae > Panax > Panax japonicus. The sequence continues at coordinate 30,118,904 of CM035098.1, read as the reverse complement.
AACCTTCATGCCAAAAAGCCGCGAGAGAAACCCTAAGATAGGTCAACCTCTGATAAACCAAAAGCGGAGGAAATTCTCTTCATGCTTTCCATTTTCAATTACTTGTAATAGCATTTACTTGTAATTTTATTCCATGCTCATCTTTATGTATTGGAAAATATAAAGATTATATGTACATGCATGTTATCAATTAACACCTGGTTTTGCAGGACAATATTCCTAAAATGGATATGTTATGTTAACATTTATATTATCCTAAGACTAAACTACATAAATCTTTTGTAGGGAAATCATTGGGCATGTTACCCGCTCAAAATCTAAAAAGGCCACAAGCCTACAGCCAATCATGTCTTCGTCTGACCAGTCTAATCCTATTTCTCATCAGGAATTTGACGGATTAAGTCAGAAAATCACAAATTTGGTTGTCTTGCTTAAAGAATTGCATCAGTCCACTCAGGGTACAAAGATGCCTCCACATACAGAATCATCTGCACAAGGAGGAACACAAGGTTCGAATAAAACAAGTCCAGAACCTCAGTTGGATACAAACAACAAAGACCCTGAAAGCACCCATCTCAAAGGAGATCCAGACACTAGTGATATCAGAAAGAAAGTACTCCAAATGGAGGAAACTATCCATGTTCTCAAAGGGATTGGAACACATGGAAGTGTTTCATATGCTAACCTTTGCATCTTCCCTGGTGTTCATTATCTAGAGAAATTCAAAACCCCTGATTTTGAAAAATATTACGGATTAGGGGATCCTTATACACATTTTAAAGTGTTCATTAGAGAACTTGGGTCTTACGCAGAAAATAAAAAGCTCAGAATGCAGATGTTTCAGAAAAGTCTGACTGGAGAAGCCCGTTCGTGGTATACCCAACTAGACAACTCCAAGATCCATAGATGGGAAGAGCTGGCTCACGCCTTCCACAATCAATATAGTTTTCAATCTCAGCTGGCTCCTAACTAGTACCAAATTACCAAGGTCAAGAAATAGTCTAATGAGTCTTTCAAAGAGTATGCTCAAATGTGGAGGTGCCTTGTTGCTCAAGTTATTCCTTCCATGACGGAATCAGAAATGGTCATGAAATTTGTAGACGTATAGGAAGCTCCTTTCTAAGAGAGAGTCTTAGCTGGTATTAGCAAAACATTCTCTGAAATAATCAAACACGGAGAGATGGTTGAAATGGGATTGAAGTCTAGTAAAATTCAAGACCTAGCCGCTCTTAAAGCTGTTGTTGAGCACATCCTATCCGGATCTTATGGAAACAACCCCCGGAGGGTCCATAAAAAGAAAGAGGAGAATGTTTCCTTAATACTACAAGGTCAAAAAGGCAATCAAAGCGTGCTTATGCAGAGGAGAAATTACTCCCCTTTTCAAGCACAACCTTCAAACCCTCCATTGCCTAAAGGTGGAGAAGTAAAGCACCCTCGAATGTTCACACCCTTAGGAGACTCGCTTGAGAATATTCTTGCTCTTCTGACAACTCAGAAGAAAATTACACATCTTCTTCCGCCAGCCAACCTTAATGGGAGGTGTTTTAAAGCTACTCGGAAATGTGCTTCTCATGCCTGGAGCACCTGGACATGATACTCAAAATTACTGGGCCTTGAAACACAAGATCCATGATTTAATAGACAACGGTGAGATCCTGGTCACCAAATCAGATCAACCTCATGTACAAGACAACCCTCTTCCTCAACATAAAGAAGAAGAGGTCAACATGATCAGTTGGAGCATTGGACAGAGTTCCAATTATAATGGTGAATCATCCCAAACCCTTAAAGACGGTGTTGATAGATGGGATTATGCAAAGTTCCAGTTCACTATGGAACGAAAGATGAAAGCTCTTTGCAAACAAATTGAGCAATTGGTAGAACTGGTGACCCACCAGCATCAAGTCACACGCCAATTAATCAGGCAGGAGCATGCCTATCTCCTTCCTTTTGTTATGAATTCACCATCACCACCTTCAGAAAGCGAATCTATGGAGGATAAAGTTTCAAAGAGAGCCAATGCTAAAGCCCGTCAGGATTTTTCCAATCAACGAGAATTTACCTATCTTGGCCAATCTGCTGGAGGAAATATTGCAAATGTTGATCAACAAAGGAAGAATTACCTTTCTTCTACCTCCAATCAATCCCCGATCAGGACGGTTCAATTCTGATGAAGTGTGTCAATATCACTCACATTCTCGCGGTCACAACACAGAAGAATGTTGGGCACTCCGTCATTTTATTCAGAACCTTATTGATAGCGGTTTCCTGTAAATAGTAGATGATTACACTGTGCAACTCAAGGGTAGGAATGCATGTCCTACCAAATGGAAGGGATCAGTAGCAGTTATATCTGAAGTGGATGATGAGACTGTCAAAGCATTTCCCAAACAACCAATTCAACTCAAAGAAGCTGACAATCCTTTAAAAGTGGCCTCACCAGAGCAAATTTCTTTACCTTTGAGACCACAACATTCTGTTGTCAGCTTACACAAAGTTCCACGGAATTATGGAAAAGCTGAAGGATCCACGTCTCATATCTCTGCTACAGTGCCGAGGGAAAATCCACTATATCTTCCTCAACAGGTTATGAAACCTACTTGCGAAGCAAAGCGTAAGGTTCCCATGGAGAAGGTTGAAAAATTCCTCCGCACTATGGGTCACAATGAAACCAAGGTTGTTTTAATCTTGCGAGAAGCTCCACACTAGATATCTATACTGGACTTGGTTTTCTCTTTCGAGGATCATCGGAATAACTTATTGAAGGTTTTGGAAGAAGCCTACTTTCCAAAATCAGTGAATGTGGAAAAATTTCAACATCTGGTTGATCACATTTTCAACAATAATGTGATATCCTTCACTGATGACGATATACCGCCCAAAGGGACCGGTCATTGCAAACCATTACACATTGGTTTTCCAAGTATATGCTAGCTAGAGTTTTGATAGATGGAAGCTCATCTCTAAATATCTGTCCTTATGCCACCTTGGTAAAGATGAATGTTAATCTCAAGCGGATCCAAAGCAGCCATACGGTTATCAGAGATTTTGATGGATCCCGACGAAATTCCATTGGAAAGATTGAATTACCAATTGAGATTGGTCCAAATACATTGAATGTATCCTTCCACGTCCTCAAGATAGATTCGGGATACAACCTGCTATTGGGGAGACCATGGATACACATGGCTGGAGCCGTTCCCTCCACGCTACATCAACAACTCAAATACATTATCAATAACTGCCTAGTCACTATCAATGTTGAGCCAGAATATCCTGAACAGGGAACTCTTCTAATCATCAATTTAAATTCAGAAGTTGAACCAGCCAGTTTTCATACTCTGTGAGTAACACGCAATACAATTCTATTGGAGCACCACTTCCCGTACCCAAGTCCAGGTTATGTCGGCCACTCAAGAAATGATGTCATTGGGTTATCAACATGGACAAGGGCTTGGTAAAGATAAGCAGGGTATTAAGCACCCTATTCAAGTGTCCAGCCAAATTCGAACAGCCGAACTAGGCTATTTTTCCAGTTCCAGTCATAGGACTCCTCATAAGCACAAACAAGTTTCTCAGGCTTCCGCCGCACGTTAATTTTCTATGCCTTTACCACATGAGCTGATACAGTTTCCAGTAAAGGTGCTAACCCATGTTGTGGCCATGATGTTTCCTAAACCAGTGCCAATCAAAGCTAAAGAGGTGCTGATTCCTAATCCCGAAGTGGAAGAAAAGGAAAGGAAATGTAAAAATGACATTGCCTTAATGATGGAAGGCATACACGTCATTATTCATGATGAACATACAAACAAATATACCCCAGACGATGATTGCCTAGATGTCATGGTTATCATTCGGGAGAAGGATGACAATGATGATCCTTCTATCACTGTAGTCCATCAGGACTTTTCCCTCGATAATTGGAACAACACTCCATGCATTGGTCGACGAGGGTAAAATTGGCAGAAAAATCCCTCTGCCCTGTAGATAACTTTAATTGCTTGCTTTTCTTTACTGTACTAGCAGTTATTTAATCAAGAACATACTAACACTTTTGTATGATCGAACAGTTACATATATTAAGTGAAAGCATATTTTATTTTAGGACTCTGAATTTAGATGTGTCGGTACTTGCTGATGAGGTGCCTTCTCTCCACAAGGGCTGTAACTTTGATGCAAAGTTGGACTCAGACTTGATGGATATCCAAGAGGACAATTAAACACCTCAGGAGATTAAGGAATAGGTCGCAGACAAACCCAAACCCAATCTTGATCAAACCACTTCTTTCAATCTTGGAACCTCAGACAACCCTAAGCTAATTCAAATTGGTTCAGACCTTACTATATATCAACGGAATGACATGGTTGCACTATTAACCCAATTCCTGGATGTGTTTGCATGGTCTCACGAAGACATGGTGGGTTTGTCCACTGACATTGTTCTTCATCGCCTTCTCATTAAAGAAGGATTCAAGCCAGTTAGGAAAAAACTCAGGCGATTGAAACCTGAGTGGAGTTTAAAGGTTAAAGAAAAAATTATGAAACAATTTCAAGCTGACATTATTATGGTGTCTATGTATTCGGAGTGGATATCCAACATTTTTCCCGTGCCTAAACCAGGAGGAAAGGTACGAGTCTGCGTGGATTACTGGGATTTGAACAAAGCTTGCCTTAAAGATAGCTTTCCCGTGCCATTTATCCATATTCTTATTGACAACACTGCCCAATATGACATGTACTCCATTGCTGATTGTTTTGCGAGGTACCATCAAATTATGGTCGCTGAGGAGGACCGTGAGAAAACTATTTTCGTCACGCCTTGGGGAACCTTTTGCTACAGACGGTTGTCATTTGGACTCATCAATGTCAGGGAAACTTATCAGTGAGCTATGATGGCTCTTTTTCACGATTTATAGCACAAAGAGATAGAGATCTATGTGGACGACATCATTGTCAAATCCCGAAAGGAGGATGACCATTTAAACCATATCACAAAACTTTTCAACAGGTTGCATAAGTACAACTTGAAGTTGAATCCAGCCAAGTGCGCCTTTGGTGTTAAGTCAGCCAAGTTGTTAGGTTTCTTAGTTATCCACAAAGGGATTGAACTGGATCCTACCAAAATTTAGGCCATCAAGTAAATGCCCTTTCCTCAGACAGAGAAGGAAATACGGGGATTTTTGGGAAGAATCAACTTCATTAGCAGGTTCATTTCTCAACTCACAGCAACCTGTGAGCCAATCTTCAAGCTGTTAAGGAAGAACTCCTCCATGAAATGGAACGATGAGTGTCAGAAAGCCTTCCTCACAATTAAAGAGCAGCTAATTAACGCTGATATTTTGGTACATCCCAGGGATGATGTTCCCATATTCATGTACATGTCCATTAATGACAATACCATGGGTTGTATGCTGGGGCAAAAAGATGATAGAGGCCAAGAATGAGCTATCTATTACCTCAGCAAAAGATTCAGCACCAGTGAACACAAGTACACTCTGATTGAGAAGACTTGTTATGTTTTAGCATGGGCTTCCATGAGGTTACAACATTACATCCATAGTCACACAACCCATCTCATATCCCGCGTGGATCCTCTCAAGTATGTGTTCAGTAAGCCCATACTGAATTGTCGATTGTCCAGATGGCAGTTGATCCTACAACAATTTGACATCGTCTACGTGATGCAAAAGTCTATTAGAGTTCAAGGAATTCGGATCAACTGGTCGCCGCACCTGCAGGGGACTACAAACCCTTTGAAACATACTTCCACGATGAAGGGGTGATGACAGTTCAACAATAACATCAGTACGATACATTCCATACGTGGATAATGTATTTTGATGGAGCTGTTAACGCAGAAGGTTCTGAAGCTGGAGCACTTCTAGTTTTCGATACGGGGGAGCAGTATCCCGTCGCCGTCAAATTGTAGTTTGTCAGCACCAACAACACAGATGAGTATGAAGGCTGTATCATGGGGCTAAAACTTGCTCGTTCAATGGGAGTTAGGCAGTTAACTATCTTTGGGTATTCTGGATTGGTAATCAGACAATCCACAAGAATCTATCAAACCAAAGAATTACATTTACTACCTTACCATCAACAAGTTCTACTGATGGCTTTGGAGTTTGAAGAAATCTCCTCTCTACACATTCCTCGTAATAGGAATGATTTTGTGGATGCATTAGCAACGTTGGCGTCCTTGGTTCACATACCTGACATGGAAGACATGTCAAACATCACGTTTGCTCTGTAAAAAGCCCCAGTTTATTGAACAATGTTGGAGAAGTATTGGATGAACTAGCTCCCATTCATAACCCTTCATATCAGCACATTAAGGAGTATCTGCGAGATGAATCTACACCCACTGAGGCGAGCCTAACTGAGAAGAGGCGGATTCATCGACTTGTTATGAAATTCTACCTGAGCAGGAGATGCACTCTATAAAAGAGATGCAAGATTAGATCTCCTCAGATGTTTGGATAAGGACCAAGCTCAGAGACTCATGGATGAAATCCATGGTGGATTATATGGCCCTCACATGAGCGGACCACTACTTGTCAAGAAGATCCTCAGAACGGGGCATTATTGGCTTACACTCAAAGCTGACTATGATGATCATGTCAAGAGGTGCTATCAATGCCAGATTCATGTGAATGCTATCCACGCCCCTCCAAGGGAAATCCACAATATGAGTTCGCCATGGACCTTCTAAATGTGTGGAATGGACGTGATCGGGCCCATCGAGCCCAAAGCCAGTAATGGACATTGATTCATATTTACCATGATCGACTACTTGACCAAATGGGTAGAAGCATCATCTGTCCCCGGGGTTACTAAAGAAGTCATCATTTCTTTCATAAAAAACAATGTCGTTTGTCGATATGGACAACCAGAGGTCATTGTGTCAGACAATGCTAAGAACCTCAACAACAAAATGATGGAGGAGTTATGCAAAAAATTCCACATCAAACAACTTAACTCCAGTCATCTACCGTCCAAGGATGCATGGTGCTATTGAAGAGGCTAATAAAAATATCAAAAAGATCATGCAGAAAATGTCTGCTAAACACAAAAAATGGCCTGACCTCTTGCCTCTAACTTTATTAGCCTACAGAACTTCTATGTCTACTTCCACTGGGGAAACCACCTACTCATTAGCCTATGGGATGGAAGCAGTGCTCCCCATAGAGGTGGAAATGGAATCCCTCAGAGTGTTGATCGATGCTCAGTTGGATGGAGACCAATGGGTACAAGACAGGTATCACCAATTGTCTCTAATTGACGAAAGGCGAACCGAGGCTATCTTCTATGGTCAGTTAAATCAGCAGAGGATCGCACAATCCTACAACAGAAAAGTCTGACTACGGCAGTTTAAACAACATGACTTGGTTTTAAAGAAGATCATTGACAACCAAGATCAATCTAAGGGAAAATCTACTCCTAACAGGGAAGGCCCATTTGTTGTCAAGGAGGTATTGACAGGAGTTGTTCTCAGATTGCAGGAAATGGATGGCGATGAATTTCCACAGCTCATCAACTTGGACACCGTGAAATGGTACTATGTCTGAAGTTACTATCAAACAAACATCCTTGTTTTGATCATCAAATCACCAGTCATTCTGGTTTTGAACCTTTTCCTTTCTACATATTCTTCCGCCCCTCAGGGAAACATACACTTCAAACCAGCAGCCTGGTTTCACTTCATTTCAAACCTTTCATAGAATTTCGTTTATCCTGAAGACGCGATTAAACCTTTCACACTTGTAGTTTATCCTGAAGACGGGATTAAACTTTCTCACACTTGCAGTTTATCTTGAGGACGGGATTAAACTTTTCTATGCTTACAGTTTGTCCTGAAGACGGGATCAAACTTTTTACACATGTGCAGTTTATCCCCATTATGGGATCAAACTTTCTTCTCCCCTCAGTATAGCCTGCACATGGGATTTACACTTCTCTTTGGCTGCAATTCGTCTTGAGGGGTGAACTATGTCAACCTGATCTCCTCTTCAATAAGAGTACGTAGGTAACAAAAAAAACAACAAAAGCATTTCTACCCTTTCTCTACAAAAACAATAAAAACATTTTTACACCTATCTGCCTTTCACACTCAACGTTGAACCTCTTACACCAGGTTCGAACTACGCAGATTTATCTCCTCTTCAATAAGAGTACATAGGCAGCCATTTATGGTTCAGTTTAACCCCTACCAGAACAAAACTTCTTGTCACACAGTGATTGTGCCAATGATTGTGCCGTCGTACAAATATTCCCCGACAAAAAGAATATTCCCCGACCAAACGAATATTTTATAACAACTTGCGTACTTTGTAACATTTATAAATATTACCCACAACTATAACATTATATCAAATCCACACCATAATTTTAAAAATATAATTCGAGAAAATTAAATATTTATTCATAAAATCTGGTGTCTCATAATAGACATCAAGTTTAACAGCAGCAGAACAAGCAATCCATTAAAAGAGTCAAGTAGAGAATAAAATCTACTATCTTTTATGATTTAAAAGGTTTTTCATCATTTTTATTGTTGAGACTCAGCTTAATAAATAATCCACATCATTGAATCACACCTGCACTACGGCCAAGGATATTCTTTAGTATCACAACCACAAATTATCCATGCACTACGGGCCAAGGACATTCGTGTATTCATCATTGGTCATGAGCATGCCAACAACTGTCCATCAATGCACTACGGGTTAATGAGAACTTTTATCATATCATTTGTAACATTACGGTCATGATTACACCGAATAATCCCTGGTCATAATCATACCAAGTCCATTTATGCACTACAGGCCATAGATGACTTTTAAAAAAATATAAACATGAGGATAATGACAATGATATAAGAATTTAATAAAAACAAGTTCATGAATTAATTTATTCAGGAACTAATAACGTTCAAATTGTCAACATGATACTTCTTTGTAGAGTAAATTCAAGAATGCTCATAAGAATATTTCCATGAAAAGATACTGGATGAAGCGCAAATATCAAAGATATTCCACTAATTTCATGGAGTATAGAAGTCAAAACTTTAACCAACTGAGTATAATCAAGAATGAAATAACAAAAGAAATCACCATGCGTGTGGTACTTCGTATAAACAGGTTATTCTAACAGAATAATAAGTAATACGCACCGACAAGATATTATAATAGAATAATAAAGAATGAAATAACAACAGAAATCACCATGCATGCGGCACTTCGCATAGACAGGTTATTCCAACATAATAAAAAATAACGGAATCAGGTCCGGCGTAAAACGCACAGATAGGATATTCCAACAGAATAATGAAGACAGAAATAGGTCTGGCGTAAAATGCACAGAAAGGATATTCCAACAGAATAATAAAGACGGAATAATAGAAGAATGTCACCAAGTATAGGGTAGTTCGCGTATACAGTTATTCCAACATAATAATAAATAATGGAATAACAGAAGTTCTCTTCATGAATTCAAAAGAAATAATACCCCTTACCGTAAAAGAAACTTTATATCGAAGTAGTGAAGTAGTAGAATACATTTCTTCTTTCTCTCTATAATTTCTCTCTAGAGTTTCTGTGAATTCGTAAGAAAATAATGAAAGAATGACTTTTTATTTATAGAAAAATAGACTGCATAATAACTAACTCATGAACAGTCCAGATTGATTTACTTTAATCTGACGGTCTATATTTAAAGCAAAATCTTTTAAATAAAATATAATATATTCTATTTATAATCTAATAAAATGAATAACTTTATAAAAGATTTTACTATGCAGGACACTATGCAAACACTATGCATAATAAAATATAATATATTCTAATTATTGTCTAATAAAACAGATAACTTTATAAAAGTATTTTGTTTTATATAAAAAGATTTTACTATTAGCCTAATAAAACGAATAACTTTACAAAAGTATTCTGTTTTATATAAAAAAATTTTCTGTTTTATTACATTAATAATACTAATAAAACAAAACTGAGTGACTTATCACGTAAGCCTTAATAATCAATACCGTGTGCTACTATGCAACCACGCATATTACTGTACTTTTACTACTGAGTAGTTTAACGGTAAAACTTCAGCCGTTATTTTCATAAAATATTTTGTCGTTTTCTCAATCCGACAATAATTCTATTGTGGGGTCCACCAAGGATTGTACCATCGTGCGGACATTCCCTGACAAAAAGAATATTTTCCGATCAATCGAATATAATATGGCAACTTGTATAGTTTGCAAAATTTGTAAATATTACCCAGAACTATAACATTATATAAAATTCATTCCATAATATTCAAAAATGACATTTATAGAAAAATCATCTTTATTAATAAAAATTAGGGTCTTACAACCTCCCCTTCTTATGAAATTTTTCCCTAGAAATTAGGGTACGTACCTGGTATGTCAAAGAGGTAAGGATACCTTGATTTCATTTCAGATTCTAACTCCCGGGTCATTTCCTCAACATCGTGGTTCCTCCATAAAACTTTGACTTGAGGTATAACCTTGGAGCGTAGAATATGTTCCTTCTTATCCAAGATTTGAACAGGAACCTCTTCATACGTTAAATCTTCCACTATTTCGTCTGGTTCTAACTCAATAATGTGGTTCGGGTCTTCCACGTATTTACGTAACATGGATATGTGAAAAATGTTATGAACACGAGACATAATTGGTGGTAAAGCGAGTCTATAGGCCACAGTTCTTACTCAATCGAGGATTAAAAATGGGCCAATGAATCGAGGATTGAGATTTCCTCTCTTTCCAAATCTCGTAACTCCTTTCCATGGAGAAACACGTAATAACACATGATCTCCTATATCGAATTCCACGTCCTTTCGATGAAGATCAACATAACTCTTTTGTCGATCTTGTGAGGTTTTTATACGTTGTCGGATCATTTGAATCTTTTCCGTAGTCATACGTACCAACTCCAGTCCGAACAACGTTGCTTCACCCACCTCATCCTAGCATACTGGAGAATGACACTTTCTTCCATACAATGCCTCAAATGGAGCCATGCCAATACTTGCTTGATAACTGTTGTTGTAGGAAAACTCCACCAATGGTAAGAACTTATCCTAACTTCCCTTTAAGTCAAGGACACAGAGTCTTAATAAATCTTTCAAAGTTTGAATAGTCCTCTCTGATTGTCCGTCCGTCTGAGGATGATATGCTGAACTAAATCGTAAATCCATGCCCATAGCTTTTTGCAAACTAACCCAAAATCGTGAAGTGAATCTTGGGTCTCGATCAAAAACTATGGATACTGGCATACCATGAAGTCTTGCAATTTCGTTTATGTAGATACGAGCAAGATGTTCAAGTGTATAAGTTTCTCGTATTGGTAAGAAGTGAGCAGAATTGGTTCAATCTATCAACAATGACCCAAATTGCATCAATGTATATAGAAACCTTGGGAAGACCAGTAATGAAATCCATGGTAATGTGTTCCCACTTCCATTCTAGAATTTCAAGTGGTTGCAATGGACTTTTTGGTACTTGATGCTCCGCCTTGAATCGTTGACAAGTTAGACACCTTGAGATAAACAACGATGTCTCTCTCTTCATATTGCTCCACCAAAATGCTATGACGAAGATCACGATACATTTTGGTACACCCAGGATGGATTGCAAATGGTGTGTTGTGTGCCTCCATCATGATTTTATACTTTAACTCAGGATCGTTAGGAACACAAAGTCTGGAGTTGACTCGAAGTATTCCTTTATCATCGATTCTTGCTTCCAGCATAGCACCTTCTTGTACTTTCTTCCTCATACGCATCAGCTCAAGGTCTGTAGTTTGAGTAGCTTTAACTTTATCAATTAAAGTCGGTTCTACTCGTATGTTTACCATTATCATATGGGTCCCTAGAGTCTTTAACTCTATCTCCATCCTTTGTAAGTCATACAAAATGGGCCTTTGCGTTGACAATATCGCACTCGTACCCGCATATGATCTTCTACTCAATGCGTCAGCTACCACGTTCGCTTTTCTAGGATGGTATTGGATGGTATGATCATAATATTTTAATAGTTCAAGCCAACGTCGCTGTTGCATGTTGAGTTCCTTTTGAGTGAAGAAATATTTGAGACTTTAATGATCCGTAAAGATCTCCACTTTCTCCCCATACAAGTAATGCCTCCAAATCTTTAGTGCGAAGACAACAGTTGTTAAATCTAGATCATGAGTAGGATAATTCCTCTCATTTTCTTTGAGTTGTTGTGAGGCATAGGTTATGACTTTCCCATGTTGCATGAGAACACATCCTAACCCTTTTCCCGAAGCATCACTGTAGATGACAAATCCCTCCGAGCCAGATGGTATTATCAGAACAGGTGCTGAAATGAGTCTCCTCTTGAGTTCCTAAAAACTCTTCTCACATTCTTCACTCCAACCAAAGTTTGTATCTTTCGAGTCAGCTGAGTTAATGGAGTAGCGATTTGAGAAAACCCTTCTACGAATCTCTGATAATAACCAGCTAAGCCGAGAAAGCTACGTACTTCGGTCACTGATTTAGGTTGCTCCCAACTTTGAATAGCTTCAATCTTTGCTGGGTCAAAAGATATTCCATGTCTTGATACCACGTGCCCAAGGAATGCTACTTCCTCAAGACAAAACTCGCATTTCTTCAACTTAGCATAAAACTTATATTCACGAAGCTTTTGGAGTATCAACCTCAAGTGTTGCTCATGATCTTCAAGGCTTTTTGGAATAAATAACGATGTCATCAATAAAGACGACCACAAAGTGATCCAAATATTCCTTGAATACTCGGTTCATCATATCCATGAAGGCAGCAGGAGCATTAGTAAATCCAAAAAACATGACTAGGAATTCATAATGTCCGTACCGAGTTCTGAAAGCCGTCTTCGGAATGTCATCGGTTCTAATCTTCAAGTGGTGATATCTGGAACGAATATCAATCTTTAAAAGAATTTGGCTCCTTGCAACTGGTCAAACACATCATCAATACGTGGCAATGGGTACCTATTTTTGATAGTGACATGATTCAACTCCCGATAAACAATACAAAGTCGCATACTCTCATCTTTCTTCTTCATGAATAGAACAAGAGCACCCCAAGGAGAAGTACTAGGATGAATAAAGCCAATGTCTAACAATTCCTACAGTTGAGTCTTAAACTCCTGAAGTTCAATAGGAGCCATTCGATATGGGGCTTTGGAAATAGGTTTTGTACCGGGTTCAAGGTCGATACAAAATTCAATTTCACGCTCTGGGGGTAGGCCAGGAAGTTCTTCAGGGAATACGTCAGGAAATTCATTAACAATAGAAATATCACTCAAAACTGACGTATTTTTGTTTAGATCCGTGACATGAGCTAAGAAAGCCTGACATCCTATTTTTCAATAAACAAATAGCTTTATGGCTTGAGATGACAGTGATTGATTTTAATGGTTTGGTTGGTTGAATTTGTATAATAGGTTGGTTAGGAATATGAAAGATAACAACTTTACGAAAATAATCAATTTTTGCATGATGAGTAGTTAACCAATAAATCCCTAGAATTACATCAAATGCAAGTATTTTCAATGAAATAAGATCGATAGGTTATGTGAGGGTACCGATTTGAACCAAACAAGACTTATAAATAGTGGATGTAATTAAGGTTTCTCCTAACGGAGTTTCAACAGATAGGTCAAAGTCCAATTTCTCCGGAGTCAAATTTAAACGTTGAGCGCAAGTAGGAGAAATAAAGGAATGGGTAGAACCGGTATCAAAAAAGGTATATACTTCGCTAGAGTTTATGATAAGCTTATATGTGATGACCTCGTTCGTGTTCCTTGCTTTCTGGGAGGTCACAATAAACGCTCTCCCTTGCACTACCGACTTTGATTTTTTTTAGACGGCCTTTGGTGCCTCCATCCTAGTTGAACTTATCTTCGGTGAATGACAAAATCGGGCTAGGTGACCTTCTCTTCCACAGTTATAACATACTTTGGACGACATTGTGCAGTTTGGACTAATGTGTCCCTCCCCTCCGCATTTGAAGCATATGATAGGTGGTCGTTTTCCTTCCTTAACGACATGTGCTGATGCTGACGTCTTTCCATCATTGTTGAATCTCATCCTCTTGAAATGTCCATTCTTATTGTTTTAGCCCTGATTACCACCGAAGTGGTTACCATTTCTGGCCTGTTAATTTCCTCCACGCTTGTTGTCACTGCTTCGATGACTCCTCTCACTAGTATTATCAATTTGCCGGTTACTATCTTTTGGTTGGGATGACTCATTATCACGCTCCAATAACTGAGCCCTATTAACAACATCTGAACACAAATAGAGTTTATGCGAGATAGGATATTGACGTATCTCAGGTTTTAAACCTCTTAAAAACATTCGCATCATTCTCTCCTTCAACACCTGCGCGTCGTCTCAACACTTCATATATACATACATCCAACGATGTCCTACAAGAACCGAGGAGTTACAATCCTGAGTGACTATTACGTATGGCAGTACTTTGGATAGAATTTGAAGCTTGAAGACCATGGGCATGGACCCCTCTTCCTGACTTCGTACAACCTCTAATCCATGTCATTGCGTAACTCTCAACACAAGCGGTCCAAAGAAGGTCACATATACCTCGTTCGAATGCTCGTATTGAAGTCAACTTTGGTAGCCCACTGTAAGCCTTCTCAGATTCTATAAAGCCTTCTTTCAATATAACACACATTATTATACACATTGAGAGTCGAGTTGTGTGCGTTTGCCCGAACTTTGGTCCGTGGTTTTCATTTATGTCTGTATATATATATATACTAATATATATATATATATATATATATATATATATATATATATATTATATGGACTAACATTATTGAGTTATATCTTGATTGAGCCTAGACTTATGTCTGGAGCATTTATTTGCTTTTATATATAATTGTTGTCAGACATATCTGATGAGTGTGGATTTTATATCCGGAGCATTTACCTACATATATATATATATATATATATATATATATATATATATATATATATATATACACTTATATATATAATTATTGTCGGACATATCCAATGAGGCTTGATTTACATCCGGTGCGTTTACTACTTATATATATATATATATATATATATATATATATATATATATATATATATATATATATATATATATATATATTTACATTTTTGTCAGGCCTAGAGTTCACTTCGTGGCCTTTTACACCTTTATATATATTTCGTCCTTCCTGGAGTTTACTTTGTGGTGGTTGATCATTTCCATATATATATATATATATATATATATATATATATATATATATATATATTTACAGCTTTTATATATATAACTGCTTACTACTTTCCATACAAATTGCAGTATCATGTGAGCCTAGGAATCATGTGATCACAGATTCAGTCTACTGAATCTAGATTCGGTTCCCATGATGGACATTTTTTAGCTATGAGCAACTTGTACATTATTTTACAATGTCAAAAATTCCTTGGATGGCTGTCATGCCCATGAATAGTTCTGCACTGCTATATATTATTTTCTCGAAGATGCTTCGCATCTCGAAAATAAAAGCAAACAAGCCGAACATTTAATAATAAAATGGAAGTATCGAAGGCCTCAATTACTATTAAGCACAAGGTTTGAAAAACATCTTTTTATAAAACTTCATTGCTATATCTTGTTTAAAACTGAATTTTTCTACAAATTCAAACCCTATGTATATAGGTGCGAATGAGGTACAACACTACTTCCAAATAATTGCTCATTGATTCACACACACACACATTTATATAACAGTTTCTTTGAAAAGTGGTGGTCACCGTGGCAACACGGATGTCGGGGGGTGCCTAACACCTTCCTTCTGCATAATCAAGCCCCCGGACCCAAATAAATCTCGGTTTCATAGACCCGTTTAGCAGTGTCACATCACTAGGTCAATGTGCAAACCTTTTCGATTGCGTTGGTGCAACCAGTTAAATAGACCAACTGGCGACTCTTAAAGTCAAATCGTCGACATTATACATGTCGGACCTTTTTCACTTGTTTTTTCAAACAAATCTCACATTAACATGAGAACACCAAAGAATAAGTAACGAAAAGGGACACCAAAAAAATCCGACGTCGACAATGATCTAAAAACTCATTGCACAATTATTCCTTCCTTTTTCCAATCAAAGAATCCTAATACTTTGTCAATTGTTTCACTTTTGAATTCTTTGAAACTTTCAAATAATTCATACTTGTATTTCATCAAATACACACATTCAACTCTTTGAATGATCATCTCCTTTTCTTATACTAATTTATTCAATATGTAAAATTATTTTCACGTAAGTTAAGCATACTAAATCCATTAAGTAATATTCCAGTTATATACAAAACTTTATTATATTAAAAAGAAAACAATTGTTCTTAAATAAAACATGTTGTCCTAATTGATCAATCAAATTGATTATGTTAAGGACTTGTGTATGTACTGTAGTGTCATTGTAATATCTCGAGTGTTTATGATAACGATCCTTAGAGAAAAAAATGAATGGGTTAAAGAATATATAATACTCAAATATAATTGAGTCTAAGTAAAGGTTATGAAATAAAATTTACAAGAATTTATTATCAAGAATGGTGGGAGTAGGAAATATAAAACACATATTAAGGTAATGTGTTGAAGTTATTCAGCAAAGAGATTTGGTGAAAACCTGAGTAAGGTAGGGTTTCGGTGATTCCGAGGACGGAATCCTTATAAGGGGGAAGGATGTGACAACCCGAATTTTTATAAGTTATTAAAATAGGAATTTAATACTTAAAATTCTTATTATGGAATATTTTGAGTTTGAGTATGTATATATATGTGCTATATATGTTGAAATATATGATCTGGTGTGAAGAGAAATATATATTCATATATTGGGAAAGTGGGGTTTAATAGTTAAATTAACTATTGAAGGAATTAAATGAATTTAGTAATAAATTTTAAAAATTTATTGAATTAAATAAATATTTTAAATTTATTTATTTATTGAGATAAATAAATGGCTAATAAAATTGTGGTAAATAAATTTAGTAACTAAATTGATTAATGTAAATTAAATTGAGTAACGATAATTTTATCTGAAGGATTTAATTTAAGGAAATAATTAAATTAAATCAATTGCTTAATATTTAAAAAATGATTAAATTAAATGAATTGTTTAATATTAAAGGGAATGAATAAATTAAATAAAGTAATGTTTCTAATTTATTAATTAAATTATTTATATAATTATTTATTAATTATAAGTATAATGATAATAAGATTTTTATTATTAATATGAGTTATTTAAATTAACTAAACTATGTAATTTAAATTAATCGAATAAGGGTGCGACATGAAACTATATAATATAAGATAATATAAAAATAATTTAGTTTTTTTTGGGGGGGAGGGGAATGTGACGCCCCCAAAATAGGTATACATCACATATTTTGAGTCGCCAAATACATGGTACAAAATACAAATATAATATTTAATATACAACAAGAAAGTTGTGAGTTTTAATACAAATATTGTCTTCTAGACAATATCCACTCTCAGAATAAGTCTTCATTACATTTATTGTTAAACTATTTAACAGAATAGTGAGGACTACTAATACTATTATCTGGACCGTCACTTCGTTCCTCGACTAGTCCCGGCTACGTTCTCATTTCCTGAAAAGAACAGTGAAAGAAAGGGTGAGCTCAACTAGCCCAGTAAGAAATATTATGACTAAGATAATGAAGAATAATTTATCATTAGTCTTTAACAATGTTAAACTGATAAAATACAATAGACATCAAGTTTAACTGCAGCGGAACATGTAATCCATTAAAAGAGTCAAGTAGAGAATAAAATCTACTATCTTTTATGATTTAAAAGGTTTTTCATCACTTTTATCACTGGGACTCAGCTTAATAAATAATCCACAACATCCCTGCACTACGGCCAAGGATATTCATTAGTATCACGACCATAAATTATCCATGCACTACGGGCCAAGGATATTCCTGTATTCATCAATGGTCATGATCATGCCAACAACTAT
The DNA here is from genome assembly GCA_020205505.1 of Panax japonicus. Classification (NCBI taxonomy): domain Eukaryota; kingdom Viridiplantae; phylum Streptophyta; class Magnoliopsida; order Apiales; family Araliaceae; genus Panax; species Panax japonicus. Next base: position 30,100,827 of record CM035098.1, on the reverse strand, counting down.
CCATCAATGTACTACGGGTCAATGAGGACTTTTACCACGTCATTTGTAACATTACGATCATGATTACGCCTAATAATCCATTGTCATAATCATACCAAGTCCATCTATGCACAACAGGACACAGACGACTTTCAACAAAAATATAAACATGACGATGATGACAATGATATAAGAATTCAATAAAACAAGTTCAAGAATTAATTTATCCAAGAACTAATAACGTCCAAATTGTCAACATGATACTTCTTTGTAGAATAAAATTAAAGAATGCTCAGAAGAAGATTTCCATGAAAAGATAGTGGATGAAGCACAAATATCAAGGATATTCTACTAATTTCATGGAGTATAGAAGTCAAAACTTTAACCAACTTAGTATAATAAAGAATGGAATAACAAAAGAAATCACCATGCATGATGTACTTCGCATATACAGGTTATTCCAACAGAATCATAAATAATGGAACCAGGTCACGCGTAATACGCACCGACAGGATATTCCAACAGAATAATAAAGAATGGAATAACAACAGAAATCACCATACATGCGGTACTTCGCATAGACGGGTTATTCCATCATAATAATAAATAACGGAATCAGGTACGGCTTAAAACGTACAGACAGGATATTCCAACAGAATAATAAAGACGGAATCAGGTCCGGCGTAAAATGCACAGACAGGATATTCCAACGGAATAATAAAGATGGAACCATGTCCGGCGTAAAACGCAAAGACAGGATATTCCAACAGAATAATACAGAATAGAATAACAACAAAAATCACCAAGTATAGGGTAGACCGCGTATATAGGTTATTCCAACAGAATAATAAAGAATGGAATAACAGAAGTTCTCTTCATGAATATGAAAAAAGTAATACCCCTTACCTTATAAAGAAGAGTACTCCGACGGTAGGGCGGGGATATACTTGAAGAAACTTGCACTACGCTCAAAGCTTTCTTAAACGCTAAAGAAAGACGCTCAAGATTATAAAAGAATATTTCGTTCTACATTTTATCTCTCTAGAGTTTTAGTGAATTCGTAAGAAATAATGAATGAATGAGTTTCTATTTATAGAAGAATGGACTGAATAGTAACCAATCCATGAACGGTCAAGATTTATTTACTTTAAATAGACGGTCCAGATTGGTTTACAATAAAATATAATATATTCTATTTATAATCTAATAAAATGAATAAATTTTAAAAAGATTTTACTATACAAACACTATGCAGGCACTATGCAAACATTATGCATAATAAAATATAATAAAATCTAATTATTGTCTAATAAAATAGATAACTTTATAAAAGTATTTTGTTTTATATAAAATGATTTTACTATTAACCTAATAAAACGAATAACTTTATAAAAGTATTCTATTTTATATAAAATGCTTTTCTGTTTTATTACATTAATAATACTAATAAAATAAAACTTCATCATCATTATTATTATTCACACTATTAATCGACCAGGTCGTTCCCAGGAAAGAGGGGGCTTTCCAATAAGTATTTCTCCCTATTGGCGCGCAATTAGGTTACCAAACCTCTCCTTGGCAGAACTTCTAGACATCGTTAATAATGCAAATAATAATATTAACAACTTTGTCATCTCAATTATAAAATATCAACAATAATTGTATCAATTAACGTGAGATACTATGCAATAATTACTGAAGTAATAATTGAACAAAACTGAGTGACTTCTCACATAAGCATCAATAATCAATATCGTTTGCTACTATGCAACCATGCATATACCTGTACTTTTAACACCGAGTGTTTCAACCTTTAATGGTAAAACTTCCGTCGTTATTTCCATAAAAATATTTTTGCCGTTTTCTCATTCTGACAATAATTTCATTATGGGGTCCACCAATGATTGTGTCAATGTACGAATATTCTTAGTTAAAACGAATATTCCCCGACCAATCGAATATATTACAACAACTTGCATACTTTGCAAAATTTATAAATATTACCCACAACTATAACATTATATCAAATTTATTCCATAATATTCAAAAATGATATTTATAGATAATTCATTTTTATTCATAAAAGTTGGGGTCTTACAGAAAAAGGTGGTAGCCAAACAAGGTCTTATGGCCTTTGGCTTGTTCAACTGACGTCTTTTGTTATTTTATAACGGAAGAGTACGTGGGGTGACCAGTTTCTTATACGCATCTTATTTTCTAAGGAGAATTAACAGAGGTTTAGAAAGAGGGCTTGGAAGAAGAGAGGAAATACAGTGGAAATTGAAAGATTAAGCTTATGAGATTTTGGCCAAGAGGAAGGAGATTTACCATTTTTTGTTAAACCTATAATCTAGAGGATTAAAGGTATAATTTATCTTAATTTTCTTTGAAATACCTATTCTCTGTTAATTGGAAATTTTGTTGGATAGTGTTTTTATGTTTGTATGTTGTTGCTAAACTTGTTAGTTATCATCTATAATCCTTGGTTGACTTAAAACGAAGAAGTTATGAAGATTTGAAGTTTGTACATTGAGAGAACTATTTTTGTACGAAGCCAGGTGCGGGCGCGGGCATACATTAGGGCGCTGCCAAGTCGCGCGGGAGCGCGAAAAAGGGGCGCGGTCGCTCCCCATTCTGCTAACTGTGACTGTTTTGACCTAATTTGGTGAAATAGCCATAACCATTTCATACGAACTCTGATTAAGGCGATTCAAGATGATCCGGAACGAGAATGAATAGACCAACAACTTTTGATCTTTAAGGTATTTATTTTGAGGTATTTAAGAAGGGTCAAAATGGTCATCTTTAGAATTATTATGTTTTCGGAGGCATTTGGAGGACGTCAGGTATGCACGTATGCAAGTGTAGTGCTCTGGATGATAATAGATGTTTTTCGAAGTTGTAGAACATGAATATTATAAAGTATAATGGTGCTTGACATTAATAAATAATATATTAGATAAGTTGAATACGCATATAAGTGATAAGTAGATTTTATATGTACTTATTTGATATCTGTTACTTGAATTAATTGTTTATATTCATGTTTCTTAGCTACTTTTCATACAAATTATGTTATTTTGTAGGCTATGATATGACATTGGCATGAATAAGCAAGGGAAAGAAATTTGGACATCATTTGGACTAAAATACGCAAGCAAATGCAAGAAGGGAATATTAAAGGACTTTTAATACCAAGTTGGATGCATGTTATTGGCTTAGAACTTGGATTTTATTGAAGTTCTACTTCTTATTTCTCCGGAACATCTTGAATCATCCCAATCTGAGTTCGAATGTGAGAGTTATGGCCTTTTTATCAACGAATATTAAAGCTAAGAGTTGTCATATTTACCATTTGTACAACATCTACTTCAAGCTCGATTTAGGCCTTTATCCGGACGGAATATGTCAATCCTCAAAGAATGAAAGTTATAGATCTCGTCGATATCTTCAATTTGATAGGTGGCAGGCCCCGTAATTTCAACCGGATCAAAAGTTATGCATGTTTTACCAAAAGACGTCGCAACAGAAAATAGCCTAGCGCGCATCGCGCTATAAATGAACTACGCATAGCGTGGGGCACGCTAGGCCACCAGAATGTCTGACACTGTAGCGTGGGGCGCACCCAGAATTGCCTAGGGATAGCATAGGGTGCGCTAGGCGACGGGAGGGAGAGCTGAATTGGGATATTTGGTGTCCAATTTGAGTTAGAATAAGATTCTTAGTTACCTAACTTGCTATGGTATCCATTAGAACTATAAATACATGATGAGAGGCATAAAAGAAGAGATATATAGGCTAGTTCTAAGACTCCAAAAAATCCCTCTTGGGATAGATTTATATTAACTTATTCTTTACTTTCTTTCTTAGATTAGGAACCCTAGATTAGTTTAGAATTGGAGATTGAAGCAACTTGGAGACCATTGAAGTTCAAGAGCAGGAGCTTGAGGAAGATGGAGATTTGCTGACAATAGATTCAATTCTTTTCTCTACTCTTATTCTTATCTTTTAATATGTATTCAAGTGTGGATTCTTAATTTTAATTCAATGAACTAATTCTTTGTTTGAGATTACAATGGATCTTATTGTGTAGTTTATTTTAATATGCTTCGCTATCAATTATTATGTTCTATTGTGAGAATTATCTATTATGATTTGAACTTAATTGGTTAATTGATTTACCATTAATTACCGTGATAATCTATATGAACTCGACAGATGAAGTATAGGTTTAGATCTGATCATGATAGCATGTGTTTGTGACTTCTACATAGATAGAATTCATAATTCGTGTTTAGGATAGAGATATGCCTTTACGCCATATGTAATCTTATATAGAACATGTGCTTTAAATCCTTTTTATTTTAATACACATAGAGATATAGTGAATTAGTTAATTAGGGTGTCTTGCTTAAGTCTATCATCTGTGGATTTAAGTGAGTAAGGGTATTATGCATCGAGAGGTTGTTTTATCTGCTTTAGTGATCTTGATTAACAATTCAGGATATAGAATAATTGATGAGAAGTGTGTTAACTTAATGAAGCAATAAGTGAAGTTGTGATCTTAAATTTTCGTAATCTGATTTTTAATTAGTGGTAATTAGAATTAGTTTGTTATAAATTGAAATTCATTCGTTTAAATAAGATTGAGTTGATTACATGTTAGTACGTGGTGATTTTTATTAAATAATTCTTTGTGGGAACGATACTCAACTTATCACTTTATTACTTGTTGACCACATATACTTGCGTGTTGTGCGTAATTAAATTTTACCCAACAAGTTTTTGGCGTCGTTGCCGGGGAATTAATTTAATAATTATTTACCAATATTAATTTCAATCAAATTATTCTTAATTTAAACATTTTTATTTTTATATTTAATTCTCTTTCTATTTTTTCTTTCTTTCTTTTCAGATACCATTGCAGAAATTAATTATGGATGGCCGTATACGGCCATGACTCAGCCAAGGGGAGCGGAGATTGATGGACTCGCGACAGTTTTTGCATTATCAACACAGATTGAGACACTTTCGAGGAGGTTGGACGCTTTTTCATCACAACGTCATCAAATTGTGGCGGTTACTCATGATTATTGTGCTAGAAATCATCCGAGTAATCAATGTACCAACAGTTTCGAGCTGGTACCATATGGCAGTGATTACCCCAACAATTATGCTTATCCCACCAATTATCATCAAGTTTGGGGTTATCACCCGGATTCGTCATGGAGCTACAATTATAAAGACCAATAGTACGCTCCAAATCTATCATACACACCAGAATTTTCATGTCAACCTCCATTACCACAAGATGAAAAGCCAAATCTGATGGATGTAATATTGAAGGGCATAACAAACCTAAAGGAGATGAGGATTAGCCAAGAGATGTCAGCCCAATATTTTAATAATCGGATGGAACAACTCATCATTACTTCAAACCTTGAGCCTCAACACATGGATTCCAAAATTGAGACAGATAATTCAGGGTTAGAGGAATTGTTGTCCAAGTTTGTAGTATCAAATGAGGAAAGGAGGATTAATCAAGAGCAGTCAATTCAGAATCAAGAGATATCAATTCAAAATCTGCAGAACCAGGTGGATCAAATGCTCAAATCCTTGAACAACTGTCCTCAAAACAATTGGTGTTATGACGAGGATTCCAAGATTAATGAAGTGCCAGAGCCAAATCTACAACTAGATGAGCCACAAGATGTTGAAAAGAGGAGACAAGTGGGGATAATGAAAACAAGGTAAGCGAAGAACTAACTGTGGGTACCAACGATTATGAGCCTATGTTATTTATGCCCCAAGTGCCTTCTTCACCAAAGTTTATGGATCCGGTTAGATTTGCAAAACCTTGCCCACTTGGTAGTCATGTCGTCGGCGAAGCTCTTTATAACATGAGAGCTAGTACAAATGTAAAGCCATGGTGGGATGAGGAGGAGAAGATAAAGAAGAGCTCGTTGTGCTTGACAAGCCTCAAAGCCCCAATCTAATCATATACACAATGGAGATAACACATAGTTATCTGCCCTTCATTATGGAGATCATACCAAATCAGAGCATTCTAGGTGACTTTGATGCATTGGCCATCACAAATGTGAACCTACCAAAAACTATATTATTTCTGATGGATGGAGGGTTCCTCAATTATCGAAGAGGAATTGGGTAGTACTGACCAGACAAAGTCGGGCTTACGACGTTAAAACTAGCGCTACTTAGGAGGCAACCCAAGCTCTAAACCTTTACTTCCTTATTTATTCTTTCTATTTTAGTTTATAGTCTAGCTCAAATATTTAGTTTTCAACGAATAATGACTCCATATTGGTATGCTCGCAGGTAAGGCAAGAAAAAGAAAATTCATTCAGCTACTGTCCTTCTAGCGTGGGCCGCGCTATACAATGCCTAGACCCAGCGCGGGGCACGCTAGAATCTCAGAAACCAACTGAAATCACAGCGATGACCGCGCTACGTCGCCGATCTGAAAGCGCACAATGCGCTAATGCGCCCTCAAACTATTGATTGCCCATCGCAAACCGCGTTATGCCAAGCCTATATCAAGCGCCGGGCGCGCTAAGCCGTGCCTATACCTAGCGCGGATAGCGCTACTCGGGAATATCAGACATTGGACAGATGTAGCGACGTGTTCTAGATTGATCCAAGCCACCTCTCCTTAATACATGCAACTTGTCCACTTCTCCTACACCCATTATGTGACGCCCCCAAAATAGGTATACATCACCTATTCTAAGTCGCCAAATACATGGTATAGAATACAAATACAATCTTAATTATACAAAAAGAGAGCTGTGAGTTTTACTACAAATATTGTCTTCTAGACAATATCCACTCTCAGAATAAGTCCTCATTACATTTATTGTCACACTATTTAACAGAATAGTGAGGACTACTAGCTAATACTATCATCCGGACCATCACTCCATTCCCCGACTCGTCCCAGCTACGTTCTCATTTCCTGAAGAGAACAATTAAAGAAAGGGTGAGCTCAACTAGCCCGGTAAGAAATATTATGACTAAGATAATGCAGAATAAATTATCATTAGTCTTCAACAATGTTAAACTGATAAAATATAACAGACATCAAGTTTAACTGCAGCGGAACAAACAATCCATTAAAAGAGTCAAGTAGAGAATAAAATCTACTATCTTTTATGATTTAAAAGGTTTTTCATCACTTTTATCGCTGAGACTCATCTTAATAAATAATTCACATCATCGAATCACCCCTGCACTACGGCCAAGGATATTCTTTAGTATCACGACCACAAATTATCCATGCACTACGGGCCAAGGACATTCGTGTATTCATCAATGGTTATGATCATGCAAACAACTGTGCATCAATGCACTATGTGCCAATGAGGACTTTTACCCCATCGTTTGTAACATTACGGTCATGATTACACCGAATAATCCCTGGTCATAATCATACTAAGTCCATCTATGTACTACAGGCCTTAGATGACTTTTAAAAAAAATAAACATGAGGATGATGACAATGATATATGAATTTAATAAAACAAGTTCACGAATTAATTTATTCAGAAACTAATAACGTCCAAATTGTCAACATGATACTTCTTTATAGAATAAAATTAAAGAATGCTCAGAAGAATATTTCCATGAAAAGATACTGGATGAAGCGCAAATATCAAGGATATTCCAGTAATTTCATGGAGTATAGAAGTCAAAACTTTAACCAACTGAGTATAATAAAGAATGAAATAACAAAAGAAATCACCATGCATGTGGTACTTCGCATAGACAGGTTATTCCAACAGAATAATAAGTAACGGAACCAGGTCAGGCGTAATACGCACCGACAGTATATTCCAACAGAATAATAACGAATGACATAACAACAGAAATCACCATGCATGCGATACTTCGCATAAACAGGTTATTCCAACATAATAATAAATAACAGAATTAGGTCCGATGTAAAACGCACAGACAGGATATTCCAACAGAATAATAAAGATGGAACCAGGTCCGTCGTAAAACGCATAGACATGATATTTCAATAAAGTAATAAAGACAGAACCAGGTCCGGCGTATAACGCACAGACATGATGTTACAACAGAATAATAACGAATAGAATAACAACAGAAATCAGCAAGATAGGTTAGACCGCGTATACATGTTATTCCAACAGAATAATAAAGAATGGAATAACAGAAGTTCTCTTCATGAATATAAAAAAATAATACCCCTTACGAGTATTGAAAGAAAATAATATCCCTTACTATAAAAGAAACTTGATATCGGAGTAGTGAAGTAGTAGAATACTTTTCTTCTTTCTCTCTATAATTTCTCTCTCTAGAGTTTCAGTGAATTCGTAAGAAAATAATGAAGGAATGAGCTTCTATTTATAGAAAAATGGACTGCATAGTAACTAACTCATGAACGGTCCAGATTGATTTACTTTAATCTGACGGTCCATATTTAAAGCAAAATCTTTTAAATAAAATATAATATATTCTATTTATAATCGAATAAAATGAATAAATTTATAAAAGATTTTACTATACAAACACTATGCAGGCACTATGCAAATACTATGCATAATAAAATATAATATATTCTAATTATTGCCTAATAAAACAGATAAGTTTATAAAAGTATTTTGTTTTATATAAAAAGATTTTACTATTAGCCTAATAAAACGAATAGCTTTATAAAAGTATTCTGTTTTATATAAAATGTTTTTCTGTTTTATTATGTTAATAATACTAATAAAACAAAACTGAGTGACTTATCATGTAAGCCTTAATAATCAATACTGTGTGCTACTATGCAACCACGCATATTACTTTGCTTTTACTACTGATTTGTTTAACGGTAAAACTTTCGCCTGTTATTTTCATAAAATATTTTTTTTACGTTTTCTCAATTCGACAATAATTCTGTTGTGGGTTCCACCAATGATTATACCGTCGTACGGATATTCCCTGACAAAAAGAATATTTCCCGACCAATCTAATATAATATGCCAACTTGCATACTTTGCAAAATTTGTAAATATTACCCACAACTATAACATTATATAAAATTCATTCCATAATATTCAAAAATGATATTTATAGAAAAATCATCTTTATTCATAAAAACTGGGGTCTTACAACCTCCCCTTTTTAAGAAATTTTGCACTTAAAATTAGGGTACGTACCTGGTATGTCAAAGAGGTAAGGATACTTTGATTTCATTTCAGATTCTAACTCCCAGGTCATTTCCTCAACATCGTGGTTCCTCCATAAAACATTAACTTGAGGTAAAATCTTTGAGCGTAGAATATGTTCATTCTTATACAAGATTTGAACATGAACCTCTTCATACGTTAAATATTTCGCTATTTCATCAGGTTCTAACTCAATAATGTGGTTCGGGTCTTCCACATATTTACGTAACATAGATATGTGAAAAACGTTATGAACACGAGACATACTTGGCGGTAAAGCGAGTTTATAGGCCACAGTTCCTACTCGATCGAGGATTAAAAATGGGCCAATGAATCGAGGATTGAGCTTTCCACTCTTTCCAAATTTCGTAACTCCTTTCCATGGAGAAACACGTAACAATACATAATCTCCTATATCTAATTCCATGTCCTTTCGATGAAGATCAACATAACTCTTATGTCGATCTTGTGAGGTTTTTATACGTTATCGGATCGTTTGAATCTTTTCCGTAGTCATACGTACCAACTCTGGTCCCAACAATGTTGCTTCACCCACCTCATCCCAACATACTAGAGAACGACACTTTCTTCCATACAACGCCTCGAATGGAGCCATGCCAATACTTTCTTGATAAATGTTGTTGTAGGAAAACTCCACCAATGGTAAGAACTTATTCAAACTTCCCTTGAAGTCAAGGACACAGAGTCTTAATAAATCTTCCAAAGTTTGAATAGTCCTCTCTGATTGTCTGTCCGTCTGAGGATGATATGCCGAACTAAATCGTAAATCCGTGCCCATAGCTTTTTGCAAACTAACCCAAAACCGTGAAGTGAATCTTGGGTCTCAATCAGAAACTATTGATACTAGCATACCATGCAGTCTTACAATCTCGTTTATGTACATACGAGCAAGACGTTTAAGTGTATAAGTTTCTCTTATTGATAATAAATTAGCAGACTTGGTCAATCTATCAACAATGACCCAAATTGCATCAATGCCTTAAGAAACCTTGGGAAGACCAGTAATGAAATCCATGGTAATGTGCTCCCACTTCCATTCTGGAATTTCAAGTGGTTGCAATGGACATTATGGTACTTGATGTTCCGTCTTGACTCGTTGACAAGTTAGACACCTTGAGATAAACAACGCTATCTCTCTCTTCATATTGCTCCACCAAAATGTATGATGAAGATCACGATACATTTTCGTACTCCCAGGATGGATTGCAAACTGTGTGTTGTGCGCCTCCATCATGATTTTATACTTTAACTCAGGATCGTTGGGAACACAAAGTCTGGAGTTGACTCGAAGTATTCCTTCATCATCGATTCTTGCTTCCGGCATAACACATTCTTGTACTTTCTTCCTCATACGTATCAGCTCCAGGTCTGTAGTTTGAACATCTTTAACTTACTCAATTAAAGTCTGTTTTAATTGTATGTTTGCCATCATCACATGGGTCCTTGGAGTCTTTAACTCTATCTCCATCCTTTGCAAGTCATACAAAATGGGCCTTTACTTTGACAATATCGTACTCGTACCCGCATATGATCTTCTACTCAATGCGTCAGCTACCACGTTCGCTTTTCCAGGATGGTATTGGATGATATGATCATAATCTTTCAACAGTTCAATCGAAAGTCGCTGTCGAATGTTGAGTTCCTTTTGAGTGACAAAATATTTGAGGCTTTTATAATCCGTAAAGATCTCCACTTTCTCCCCATATAAGTAATGCCTCCAAATCATTACTACGAAGACAACAGCTGCCAACTCTAGATCATGAGTAGGATAATTCCTCTCATATTCTTTGAGTTGTCGTGAGGCATAGGCTATGACTTTCCCATGTTGCATGAGAACACATCCTAACCCTTTGTCCCAAAGCATCACTATAGATGACAAATCCCTCCGAGCCAGATGGTATTATCAGAACAGGTGCTGAAATGAGTCTCCTCTTGAGTTCTTGAAAACTCTTCTCACATTCTTCACTCCAACTAAATTTTGTATCTTTCCGAGTCAGTTGAGTTAATGGAGTAGCGATTCGAGAAAACCCTTCTACGAATCTCCGATAATAACCAACTAAGCCGAGAAAGCTACGTACTTCGGTCACTGATTTAGGTTGCTCCCAGCTTTGAATAGCTTCAATCTTTGCTGGGTCAATAGATATTCCATGACTTGATACCACGTGCCCAAGGAATTCTACTTCCTCAAGCCAGAACTCGCATTCTTCAGCTTGGCATAAAACTTATATTCACGAAGCTTTTGGAGTATCAGCCTCAAGTGTTGCTCATGATCTTCACGGGTTTTGGAATAAATAAGGAAATCATCAATAAAGACGACCACAAAGTGATCCAAATATTCCTTGAATACTCAGTTCATCATATCCATGAAGGTAGCAGGAGCATAAGTCAATCTAAAAGCAATGACTAAGAATTCATAATTCCCGTACCGAGTTCTGAAAGCCGTTTTTGGAATGTTATTGGTTCTAATCTTTAATTGGTGATATCCGGAACGAAGATCAATCTTTGAAAAGAATTTGGCTCCTTGTAACTGGTCAAACAGGTCATCAATACTTGGCAATGGGTACCTATTTTTAATAGTGGCATGATTCAACTCTCGATAATCAATACAAAGTTGCATACTCCTATCTTTCTTCTTCACGAATAGAACAGGAACGCCCCAAGGAGAAGTACTAGGACGAATAAAGCCAAAGTCTAACAATTCCTGCAGTTGAGTCTTTAACTCCTGAAGTTCAATAGGAGCCATTCAATATGGGGCTTTGGAAATAGGTTTTGTACCGGGTTTAAGGTCGATACAAAATTCAATTTCACGCTTTGGGGGTAGGCTAGGAAGTTCTTCAGGGAATACGTCAGGAAATTCATTAATAATAGAAATATCATTCAAAACTAACATATTTTTGTTTAGATCCGTGACATGAGCTAAGAAAGCTTGACATCCGTTTTTCAATAAACGAAGAGCTTTATGGCTTGAGATGACAGTGATTGATTTTAATGGTTTGGTTGCTTGAATTCGCATAATAGGTTGGTTAGGAATATGAAACCTAACAACCTTATGAAAATAATCAATTTTTGCATGATGAGTAGTTAACCAATCAATCCCTAGAATTACATCAAATGCAAGTATTTTAAATGAAATAATATCGATAGGTAATGTGAGGGTACCGATTTGAACCAAACAAGACTTATAAATAGTGGATGTAATGAAGGTTTATCCCAACGAAGTTTCAACAGATAAGTCAAAGTCCAATTTCTCCGAAGTCAAATTTAAATGTTGAGCGCAAATAGGACAAATAAAGGAATGGGTAGAACTAGTATCAAATAAGGTATATACTTCGCTATAGTTTATGATAAGCTTACCCATGATGACCTCGTTCGGGTTCCTTACTTTCTGGGAGGTCATAACAAACGCTCTCCCTTGCACTACCGGCTTTGACTTTTCTGGGACGGCCTTTGGTGCCTCCATCCTAGTTGAACTTATCTTCGGTGAACAACAAAATCGGGCTAGGTGACCTTCTCTTCCACAGTTATAACATGCTTTGGATGGCATTACGCAGTTTGGACTGATGTGTCCCTCCCCTCCGCATTTGAAGCATATGATAGGTGGTCGTTCTCCTTCCTTAGTGACAGGTGCTAGTGCTGACGTCTTTCCATCATTGTTGAATCTCCTATTCTTGAAATGTCCATTCTTATTATTTTGGCCCTGATTACCACAGAAGTGGTTACCATTTCTGGCCTGTTGATTTCCTCCACGCTTGTTGTAACCGCTTCGATGACTCCTCTCACTAGTATTATCACATTACCAGTTGCTATCTTTTGGTTGGGATGACTCATTATCACGCTCCAATAACTGAGCCCTATTAACAACATCTCAATACAAACACAGTTTATGAGAGATAAGATATTGACGTATCTCAGGTTTCAAACCTCTTAAAAACATTCGCGTCATTCTCTCCTCATTATCAACCAAATGGGATGCAAACCGGGACAACTCTGCAAACTTGGCTTCGTAATGCGATACGATCATGTTGTTTTGTTCCAGCTTGATGAACTCTACCTCTTTCATGTGACGAATACTTTCGGGAAAGTACTTGTCGTTGAACAGTTCTTGGAACTTCTCCTAAGACATCTTCAGTGCGGGAGGTTGAGTACGCTTTATAGATTCCCATCAGTAATCTGCCTCTGCCCGCAACATGAAGGTGGCAAAGGGAACCTTTTTCTCCTCGGAACATCGTAAGACATCAAATATCTTGTTGATCTACTTAATCCACGTCTCCGCTTTAAGTGATTTTGGCACTCCAAAAAACTCCGGTGGTCCCAGTTCCTTAAATTGCTTGGCAGGGACCGTCCGAGAGTTGCCAGTATTTCTACCTGCATTTTGGACAGGATCTGCTATTTCCTGATGTTGCATGAATTTCATGAAGCCTCGGAACATTCCATCGTTCATCATTTGGTCAGTGTTGTTGTTTGTCTGAGGAATGTCGCCTTCCTGGTGCACATTCTCCTGATTATTGATCTGTGGAGACTCAACGGTCTCCTGTGCTACATTGATATTCTCAACATTCTCGGATGTCATTTTCAAATGCTTCCACAAAACAAGGTTTAAATAACATATCACATATTATCCCTATACTCTGACCGACCAATTTAATTATCAAATAAACTTAGGTAGGTCATACTAGCGAAGGAATTCCCCGTCTCTCCCCTCCTAGTTCTTGTCTCACATCTTAGCTAGGGAACATATTCCTAAGCTTTGATACCAACTGTGACGCCCCCAAAATAGGTATACATCACCTATACGCCCCCAAATACATGGTATAGAATACAAATACAATCTTAATTATAAAACAAGAGAGCTGTGAGTTTTAATACAAATACTGTCTTCTAGACAATATCCACTCTCAGAATAAGTCCTTATTACATTTATTGTCACACTATTTAACAGAATAGTGAGGACTACTAGCTAATACTATCATCCGGACCACCACTCCATTCCCCGACTCGTCCCAGCTACGTTCTCATTTCCTGAAGAGAACAATGAAAGAAATGGTGAGATCAACTAGCCTAGTAAGAAATATTATGACTAAGATAATGCAGAATAAATTATCATTAGTCTTCAACAATGTTAAACTGATAAAATATAATAGACATCAAGTTTAACTGCAGCGGAACAAGAAATCCATTAAAAGAGTCAAGTAAGAATAAAATCTACTATCTTTTATGATTTAAAAGGTTTTTCATCACTTTTATCGCTGAGACTCAGCTTAATAAATAATCCACATTATCGAATCACCCCTGCACTACGGCCAAGGATATTCTTTATTATCACGACCACAAATTATCCATGCACTACGGGCCAAGGACATTCGTGTATTCATCAATGGTCATGATCATGCCAACAACTATCCATCAATGCACTACGGGCCAATGAGGACTTCTACCACATCATTTGTAAGATTACAGTCGTGATTACACCGAATAATCTCTGGTCATAATCATACCAAGTCCAACTATGCACTACAGGCCACAGATGACTTTCAAAAAAAATATAAACATGAGGATGATGACAATGATATAAGAATTCAATAAAACAAGTTCAAGAATTAATTTATTCAAGAACTAATAACGTCCAAATTGTTAACATGATACTTCTTTGTAGAGTAAAATTCAAGAATGCTCAGAAAAAGATTTTCATTAAAAGATACTGGATGAAGCGCAAATATCAAGGATATTCTACTAATTTCATGGAGTATAGAAGTGAAAACTTTAACCAACCGATTATAACAAAGAATGGAATAACAAAAGAAATCATCATGCATGCCTTCGCATAGACAGGTTATTCCAACAGAATAATAAATAACGGAACCAGGTCAGGCGTAATACGCACCGATAGGATATTCCAATAGAATAATAAAGAATGGAATAACAACAGAAATCACCATGCATGTAGTACTTCGCATAGACAGGTTATTCCAACAGAATAATAAAAAACGAAATCAGGTCTGGCGTAAAACGCACAGACAATATATTCTAACAAAATAATGAAGATGGAACCAGGTCCGGCGTAAAACACACAGACAGGATATTCCAACAGAATAATAATAAAGACGGAACCAGGTCCGACGTAAAACGCACAGACAAGATATTCCAACAGAATAATAAAGACATAATAATAGAAGATTGTCACCAAGTATAGGGTACTCCGCGTATACTGGTTATTCTAGCAGAATAATAAAGAATGGAATAACAGAAGTTCTCTTCATGAATATAAAAAAAATAATACCCCTTACGAGTATTGAAAGAAAATAATATCCCTTACCGTAAAAGAAACTTGATATCGGAGTAGTGAAGTAGTAGAATACTTTTCTTCTTTCACTCTATAATTTCTCTCTCTAGAGTTTCAGTGAATTCGTAAAAAAATAATGGAGGAATGAACTTCTATTTATAGAAAAATGGACTGCATAGTAACTAACTCCTGAACGATCCAGATTGATTTACTTTAATCTAACGGTCCATATTTAAAACAAAATCTTTTAAATAAAATATAATATATTCTATTTATAATCTAATAAAATGAATAACTTTATAAAATATTTTACTATGCAAACACTATGCATAATAAAATATAATATATTCTAATTATTGTCTAATAAAACAGATAACTTTATAAAAGTATTTTGATTTATATAAAAAGATTTTACTATTAGCCTAATAAAACGAATAACTTTATAAAAGTATTCTGTTTTACATATAAAGTTATTCTGTTTTATTACGTTAATAATACTAATAAAACAAAACTGAGTGACTTATAACGTAAGCCTTAATAATCAATACTATGTGCTACCATGCAACCGCGTATATTACTATACTTTTACTACCGAGTAGTTTAATGGTAAAACTTCTGTTGTTATTTTCATAAAATATTTTTGTTGTTTTCTCAATCCAACAATAATTTATTGTGGGGTCCACCAATGATTGTACCGTCGTACGGATATTTCCAGACAAAAAAGAATATTTCCCGACCAATCGAATATAATATGACAACTTGCATACTTTGCAAAATTTGTAAATATTACCCACAAACATAACATTATATAAAATTCATTCCATAATATTCAAAAATGATATTTATAGAAAAATCATTTTTATTCATAAAAATGGGGTCTTACAAAGATAATGTAGAATAAATTATCATTAGTCTTCAACAATGTTAAACTGATAAAATATATTAGACATCAAGTTTAACTGCAGTGGAACAAGCAATCCATTAAAAGAGTCAAGTAGAGAATAAAATCTACTATCTTTTATGATTTAAAAGGTTTTTCATCACTTTTTTCGCTGAGACTCAGCTTAATAAATAATCCACATCATCGAATCATCACTGCACTACGGTCAAGGATATTCTTTAGTATCACGACCACAAATTATACATGCACTACAGGCCAAGGACATTCGTGTATTCATCAATGGTCATGATCATGCAAACAAATGTCCATCAACGTACTACGGGCCAATTAGGACTTTTACCACATCATTTGTAACATTACAGCCATGATTACACAAAATAATCCCTGGTCATAATCATACCAAGTCCATCTATGCACTACAGGCCACAGATGTCTTTAAAAAAAATATAAACATGAGGATGATGACAATGATATAAGAATTTAATAAAAAAAAGTTCAAGAATTAATTTATTCAGGAACTAATAACGTCCAAATTGTAAACATGATACTTCTTTGTAGAGTAAAATTCAAGAATGCTTAGAATAATATTTCCATGAAAAGATACTGGATGAAGCAAAAATAGCAAGGATATTCCAGTAATTTCATGGAGTTTTGAAGTCAAAACTTTAACCAACTGAGTATAATAAAGAATGAAATAACAAAAGAAATCACCATGCATGCGGTACTTCGCATAGACAGGTTATTCCAACAGAATAATAAGTAACGGAACCAGGTCAGGCGTAATACGCACCGACAGGATATTCCAACAGAATAATAAAGAATGAAATAACAACAGAAATCACCATGTATGCGGTACTTCGCATAGACAGGTTATTCCTACATAATAATAAATAACGGAATTAGGTCCGGCGTAAAACGCACAGACAGGATATTCCAATAGAATAATAAAGACGGAACCAGGTCAGCGTATAACGCATAGACAAGATGTTCACACAGAATAATAACGAATAGAATAACAACAGAAATCACCAAGTATAGGGTAAACCGCGTATACAGGTTATTCCAACGGAATATTAAAGAATGGAATAACAGAAGTTCTCTTCATGAATATAAAAAAAATAATACCCCTTACGAGTATTGAAAGAAAATAATATCCTTTACCGTAAAAGAAACTTGATATCGGAGTAGTGAAGTAGTAGAATAATTTTCTTCTTTCTCTCAATAATTTCTATCTCTAGAGATTTAGTGAATTCGTAAGAAAATAATGAAGGAATGAGCTTATAATTATAGAAAAATGGACTGCATAGTAACTAACTCATGAACGGTCCAGATTGATTACTTTAATCTGACAGTCCATATTTAAAACAAAATCTTTTAAATAAAATATAATATATTCTATTTATAATCTAATAAAATGAATAACTTTATAAAAAATTTTACTATGCAAACACTATGCAGGCACTATATAAAATAAAATATAATATATTCTAATTATTGTCTAATAAAACAGATAACTTTATAAAAGTATTTTATTTTATATAAAAAGATTTTACTATTAGCCTAATAAAACGAATAACTTTATAAAAGTATTCTGTTTTATATAAAAAGTTTTTCTGTTTTATTACGTTAATAATACTAATAAAACAAAACTGAGTGACTTATCACGTAAGCCTTAATAATCAATACTTTGTGCTACTATGCAACCACACGTATTACTGTACTTTTACTACCGAGTAGTTTAACGGTAAAACTTCCGTCGTTATTTTCATAAAATATTTTTGTTGTTTTCTCAATCCAACAACAATTCTATTATGGGGTCCACCAATGATTGTACCGTCGTACGGATATTTCCTGACAAAAAAGAATATTTCCCGACCAATCGAATATAATATGACAACTTGCATACTTTGTAAAATTTGTAAATATTACCCACAACCATAACATTATATAAAATTCATTCCATAATATTCAAAAATGATATTTATAGAAAAATCATTTTTATTCATAAAAATTTGGGTCTTACAAAGATAATGTAGAATAAATTATCATTAGTCTTCAACAATGTTAAACTGATAAAATATATTAGACATCAAGTTTAACTACAGTGGAACAAGCAATCCATTAAAAGAGTTAAGTAGAGAATAAAATCTACTATCTTTTATGATTTAAAAGGTTTTTCATCACTT
Source organism: Panax japonicus (assembly GCA_020205505.1). Classification (NCBI taxonomy): domain Eukaryota; kingdom Viridiplantae; phylum Streptophyta; class Magnoliopsida; order Apiales; family Araliaceae; genus Panax; species Panax japonicus. Next base: position 30,082,260 of record CM035098.1, on the reverse strand, counting down.
TTATCGCTGAGACTCAGCATAATAAATAATCCACATCATCGAATCAATACTGCACTATGGTCAAGGATATTCTTTAGTATCTCGACCACAAATTATACATGCACTACAGGCTAAGGACATTCGTGTATTCTTCAATGGTCTAGATCATGCAAACAACTGTCCATCAACGTACTACGGGCCAATTAGGACTTTTACCACATCATTTGTAACATTACAGTAATGATTACACCGAATAATCCCTGGTCATAATCATACCAAGTCCATCTATGCACTACAGGCCACAGATGACTTTAAAAAAAATATAAACATGAGGATGATAACAATGATATAAGAATTTAATAAAAAAAAGTTCAAGAATTAATTTATTCAGGAACTAATAACGTCCAAATTGTAAACATGATACTTCTTTGTAGAGTAAAATTCAAGAATGCTTAGAATAATATTTCCATGAAAAGATACTGGATGAAGCAAAAATAGCAAGGATATTCCAGTAATTTCATGGAGTATTGAAGTCAAAACTTTTACCAACTGAGTATAATAAAGAATGAAATAACAAAAGAAATCACCATGCATGCGGTACTTCGTATAGACAGGTTATTCCAACAGAATAATAAGTAACGGAACCAGGTCAGGCGTAATACGCACCGACAGGATATTCCAACAGAATAATAATGAATGAAATAACAACAGAAATCACCATGTATGCGGTACTTCGCATAAACAGGTTATTCCAACAAAATAATAAATAACGGAATTAGGTCCGGCGTAAAACGCACAGACAGGATATTCCAATAGAATAATAAAGACGGAACTAGGTCCAGCGTATAACGCACAGACAAGATGTTCACACAGAATAATAACGAATAGAATAACAACAGAAATCACCAAGTATAGGGTAGACCGCGTATACAGGTTATTCCAACGGAATATTAAAGAATGGAATAACAGAAATTCTCTTCATGAATATAAAAAAAATAATACCCCTTACGAGTATTGAAAGAAAATAATATCTTTTACCATAAAAGAAACTTGATATCGGAGTAGTGAAGTAGTAGAATACTTTTCTTCTTTCTCTCAATAATTTCTATCTCTAGAGATTTAGTGAATTCGTAAGAAAATAATGAAGGAATGAACTTATAATTATAGAAAAATGGACTGCATAGTAACTAACTCATGAACGGTCTAGATTGATTACTTTAATCTGACAGTCCATATTTAAAGAAAAATCTTTTAAATAAAATATAATATATTCTATTTATAATCTAATAAAATGAATAACTTTATAAAAGATTTTACTATGCAAACACTATGCCGGCACTATGTAAAATAAAATATAATATATTGTAATTATTGTCTAATAAAACAGATAACTTTATAAAAGTATTTTATTTTATATAAAAAGATTTTACTGTTAGCTTAATAAAACGAATAACTTTATAAAAGTATTCTGTTTTATATAAAAAGTTTTTCTGTTTTATTATGTTAATAATACTAATAAAACAAAACTGAGTGACTTATCACGTAAGCCTTAATAATCAATACTTTGTGCTACTATGCAACCACACGCATTACTGTATTTTTACTACCGAGTAGTTTAACGGTAAAACTTCTGCCGTTATTTTCATAAAATATTTTTGTCGTTTTCTCAATCCGACAATAATTCTGCTGTGGGTTCCACCAATGATTGTACCGTCGTACGGATATTTCCTGACAAATAGAATATTTCCCGACCAATCGAATATAATATGACAACTTGCATACTTTGCAAAATTTGTAAATATTACCCACAACTATAACATTATATAAAATTCATTCCATAATATTCAAAAATGATATTTATAAAAATTCATCTTTATTCATAAAAACTGGGGTCTTACACATTACACTTACTATCCTCCATAACCACCATTACACCATCTTTACCTCTCCTTCTCCTTTTCAACTTCCATTCCCATTAAACCCATCCATCCCCAACTTCCAATCCACATTGGTTTTCCATTTCCAATCCACGTTGGTTTTCAATTTCTGCGCCGCTCGGAAATCCCAGGCGTTTAAAGTGGTTTAATTGCAGTGTTAGTCAAGTCCAACTTATGTGTGGTTCCCGATTAATTCCAATGTCTCTTGCCTATTCTTCAGACTTACCAGATAATGAGGAACATGTTGTATTTTCAGGGAAGTCCTCTCTTTTAATTTTTCCTATCTTAGCCATTGAGGACAATATATATTTTACGTTTGGGGGCATTTTAGTGTCGTATTGTGTATAGTTAGTTATTTACATTGTAGTTCATATAGTTATATTTAGTTTTTGCATTCAGTTTCTTGAAAAAAAAAATTAAAAATTTTAAAAAAAATTAAAAAATTAAAAATATTAGTAGTTAGTTTACTATGTTTATATAGCATTTAGTACATCTTGCATGAGTATAGCTGTTTGATATTTATAGTTTGTTTTGGTCAATGATGAGATTGGGATTAAGTAGACAAGTATAGTACGAATTATTAGAACTTTAATGTGATTTCTTGTTATGAATTGAATCTTTTCCTGTTTAAACTGGTATAATAAGGATAGCACAGTAAAAACAACTTGTTGATTGATTGAGTTTAAATTGATACATAATGAGACTCTAAAGGATAATGTTAGTTTGAATGAAAGAATGATAAGAACAAGTAGTGATGGCTAAAGTTAGATAAGAACCTAAGTTTGGGGGAATATTTGGGGTATATAAGCTATAAAAAAATATAAAAAAAGTATGAAAAAACATCGTGGCATGCTTGTCTAGTTTTGTGGCCTTTGTTACTTGAGTAAGTAAGCCCGAGTGGATTGTCTTTACACCTAGCGCCCTAAGGTCTTAATGGTCTGGGAGTCATTGGTTGAAAGCTCGTTAAGGTAGAATTTAAAACCTAAGGGAATAAGACATTGCATAGCTATGTGTATATATATAAAAAAATGAATAAAATGGGAAATAAGATCAAAAAGCCCCCGTAGATGAAAAATGAAACATAAGTATCCCATGTTGACCCTCAGCATTGGTAATTGTTTGATTTTAGTTGGATCTAGCTTGTTTTTGGATTTCTTGAGTTTACACTGTATGATGCCTTCAAAGAGACTTGTTATGTGTTAAATTTGATTTTATATTAGTTAACATTGTTATGGAGCATACACACACTATATTAGTGATAACAGTCTAAGATTTGATGATTGACTGGGAAATTATTGATTTATTTTGATATGATGTATTATAATGGTTACTTGATTTCTCTAAGGCTGGTTGATTAATCTTGTTTCTGTCATTACTGTTGGATTTATAGGCATGTAGATTAGTTGCATTACATAGCATTGTTATTTTGTGTTTTTGCTTGAGGACAAGCAAAGGTTTAAGTTTGGGGGTATTTGATAAGTAGATTTTATACCTACTTATTCGATAGTTGTTACTTCAATTAGTTGCTTATATTCATGTTCTTAGTTACTTTTCATACAAATTATGTTATTTTGTAGGCTATGACATGACATTGGCATGAAGAAGCAAGGGAAAGCAATTTCGACATCTTTTGGACTAAAATACGCAAGCAAATGCATGAAGGGAATATTAAGGACTTTTAATACCTAGTTGGATGCATGTTCATGGCTCGGAGCTTAAATTTTATTGAAGCTCTACTTCTTAGCTTTTCGGAAAATCTTGAATCATCCCAATCAGAGTTCGGATTTGAGAGTTATGACCTTTTTATAAACGAAGATCAAAGCTAAGAGTTGTCATATTTGCCATTTATGAAGTATCTACTTCAATCTCGATTTAGGCCTTGATTCGGACAGAATCTGTCAATCCTTAAAGAATGAAAGTTAAAGATCTTGTCGTTATCTTCGATTTGATAAGTGGCAGTCCCCATAACTCCAAGCGGATCAAACGTTATGTCTGTTTTACCAAAGGATGTCACACTAGAAAACAGCCTAGCACGGACCACGATATAAATGAACTACGCATAGCGCGGGGTGCGCTAGGCGGCGGGGGGAGAGCTAAATTGGGTTATTTGGTGTCCAATTTGAGTTAGAATAGGATTCTTAGTTGCCTAACTTGCTAGGGTATCCATTAGAACTAAAAATACATGATGAGAGGCATAAAAGAAGAGATAATAGGCTAGTTCTAAGACTCCAAAAAATCCCTCTAGGGATAGATTTCTATTAACTTATTCTTTACTTTCTTTCTTAGATTAGGAACCCTAGATTAGATTAGAATTGGAGATTGAAGCAACTTAGAGACCATTGAAGATCAAGAGCAGGAGCTTGAGGAAGATGGAGATTTACTGACAACAGATTCAATTCTTTTCTCTACTCTTATTCTTATCTTTTAATGTGTATTCAAGTGTGGATTCTCAGTTTTAATTCAATGAACTAATTCTTTGTTTGAGATTACAATGGATCTTATTGTGTAGTTTATTTTAATATGCTTCGCTATAAATTATTATGTTCTATTGTGAGAATTGTCTATTATGATTTGAACTTAATTATTTAATTGATTGGCCATTAATTACCGTGATAATCTATATGAACTTGAGAGTTGAAGTATAGGTTTAGATCTGATCATGATAGCATGTGTTTGTGACTTCTGCATAAATGGAATTCATAATTCGTGTTTAGGATAGAGATATGCCTTTACGCCATATGTAATCTTATAGAGAACTTGTGCTTTAAATCCTTTTTAATTGTAATTCACATAGAGATCTAGTGGATTAGTTAATTAGGGTGTCTTGCTTAATTCTATCATCTATGGATTTAAGTGAGTATGGGTATTATGCATCGAGAGGTTGTTTTATCTGCTTTAATGTTCTTGATTAACAATTCACGATAGAGAATAATGGATGAGAAGTGTGTTAACTTAATGAAGCAATAAATGAAGTTGTGATCTTAAATCTCCGTAATCTGATTTTTAATTAGTGGTAATTAGAATTAGTTTACTTATAAATTGAAATTCATTCATTTAAATAAGATTGAGTTGGTTACAGTTTAGTACTTTGTGATTTTTATTAAATAATTCTCTGTGGGAACGATACTCAACTTATCACTTTATTACTTGTTGACCACGTATACTTGCGTGTTGTTCATAATTAGATTTTACCCAACACTAAGAACACACAAGAGAGACAAATTGGGCGTGTGGCGAATAAATGTCGAAACGTCGTGATAAGTGTTAATGAACATAAAAAGTGTTTTAAATCAAATGAAATGAATATTATAAGATATTGAATAGGGTTAATATAAAACCAATAATGATTCCTAGCAGGACTTAAGCACTTGAATGAACTTCGAATATGAAATATAGTGAGCTATAAGTCGAAAGTAACACAATAAAATTGAACATTGTGTATTGATAATAGGAAGGGTTATGAGACGTAAGTTAGAGTTTACATTATAACTACTATGCGTTGCTGTATGACTAATAGTTGATGTGTATGATTATATAATTGTGTAGGGCACGTAAAGTGCAGATATCTGTAAGCTGTTAAACTGTTATTGGTAAAACACGATTAAGGCAAGTCTTTCAGTTCTTATTTGCTATGTGAATTTGATTGTTTTAAATCTTTATCGCAAAGAGCATGATGTGTTATATATGTTGAATGTATAAAATGTTAAAGTCAACTTATGACTACGTTGATTGAGTAAAGCATGTTGATTGAGTACGGAACTAAGTCTTTATACTTGTTATATGAACTATAGCATATATGTTATGTTAGTCCAATGTTTATGAGATATATGTTGAACATGTTATTATATGTTACGTGATGCATGAAAACTGTTAGATTTTGTTGGGCTATCGAGCTCAACCTTGCAAATAACTATTTTTGCAGGTTAAGGATTGAAGGTAACACTATGTGCTACTTGAATGACGTGGATCCAAAATAACACACGAAGATTAAGATTTTAGCTAAAGTTATTATTTCCTTATATAATGATGAATATTCATGAGATGTATTAAACGTTTTATGATGTATAGTTTTATGTTGAGTTGTAAAGCTAAAGTTAGAGTTATATGATATGTAAAGGTTATCGGATTGAAATGTAAAATTTTATATAATAACAGTGATAAAGTGAATCATAAAATAAGATTGATTCAAAAACATGTAGATGATAAAGGTTTTGATTCAGGGAATTAAAGTAAGAAGACATAAAAGTTTAAATTATTCTGCATTTTATAAAGTTTAACATCGAATAATGATGTAAAATCAGGAGGTAGATGTGTTATTAACGACCAAAGTTGGGAATTAAATTGTATGAATTTTGGGGTCGTTACACTTGGTATCAAAGCTGTAGGTTATAAACCTTATGTAGGAGTACCATAGGCTATAACCTTAGAGAAGGAAGGTGAAGATAATGAAAGAATAAGCTCAAGTAGAGTTTGAATAATAAGAAGTAATCTAAGAAATTTATAAAGAAAGTATTAAAACATGCGTGAAAGGATTCAAAGAAGAATCTCCCTGCGTTATAAGGAGTATGAATGTGGGGTTACCCAACTCCAATAATAAGAATGTAAGGTGATAATAAATAGACAATGTCTATATAAGAAAAGAATGATAAAGAAGTTAAGAATCAAAAAGTTATATTTAAGTATGGTACAATTGTACTCCCTAATAGTTGATGTATGGTATCTGGGCTAAACGATTCCTTCATAGAGCGGAGGTATATACGAACTAGCAACTCGGAACCTAGTTTGTTGTTTGTTTGTGGGAAACCACTCAGCGTACCATATTGAAACCGTTAGAGACTCGATGTGTACCAAGTATAGAAAGTGGATACGTATGATGAAAATGTAGAACTTGAATGAAATGTTGAGCAATGTAAATGAAGTTAGAAATTCTTAAAGGAAGAATTGTTTTATAAACAAGAAAATTCAAAGAAGAATCTTGACGAGATATAAAGATAAGAAATGGGAGTTACCCTAACTCCAATAGCTAAGATAACGAATAATGTAGTAAATGATGAAAAAGGAAAGAAAGGGGATCGTTAAACAAAACGATCACGAGTTAAGAAAAGACTTTTAAGGGAGATGATTCTAGAATAAGATCACGACTTGATCTGTTTAAGTTATAAAAAGATGGTCTGTAATGTTTGAATAATTTTAGCTTGATGCTATGAAGATGATGTATTATGAAATAGTACGTGATAACTCACGAGGAGTTATAGATGATGTGATACAAGGAATTCGTATCGAGCAAAGAGCAAGTTATGAGCAAGATAGGGTTAGGTGGGATTTCAATTGAGGACTCATGTGATGGTTGAGTTGTACAAATCTTTGTATGGTCAAAGATTTTGTGAATGTACTTAGTTTATCACATTGATAATCATTGGAATGTCAATGTCGCGCTATCAATGTATATGTGGTGAAAAGGTGATTCTTTTCTCATGTGTATATTTTATAGTTAGAAACTATTAATACTAGTCAGATATTATTAGGATTAGGTGTGGTTCTTAAAACTAATGCATATTATAAGTCCGTGACTCACAATAATATGATATGTTTTGGACCCCTCAGCGAATGCACGCCTATGGTCTGACTAGGATAAGTTCTTAAACTCATATTGTTGTGGCAAGTTCCTAAATTTCTAATGTGCGGTAAGTTTGATGAACTATACTGGGGGTATAGGAAGATTGTAAGTTGAAATACAAGAATATTTGGTGTAAAGATTGAAATTGATGGAGAAAATTAGGTATTCCAAATCTTCTAGCTTTACTAGATTTTTGAAATTTATTGACTTCGTGTTGATGGTTATACTTTTGATTTTTGGAAAAAAAATGTTGGGTCACACTAGTGAACCAAAGAATTTTTAAAAAACAGTGCTATTATTCGTATGTCTATGCTAATTGCTTTGTCTAGACAAAAATGATTTGAAATATATCAAAATATTTTTTTATATATCATTAATGCATCATGTAACCTGTTGCAGAGATGATAAAAATGATGGAGTCATCAATACAATATTACTTAGTGTTGGATGTGATCTAAGGATCGTCAGCCCACTATGGTATGATGTCGTATGATAAAATCACCAAATGACGGAATCCTCAAACGGACTGTAAATACAGTGCGGTATCATGACGTCATAAAAAGATATTTGAGATTTCTTTAATATATGAGAATATATATATATATATATATATATATATATATATGTGTGTATGTATATATATGTGTATATGTATATTTCGATTGATGTTCGAATTATTGTAGAAGTTTATGCTATTTGATGCAGCTAGATGGATATTGAAAGATGTTCATGAAATTCAAGCGTTTATTGAAAATTTATGCCAAACCAAATTGTTTTGGTGCGGATTCAGATGTTGAAAAGCTGAGGTGAACAACCCTATAAAGGGACATGTTTTTGGAGACAATGGTTCCGAGCGTAATGCATATAGTGGTTACAAAAGACTACGTTGCGGCCCAACGTAGTGGTACAATGGGATGGCCACCTAGTGTACGTGTGGAGGATATTTTCAGTCTTTGTGAATGATAAACACTCTAGTTTACAGTGTGAATGATTGAGTTAAAGCACTGGTAAACTGAGAATAGAGTTCACAGTCTTGTGACCCCTCAGCATGGTTTGGAATCTTTGAAAGTCCTATTATTCATATCGCTTCTCAATTATTGATAAATTGTGGAAGATTCTTGTTATTCTGAAAGGTGAAAGTGAAAAGGATGAGAAAATTAGGCAAAACATAATAATTTCAAGAAAGAAATGAAATTCCAAAAGGATGAGAAATGTGAAACTCCTAGAAGAGGAAGAGGTGGGGAATATGATGATCTTAGAAAGATCCTTAGAGAATGAATTTTGTTGCAGAACCAAATGAATAAATAGATATTAACATAAAATCTATTCTGATAGATTGAATGAATAAAGATTAATAAATAAAATTTCGAGGACGAAATTCTTAGAAGAATGGGTGAATGTAATATCCCTAGTGTTTATGATAACGATCCTTAGAGAAGAAAATGAATGGGTTAAAGAATATATAATACTCAAATATAATTCAGTCTAAGTAAAGGTTATGAAATAAAATTTATAAGAATTTATTATCAAGAATGGTGGGAGTAGGAAATATAAAACCTATATTAAGGTAATGTGTTGAAGTTATTAAACGAAGAGATATGGTGAAAACCTGAGTAAGGTAGGGTTTCGGTGATTCTGAGGTCGGAATCCGTATAAAGGGGAAGGATGTGACAACCCCAATTTTTATAAGTTATTAAAATAGGAATTTAATTACTAAAATTCTTATTATGGGATGTTTTGACTTTGAGTATGTATATATACGTGCTATATATGTTGAAATATATGATCTGATGTGAAGAGAAATATATATTCATATATTGGGAAAGTGAGGTTTAATAGTTAAGTTAAGTATTGAAGGAATTAAATGAATTTAGTAATTAATTTTAAATATTTATTGAATTAAATATGTGAGACCCCAAATTTTATGAATAAAGATTTAAATTTTTCAAAATATATTTTTTTTAATATTATGGTGTGGATTTGATATAATGTTATAGTTGTGGGTAATATTTATAAATTTTGCAAAGTATGCAAGTTGTTATATAATATTCGATTGGTCGGTGAATATTCATTTTAACTAGGAATATTAGTACAACGGCACAATCATTGGTGGACCCCACAACGGAATTATTGTCGGATTGAGAAAATGATAAAAATATTTTTATGAAAATAACGGCAGAAGTTTTACTATTAAAACTGTTGAACTAATCGGTAGTAAAAGTATAGTAATACGCGTGGTTGCATAGTAGCACACGGTATTGATTATTGATGCTTATGTTAGAAGTCACTCAGTTTTGTTCAATTATTGCTACAGTAATTTTTGCATAGTATCTCACGTTATTTGATTTAATTATTGTCGATATTTTATATATTATTAAATCAATAATTGAGACGACAAAATTATTAATATTATTATTTGAAATATTAACGATGTCTAGAAGTTCTGCCAAGGAGAGGTTTGGTCACCTAATTACGCGCCAATAGGGAGAAATCTATATTGGAAAGCCCCCTCTTTCCTGGGAACGACCTGGTCGATTAATAGTGTGAATTATAATAATGATGACGAGTTTTGTTTTATTAGTATTATTAATGTAATAAAACAGAAAAGCTTTTTATATAAAACATAACACTTTTATAAAGTTATTAATTTTATTAGACTATAAATAGAATATATAATATTCTATTATGCATAGTGTTTTGCATAGTAAAATCTTTTTATATAAAATAGAATACTTTTATAAAGTTATTTGTTTGATTAGACAATAATTAGAATATATTATATTTTATTATGCATAGTGTTGCATAGTGCCTGCATAGTGTTTTGCATAGTAAAATCTATTTATATAAAATAGAATACTTTTATAAAGTTATTTGTTTTATTAGACAATAATTAGAATGTATTATATTTTATAATACATAGTGTTTCATAGTGCCTGCATAGTGTTTTGTATAATAAAATCTTTTTATATAAAACAGAATACTTTTATAAAGTTATTTGTTTTATTAGATTTTAAATAAAATATATAAATATATATATATATATATATATATATATTATATTTTATTGCATAGTGCAATATAGTATCTTTTCTGTTTTCCTATAAATAGGATGCTTAGTTAGAATTGAAAATCACACCAGAAGTTCAGAGAATTCTTCTATAATCTTGAGCATATTTCTTTAGAGTTTTAAGAAGCTTTGAGCGTAGTGCAAGTTTTCTTCAAAAATATCCTCACCCTACCAGTCGAAATACTCTTCTTTTACGGTAAGGGATATTATTTGTTGTACTCGTAAGGGGTATTATTTCTTTCTTATTCATGAAGAGAACATCTGTTATTCCATTCTTTATTATTCTGTTAGAATAACCTGTATACGCGGGCTACCCTATACTTGGTGAAATTCTTCTGTTATTCTATTTTTTATTACTCTATTGGAAAATGCTATCTGTGAGTTTACACATGACCTAGTTCCGTTGTTTATTATTCTGTTGGAATATCCTATCTGTGCATTTACGCATGACCTGGTTCCATTATTTATTATTCTGTTTGAATATCATGTTTGTGCGTTTACGCATGACCTGGTTCCGTTATTTATTATTCTGTTGGAATAACCTCTCTGTGCTGTCTATCGCATACCTGGTGATTTCTTTTGTTATTCCATTCTTTATTATACTCAGTTGGTTAAAGTTTTGACTTCTATACTCCATTAAATTAGTGGAATATCTTTGATATTTGCGCTTCATCCAATATCTTTTCATGGAAATATTCTTTTGAGCACTCTTAAATTTTACTATACAAAGAAGTATCATGTTGACAATTTGGACGTTCATGGTTCCTGGATAAATTAATTCTTGAACTTATTTTATTGAATTCTTATATCATTGTCACCATCCTCGTGTTTATATTATGTTGAAAGTTATATGTGGCCTGTAGTGCATAGATGGACTTGGTATGATTGAGACCAGGGATTGTTCGGTAATGTTAATCAATTCCATGAGGTGGACAGCCTGGAACACAACTTCTTGAACCTTTCCCAATACTCGTAGAGAGTTTCTCCATTGAACTGTATGATTCCACATATCTCTTTCCTTGTATTGGCAACTCTTGATGCAGGGAAATACCTCTCTAAGAATAACTTTTGCATATCAGTCCATGATCGTATTGATTCTGAAGGAAGATAGTATAACCAATTTTTAGCCAAATCTACTAATGAGAACGGAAAAAGTCTAAGCTTGATCTGCTCCTCTGTCACTCCTTGTTCTTTCATCGTGGAACACACCACATGGAACTCTTTTAGATGCATATATGGATTATCACCTGTAAAATGACGAAAAGTAGGCAAAAGACGAATTAGTCTAGAGTTAAGTTCAAAAGAAACATCTAAAGTAGGATACTCAATACAAAATGATGATTGATCAAGATCGAGAGTAGCTAGTTCTTTTAAAGTCCTATTTTTGTTTGGCACCGCCATCTTTTCCTCTTCAAGTGATGAAACAAGAGCTTCTTCTATATTTGCAATTTTCTCTATCTCTTGAACAAAATTTAAGTCACTAGAGTGAGAGGATTAAGTTATAAAATAAAAAGAAAAAGAAAATAATAAATAAACAAAAACAAAGAATAAACAAAAACAATTAACACTCCCCGGCAACAGTGCAAAAATTTGGGAGCTGTCGTTGACACTCCTAAATTAACCTCACTTTCACTTCACAATTTATAATAATTAGCACAGTAGCAAGTAAGGATTGATCCCACAGAGAGTAAAGTTGTTTTAGAATTATTCTACTATTTCAACAGAAAATAAAGATGGGGGGTTTTTTGAAAATTGTTTTTAAACTAAGAAAATAAGAATTAATGATTTAACCAAATATGTAAAAACTTCGGATCTGCAGTTCAGTTTCACCAAGCACAGCAATCAATTAATCAAGTTATTATTATTTTTCCTTCAATGAAATTATTAGCCCTAGATAACAATAAGTTCTGCTATCTGAAATTCTCCTTAGATTATCACTGTATGAAACAAGCTCTCCACCAGATTCTAACTAGCATACAACCTAAAATAAGCTCTCTAGATTTAATATGATAGAAGCATTAAGAAATAGAGAATTAGGCTAATCCAAGTAACAAACACATAAGCTCGATTTTTTTAACTTGTTTTCTGATAATCTTAGCAATAAACAAAAGCTTGTCCACAATTATTATTACCAAGTGCTACTTATGATGATGACAGATATCAATTACACGTAATACCAATCTTAATCTAGCAGATGATAATGATCAAACTAATTCAATTGGCCAAATTAAATCAATTAGATCAATTAACATGCAATCAATGAAAACAGATTATCAAAAGAAATTTCACACAAGAAGGAATAAATAATAATACTTAATTAATCAATTACTTGTAACAAGGATTCACCTCCCTTTAGAACTGAATGAAAAGAACTAGCCTGACATGCTCTTGAGTATGCACTCTAATAGATGATAGTTGATTATTGAGTGCATAAAACCTTGACTCTCATCCTCTATTTATAGTGCTAGACAAAGTCCTAAATCCTATAGGAAGTAGAAATCCAAATCCTAAAAGGAATTACAAATCATAACTAGTTTTCATAAAGAAATAGAATTCAATTTGGAAATAAATCTTAGTCTAAAGAAAATCCTAAAGCTAATAGAAATATCAATCCAATTCCATGTAGAAGTCTGCCTAAATCTGCATTTAGAAACTTGCCAAAAATCCAAGATTTCCCAATTTTTCCCACTCAAATTCGCTGGGGCGAATTACCATTTCCTGCTGCGACATCCTTTCGTAAAATGAGCATAACTTTTGATCCATGAAAGAGTTATAAGGCCTGCTACCTATCAAAACGAAGATATCGACGAGATCTACAACATTTATTCTTTGAGAATTGACAGATTCAGAATGCATCAGGGTCAAAATCGGGCTCCAAGTGACTGCTGTGTAAATTGCAACTTCCAAACTTTGAGGTTCAATGTCCGTTTAGTAAAAATATCATAACTTTTTCATATATACTCCGATTGGGACGATTAAAGATGTTCCAGACAGATAAAGAAGAGCTCTACAATAAAATTCAAGTCCCAAGCCAAGAACATGCATCCAACTTAATGTAAAAAATCCTGCAATTTTCTTTTTTTCCTCATTTCAGCTTCAATTCTTCCTGAAATAATTAAACACCTTAATAAGCTCATATACACATGAAACATGTAATAAAACTAAATATAATGGAATCAAAATAAATGAATAATATGCACTCATCATACAGATAATACCTGTTATTGTCAAATTATGTTGAGAAATGTCTTAGCTAATTATTCTAGCTAGACGATCATTTGTTTGAACTTGATAGGTTTGAGAAGAGAATTCAATTATTATTATTACATCGATGCCAATTATTTCGACTAGATCAAGAAGTAAATAGAATTTAAAATCACAGTATTTCGTTGTTAAAACAAATCTTGATTCTGAGACTGAGAAAAACAACCTTTTATTAAAAAAGGGGTAGAATTTTTGGTCGTATATTTGGCCATTGCGCGCATTCTAAATAATATGCATAATATAGGGTATAATAAAGTTGATCACTTGTTATACTTGCAGAGGGGTATGATTTAATCTTTATGGTTATTTGATACACCTGAGTATTTATTGAAGTAAATCTTTGATAGATACCCGAGAAGAAAAGTTCAAGATCTATTGTGATCACTCAGCATAAATCTGGAAAACATTCAACTTTGCTATTACGTAGAATTGATTCTTGATTATTCATTAGAATATATCATAGAAACTTTGAAAGCGTTGTACTCTTTCATTATTGAATTATTGTGTTGTACAGAATATGAGATGACTTGTTATTGAATAACGATTTGTTCAGCTATTTCAAAGTTTCCTCGAACTTTGGATTCATTCTATCAAATAGATACTCTATTGTTTTGAATTCTTATACATTTATTGTATGTCTTAACTTGCGGGGCAAATTAGTTGCTCACCCTTGCTAAATAAAACTTTTCAGCTAGGGATAAAGTGGCAGGAGGTGCTGGGAAGGATAAAGGCAAAGGCATAGTTATGAATTAGTTATGATTAGCATATTTATTATGTTGTATTGTAAACCCTTTTTGTATATCTAAGGGGTATGACTGTAATGTTAAGGTTAGTGGACCTTGGACTTATGTATTAACAACATATGTTAATGAGTAATGTATTCCTATTTATAAATGAATGGGTAGTTAGATGTTATATTTTTGTGGATCGTGAACACAAAACTCGGGGTTTCAGGTAACCCGAATTTGGGGGTGTCACATGTTGGTATCAGAGCTGTAGGTTATAAACCTTAAGTGGGGTGGGTAAAACCCTAGGATTATAACCATGAGCGAGATAGACAATACTCCTTTAGAAGTACTAAGTGAGAGATTGTCGAAGTGTATCGATAATAAGATATGTGGACATATCGTGTGTGAGAAGTTAGTACTGGTGATGTACTAATCAAGTTATTTAAACTGATTGTGGAATGTCGGGAGAAGGTGAGATAAGTACAGAGATGCCAGCAGCTGTCGCACTACTGCCAGTATCCGAGGTGCCAGCACAGAACGAGTTAGTGGAAGAAGTGGGAAAAGATGAACCTATGGTTAATCTCAGGAGTGGTCATGATGATTTTCCTGAGATATATCTAAGAGATCAAGGTTGGTGAACAAGATCAGCTCTCTGCAGAAGTCTAGGAACTCCGAAGTAAGGTATTTCTCTTGGAGGAGTTGTGGAAGATGGAGCGGGCGTTTCGCGAAATGACTGAAGAGTGGAATGAACTGAAAGTGCAGGTGTAGAGGATGAAGACTGAAGGTGGTGAATCGTTTGAAGGAGCCATCAAGAAAGACAAGAAGAAGAGAAAGAGGGAAAAAGACAGTGAAAATTTTGAAAATTTAAACCCAAAGAAGAGGCAAGCCTGTAGCAAGTGTGGCAAGACTCGCGTGGGGGAATGCATGATGTGGAAGAATGTGTGCTTCAACTGTAAGCAGAAAGGACATATTTCTCTCCATTGTCCTAAGCCGAATTTGAGAAAGTGTTTTTTTTGGTGTACAAACGGGGCACGAATTCAACAAGTGTCCCAGAAAGAAGAAGATTGGTGAAGGGAATGGGCGGTAGATAGCTTAAGTTAAGCGATAATATCTTTTGATAAGTATATGATATTAACGGTTGTAATATCGAGAACGATATTTGAACGTATATATATATATATATATATATATGTGTGTGTGTGTGTGTGTGTGTGTGTGTATGTATATATATATATATATATATATATATATATGTTGGTATGAATAAAATCTTTATTTTCTATATGAATATAAGATTAAGATAAAATTGTGAGTTCTTAAAACTCATACTTATGGTAAGTTTATGACTCATAATTATATGAAATGTTTTGAACCCCTCAGCGAATGGACGCCAAAAGTCTGACTAGGATAAGTTCATAACTCATATAATTGTGGTAAGTTCCTGAACCCCTAGGTCTAGTAAGTTTGATGAACTGAAAATAGTTATGAGTGAATGGAGAATTACAACTTTTGTTTAAAGTTGTGTTGTTAATCCCAATATTATTTAAAAAGGGAAAGTGCTATGTGTTAAGTACTAAATGTACTATGTGCTATTTGAATAAATATGTTATTATATGAGAATATTGTGTTAAAGTCTTATTGTGGGATTTATAAGAATTTGTGTAGAGAAAGAGAATTAATGTAAGATTTTTATCAGATATTGCCGCCAAGGAAAGGAAGTCCAAAGGAAAATATGGAAGAACAATTTATGAATTTGAAGCAGGGGAATATGACAGTGACAGAATATTTTGTCAAGTTCAACGAGTTAGCTAAATTTGCTCCACATCAAGTAGACACTGAGGAGCTTAAAGCACGATGTTTTAGGAATAGATTGAAATCGTTGGTACTTTAGAAGTTAGAGGTGCTGGAAATTAATTCATTTTCAACTTTTTTTAAAAAAGCCATTATCGCTGAGGGAGAAATTGAAGTTGTATTAAAGAATAGTCAAGAACAAAGAAAGGAGGCTGAATGAAATAACATGATAGGTGATAGTGGAGGTAGTGATTTTAATAAACGTAAGAGGGATGATAATTTTAATTTTGGAAATAATCCAAAAGAACGTATGAGGAAGGGTATGCCATATGTAGTTTGCAGGAAGCATCATCAAGGAGGTTCTTTGAAGAAAAAAGGAGTATGTTACAACTGTGGCCAGGAGGGACACATGTCTCCCGGGTGTCCTATTCCGAAGAAGGTACAAGGTTGTTTTGCATGTAGGTCGACCGATCATCTGGTTCGGAATTATCCAAAAAGGAATAGGGAGAAGTCGAGTGTCAACAAGAGACCCGATAGCGGAACCTTGGCGATTCGAGGACCTGCCCAGCCAGGAAGACCAACAACATTCACTTTTAGCATGACAGTTCCAAATGCAGCAGCTGTCCATAAAGTAGAGACAGGTAACGATTTCGTTGAAAAAAATTAAATTACGCGAGTAATATGAGGTAGATATCGCTGTGAACTGTTTTCTTTTATAGATTCAAGTCACATGTTAGAATTTGAAACACAAATTAACATTGTGTTGATAAAAATGAATTGATGATACAACTTTAAAAGATTTTAGGAGAATAAGAAAGCCGGTAATTCCGAGGACGAATTCATTTTAAGGAGGGGTGAATGTGATAACCCGGGATATCGAATAACCAAAATTTTACGAATAATTTTTTTATTTAATATTGACATTGACTGTTAATATTGTACTGTGTATCTGTGAGACAAGTCACGAGAAATGGTCAAATTAATTATTAACTGAGAAAATAGAGTAGGGTTGTGCTTAATAACTTTAGAAACCCTAACTTTAATTTTCTAGAAAGGGATTTGATAGAAAATATAATTAAAAGAATTGCATCGATGAGTATGTGTTTGTACTGTATAGGAATGTTGACCAATGATTGAATAATATTAATAAACCCTAATAAGAGATTAAAAACCCTAATCTTGGAATTAGAAACCCTAACGCACAGTTAGAAATCCTATTCGATAGCCGGGAAGCCCTAATTTTAAAACTGGGAATCCTAAACCCTAATTAGGCAACTCTAATTTAATTAGCAAGCCTAAAGTATTTATTAAACTTAAATTTGATTAGAAAACCCTAATTATATTTTAGTATCTTAATTTCTATTATTTTTTTTACAAACCTTGATTTTAATTTAGAAATTTTATTTTTTCTAATTAAACCCTAATTTTGAAAATCCTAGAAGTTAGATTTTTAAAACTTAAGGGTTAGGACCTTAGGGTTAAACCCTAAGGGTCAAACCCTAAAGGTTTGGACAAAAGACAAGTATGCCATTAAATGTATTTTGCAAAAGACCAAAATGCCCTTTTTATTTTCTTTATTTGATAACTTGCAAAATTGCTAGCAACTTTAGTAGGTTACCAACTATCTTGACTATGTGACTTAAAAAGCTCAGCATTTTAACACTCCAATTGACAGCACAACAAGTGATTAATTGCAACAAGCAATATATAAGAGATTTAGAGAGAGAAAAATCATAAAAAAAACTAGCCATTTTGCTATCTTACTCTCACCTACTCTCTCTCTCATTCAAGAAACTCCGAAAATTAGAAGTGTTTCAGTCATTTTAGTCAGCCCTAGATCAACCAATAACAGATTTGAGGATTAAGATCAAGAATTGGAAGCTAGAAGGTATAAATCAAATTTGATTTTTTGATCTTTGTTACTAAGAAAAAATTTTTGTTTAACTATTTAAGAAGGTGTTATAAGATGTTTTTAGTTGATATATATTGATCCATGATGGATCCATAGCATCAAAGTGGAAAAAATTCAAGTTTTCAAAATCTGTTCTTGAGCAATTTCTATGGTCTGACAAGCTAATGTCAGGAGCCGCATATTCTTGTTCGTTTATTTTTTTTTATGTTTTATTGTTTGGATCTATAGTTTGCTATGTTTTCTTTCATCTGCAAGTGGTAGTGTAGCAATTTGATGTCTTGAATGAAAGTTATTAACGGTCAAAGACCGTTGACTGACCATGACCTGATCAAAAATCTAGGCAACCCAGAAGTAGTTTTCAGCCTCTGACAAGGTTTTGTAAAGCTAAGATCTGTCAGGTTGTAAGTGATTTTAAGTTGTTGTTATATCCAACTTGTCGCCTGTTATGTGTTCTTTAAGTATATAGTTTTATATCCTTTAAACAGGCAACCGATCGAACATAGTAGTTGGTCAAACTAAGCTATCTGATCACGAAACGCTTTTCTAGAAAATTCCAGAAAATGTATGAACACTCGTTCTGACTGAGTTTGACCGCTAAATAAATAGTGATTAATTTGTTGTTGGTCAGAATTGTTGCTTTAATATTGTTCCATGACGTATGGACAATAAGTCTAAACCTTTATATCACACAAAACATATTTGGAACTTGGATTAAATCGGCCTTGAAAGTGACTGGTCGAACTATTTAGGTTTCTGGAAACCCAGAAATGTTCTGACAACGAGTTTGATTGCACAGATCTCCTCGTATGTTTGTTGTTTGATTAAAGTTTTTACTGGATGTTGTAGTTCTACATGAGTACTGCACGACTGAGATTTAATTTAACCCAGAAGCCTATTAATCAATGAATTATTCACGGTCAAACAGGGGACCTTGAACACTAACCTTGTCAGTGTTCTTGAGCCAAGAACACCTAAGATAGCAGCCAAGTGTCACTAAAGGCCATTAGCGATGGTTTTCAATTTATTTAATTTCTGAGAATCCGAAAATTATTTAAAATAGAAAATAAATTATAAAAATTACAAAAATAGTTTTAAAAAATATTTTTAAATTATGAAAAATAATTTCTTACTATTTGGGATATTATTCATTAATATTTATAATTACTTGAAAATTAATGATATTTAATTTATTTAATTAGTATATTAAATAAATTAAAGAAAAATGATTTAATATTATGAAAAATAATTTTAAATAAGAATAATGTATTTAAAAATATTTTGAGTTATGAAATGTAACTTTTAATATTTTAGAGAATTTTCATTAATAATTTAATATTAATGATATTAGATTTATTTGATTATTAAATTAAATAAATAAGATAAAAATGATTTTAATGATTTAAAAATCATTTTAAATAAGAATAAAGTGTTAGAAAATATTATAAATTAGAAAATATAATTTTCAATATTTTTAGAGAATTCTCATTAATAAATTAATATTAATGATGTTAGACCTTATTTATTTGTTATATTAAATAAATGAATTAAAATTTATTTTATTGATTTAAAAATCATTTAAAATGAGAAAAATGAGTTAAAAATATTTTAAGTTGTAATTAATGAGTTTTAATATTTGGATAATAATTTCATTAATATTTTAATATTAATGGTGATAGTTTAAAAATGATTTTAATTACTTTAAAAATCATTTAAGTAGAATATTGTTGATTTAAAAATATTTGAAGTTATTAATAATAACTTTAATATTTTGACAATTATGTTATTAATATTTTGATATTATTAAATATTAATAATGATAAGATTATTTGATAATTAAATCATTTAAAAATGATTTCGATGTTTGAAAAATTATTATAAATTATAATAATTGTTTGATAATTATTAAAAGCTTCCGAAAAATATTAGAAACCGATTTTGCTTGACAATGACTATGTTAATTGTCGGATAGGGTGACCAGAACACCGAGAATGGACCGAAGTCCAACCAGACCAAAATAGTTAGACTTGATAAGTGTTTATCTAAGTTATAAATACTGATGTGACTATGTGCTAATGTGTTTAGAAGAAGGTTTGACTGTAAACTACAGTGTTGTGTGTTATAAAATATTGTGCTAATTGTGAGGCCAACATTGTTGATTATAGGTCTTACGAACGCAGTTAATTATATTGTGTAGATGTAATCAGTGGAAGAGGCAAGTTTCCTAACTCAACCATGAGTTGTATGCATTAAATTATTATTGGTGGATAATTATTGCTAATTATACCACGTCCAGGGATTTCTTGTTGAAATTAAATTATTATTTTAGAAAATATATATTCATAAAATTACTGTTGTTGGATATTCATATCTGTAGAAGCTAATATTGACAGTACAGATAATACCTGTTATTGTCGAATTATGTTGAGAAATATCTTAGCTAATTATTCTGGCTAGATGATCGTTTGTTTGAACTTGATAGGTTAGAAAAGAGAATTCAATTATTATTGATAGATCGATGCCAATTATTTCGGCTAGATCAAGAAGTAAATATAATTTGAAATCACAGTATTTCGTTGTTAAATCAAATCTTGATTCTGAGACTGAGAAGAACAACCTTTTATTAAAAAAAGGGTAGAATTTTTGGTCGTATATTCGGCCATTGCGCACATTCTAAATATTATGCATACTATAAGGTATAATAAAGTTGATCACTTGTTATACTTGCTGAGGGGTATGATTTAGTCTTTATGGTTATTTGATACACCTGAGTATTTATTAAAGTAAATCTTTGATAGATACTTGAGAAGAAAAGTTCAAGATCTAGTGTGATCACTCAGCATAAATCTGGAAAAAAATCCACTTTACTATTACGTAGAATTGATTCTTGATTATTCATTAGAATATATCGTAGAAACTTTGAAAGCGTTGTACTCTTTTATTATTGAATTATTGCGTTGTATAGAATATGAGATGACTTGTTATTGAATAATGATTGGATCAGCTATTTCAAAGTGTCCCCGAACTTTGGATTCATTCTATCAAATAGACAGTCTATTGTTTTGAATTCTTATACATTTATTGTATGTCCTAACTTACGGGGCAAATTAGTTGCTCACCCTTGCTAAATAAAACTTTTCAGCTAAGGATAAAGTGGCAGGAGGTGCTGGGAAGGATAAAGGCAAAGGCATAGTTATGAATTAGTTATGATTAGCATATTTATTATGTTGTATTGTAAACCCTTTTTGTATATCTAAGGGGTATGACTGTAATGTTAAGGTTAGTGGACCTTGGACTTATGTATTAACAACATATGTTAATGAGTAATGTATTCCTATTTATAAATGAATGGGTAGTTAGATGTTATATTTTTGTGGATCGTGAACACCAAACTCGGGGGTCAGGTAACCCGGATTTGGGGGCGTCACATGTTGGTATCAGAGCTGTAGGTTATAAACCTTAAGTGGGGTGGGTAAACCCTAGGACTATAACCATGAGCGAGATAGAGAATATTCCTTTAGAAGTACTAAGTGAGAGATTGTCGAAGTGTATCAATAATAAGATATGTGCACATATCGTGTGTGAGAAGTTAGTACTGGTGATGTACTAATCAAGTTATTTAAACTGATTGTGGAATGTCGGGAGAAGGTGAGATAAGTACGGAGATGCCAGCAGCTGTCGCACTACTGCCAGTAGTCGAGATGCCAGTACAAATTGAGTTAGTGGAAGAAGTGGGAAAAGTTGAACCTATGGTTAATCTCAGGAGTGGTCATGATGATTTTCCTGAGATATATCTAAGTGGTGAAGAGGAGGCGGAGTCTAAAGAAGCTAAGGTGGTGTTAAAGAATACGATCAAGGTTGGTGAACAAGATTAGCTCTCTGCAGAAGTTCAGGAACTCCGTAGTAAGGTATTTCTCTTGGAGGAGTTGTGGAATACGGAGCAGGCGTTACGCAAAATGACTGAAGAGAGGAACGAGCCGAAAGCGCAGGTGTAGAGGATGAAGACTGAAGGTGGTGGATCTTCTGAAGGAGCCAACAAGAAAGATAAGAAGAAGAGAAAGTGGGAAAAAAATAGTGAAAATTTTGAAAATTCAAACCCAAAGAAGAGGCAAGCCTGTAGCAAGTGTGGCAAGACTCGCGTGGGGGAATGCATGATGTGGAAGAATGTGTGCTTCAACTGTAAGCAGGAAGGACATATTTCTCTCCATTGTCCTAAGCCGAATTTGAGAAAGTGTTTTTTTTGGTGTACAAACGGGGCACGAATTCAACAAGTGTCCCAGAAAGAAGAAGATTGGTGAAGGGAGTGGACGGTAGATAGCTTAAGTTAAGCGATAATATCTTTTGATAAGTATATGATATTAACGGTTGTAATATCGAGAACGATATTTGAACGTATATATATGTATATGTATATTTACATATATGTATATATATATATATATATATATATATATGTTGGTATGAATAAAATCTTTTTTTTATATGAATATAAGATTAAGATAAGGTTGTGAGTTCTTAAAACTCATACTTATGGTAAGTTCATGACTCATAATTAAATAAATGTTTTGAACCCCTCAGCGAATGGATGCCAAAGGTCTGACTAGGATAAGTTCATAACTCATATAATTGTGGTAAGTTCCTGAACCCCTAGGTGTGGTGAGTTTGATGAACTGGAAATAGTTATGAGTGAATGGAGAATTACAACTTTTGTTTAAAGTTGTGTTGTTAATCCCAATATTATTTAAAAAAGGATAGTGTTATATGTTAAGAACTAAATGTACTATAAGCTATTTGAATAAATATGTGATTATATGAGAACATTGTGTTAAAGTCTTATTGTGGGATTTATAAGAATTTGTGTAGAGAAAGAGAATTAATGTAAGATTTTTATCAGATATTGCCGCCAAGGAAAGGAAGTTCAAAGGAAAATATGGAAGAACAATTTTTGAATTTGAAGCAGGGGAATATGACAGTGACAGAATATTTTGTCAAGTTCAACGAGTTGCTAAATTTGCTCCACATCAAGTAGACACTGGGGAGCTTAAAGCACGATGTTTTATGAATGGATTGAAATCATTGGTACTTGAGAAGTTAGAGGTGGTGGAAATTAATTCATTTTCAACTTTATTAAAAAAAAAGCCATTATCGCTAAGGGAGAAATTAAAGTTGTATTAAAGAATAGTCAAGAACAAAGAAAGGAGGCTGAAGGAAATAACATGATAGGTGATAGTGGAGGTAGTGATTTTAATAAACGTAAGAGGGATAATAATTTTAATTTAGGAAATAATCCAAAAGAATGTATGAAGAAGGGTATGCCATGTGTAGTTTGCAGGAAGCATCATCAAGGAGGCTATTTAAAGAAAAAAGGAGTATGTTACAACTGTGGCCAGGAGGAACACATGTCTCCCGGGTGTCCTATTCCGAAGAAGGTACAAGTTTGTTTTGCGTGTAGGTCGACCGATCATCTGGTTCGGAATTGTCTGAAAAGGAATAGGGAGAAGTCGAGTGTCAACAAGAGACCCGATAGCAGAACCTTGGCGATTCGAGGACCTGCCCAGCCAGGAAGACCAATAACATTCACTTTTAGCATCACAGTTCCAAATGCAGCAGATGTTCATGAAGTGGCGAGTGGTAATGATTTCGTTGAAAAAAATTAAATTACACGAGTAATATGAGGTGGATATCGCTGTGAACTATTTTCTTTAATAGATTCAAGTCACACTGTTAGAATTTGAAACACAAATTAACATTGTGTTTATAAAAATGAATTGATGATACAACTTTAAAAGATTTTGGAAAATAAGAAAGCGGTGATTCCGAGGACCGAATCATTTTAAGGACGGGTGAATGTGATAACCCGGGATTTCGAGTAATCAAAATTTTACAAATAATTTTTTTTATTTAATATTGACTTGTTAATATTGTACTGTGTATCTGTGAAACAAGTCTCGAGAAATGGTCAAATTAAGTATTGACTGAAAAAATAGAGTAGGGTTGTGCTTAATAGCTTTAGAAACCCTAACTTTAATTTTCTTGAAAGGGATTTGATAGAAAATATAATTAAAAGAATTGTATCGATGAGTATGTGTTTGTGCTCTATAGGAATGTTGACCAACGATTGAATAATATTAATAAACCCTAATAAGAGATTAGAAACTCTAATCTTGGGATTAGAAACCCTAACGCATAGTTAGAAATCCTATTCGATAGCCGGGAAGCCCTAATTTTAAAACTGGGAATTCTAAACCCTAATTAGGCAACTCTAATTTTAATTAGCAAGCCTAAAGTATTTATTAAACTTAAATTTGATTAGAAAACCCTACTTATATTTTAGTATCTTAATTTCTATTTTTTTTTTACAAACCTTGATTTTAATTTAGAAATTTTATTTTTTCTAATTAAACCCTAATTTTGAAAATCTTAGAAGTTAGATTTTTAAAACTTAAGGGTTTGGACCTTAGGGTTAAACCCTAAGGGTTTGGACAAAAGACAAGTATGCCATTAAATATATTTTGCAAAAGACCAAAACACCCTTTTTACTTTCTTTATTTGATAACTTGCAAAATTGCTAGCAACTTTAGTAGGTTACCAACTATCTTGACTATGTGACTTAAAAATCTCAGCATTTTAACACTCTAATTGACAGCACAACAAGTGATTAATTGCAACAAGCAATATATAAGAGATTTAGAGGGAGAAAAATCATAAAAAAACTAGCCATTTTGCTATCTTGATCTCACCTACTCTCTCTCATTTAAGAAACTCCAAAAATTAGAAGTGTTCCAGTCATTTTAGTCAGCCCTAGATCAACCAATAACAGATTTGAGGATTAAGATCAAGAATTGGAAGCTAGAAGGTATAAATCAAATTTGATTTTTTGATCTTTGTTGCTAAGAAAAATTTTTGTTTAAGTGTTTAAGAAGGTGTTATAAGATGTTTTTAGTTGATATATGTTAATCCATGATGGATCCATAGCATCAAAGTGGGTAAAAATTCAAGTTTTCAAAATTTGTTCTTGAGCAATTTCTGTGGTCTGACAAGCTAATGTCAGGAGCCGCAAATTCTTGTTCGTTTGTTTTTTTTTATGATTTTATTGTTTGGATCTATAGTCTGCTATGTTTTCTTTCATCTGCAAGTGGTAGTGTAACAATTTCATGTCTGGAATGGAAGTTAATAACGGTTAAAGACCGTTGACTGACAATGACCGGTCAAAATTCTGGGCAACCCAGAAGTAGTTTTCAGCCTCTGACAAGGTTTTGTAATGCAAAGATCTGTCAGGTTGTAAGTGATTTGAAGTTGTTGTTATATCCAACTTGTAGCCTGTTATGTGTTCTTTAAGTATATGGTTTTATATCCTTTTAACAAGAAACCGATCGAACATAGTAGTTGGTCAAACTAAGCTATCTGATCACGAAACGCTTTTTTGGAAAATTCCAGAAAGTGTACGAACACTCATTCTGACTGAGTTTGACCGCTAAATAAATAGTGATTAATTTGTTGTTGGTCAGATTTGTTGCTTTAATATTGTTCAATGACGTATGGACAATAAGTTTAAACCTTTATATCACACAAAACATAATTGGAACTTGGATTAAATCGGCCTTGAAAATGACTGGTCGAACTATCTAGGTTTCTGGAAACCAAGAAATGTTCTGACAACGAGTTTGATTGCACAGATCTCCTCATATGTTTGTTGTTTGATCAAAGTTTTTATTTGATGTTGTAGTTCTACATGAGTACTACACGACTGAGATTTAATTTAACCTAGAAGCCTATTAATCAATGAATTATTCACGGTCAAACAGGGGACCTTGAACACTAACCTTGTCAGTGTTCTTGAGCCAAGAACACCTAAGACAACAGCCAAGTGTCGCTAAAGGCCATTAGCGATTGTTTTCAATTTAATTTCTGAGAATCCAAAAATTATTTAAAATAGAAAATAAAATATAAAAATTACAAAAATAGTTTTAAAAATTATTTTTAAATTATGAGAAATAATTTCTTACTATTTGGGATATTTTTCATTAATATTTATAATTATTTCAATATTAATGATATTTAATTTATTTAATTAGTATATTAAATAAATTAAAGAAAAATGATTTAATATTATGAAAAACATTTTAAATAAGAATAATGTATTTAAAAATATTTTGAGTTATGAAATGTAACTTTTAATATTTTGGAGAATTTTTATTAATAATTTAATATTAATGATAATAGATTTATTTGATTATTGAATTAAATAAATAAGATAAAAATGATTTTAATGACTTAAAAATCATTTTAAATAAGAATAAAGTGTTAGAAAGTATTTTAAATTATAAAATATAACTTTTAATATTTTTGGAGAATTCTCATTAATAAATTAATATTAATGATCTTAGACTTATTTATTTATTATATTAAATAAATGAATTAAAAATGATTTTATTGATTTAAAAATGAGAAAAATGAGTTAAAAATATTTTAAGTTGTAATTAATGACTTTTAATATTTGGATAATAATTTTATTAATATTTTATTATTAATGGTGATAGTTTAAAAATGATTTTAACTACTTTAAAAATCATTTAAGTAGAATATTGTTGATTTAAAAATATTTGAAGTTATTAATAATAACTTTAATATTTTGACAAGTATGTTATTAATATTTTGATATTATTAAATATTAATAATGATAAGATTATTTGATAATTAAATCATTCAAAAATGATTCCGATGTTTGAAAAATTATTATAAATTATAATAATTGATTGATAATTATTAAAAGCTTCCGAAAAATATTATAATTGATATTTGATTTATCTAATTTAATATTGAAGCTTAGAAACCGATTTTGCTTGACAATGACTATGTTAATTGTCAGATAGGGTGACCAGAACACCGAGAATGGACCGAAGTCCAACCAGACCAAAATAGTTAGACTTGATAAGTGTTTATCTAAGTTATAAACACTGATATGACTATGTGTTAATGTGTTTAGTAGAAGGTTTGACTGTAAACTACAATGTTTTGTGTTATAAATGATTGTGCTAATTGTAAGGCCTACATTGTTGATTATAGGTCTTACGAACGCAGTTAATTATATTGTGTAGCTGTAATCAGCGGAAGAGGCAAGTTCCCTAACTCAACCTTGAGTTGTATGCATTTAATTATTATTGGTGGATAACTATTGCTAATTATACCACGTCCAGGGATTTCTTGTTGAAATTAAATTATTATTTTAGAAAATATATATTCATAAAATTACTGTTGTTGGATATTCATATCTGTAGAAGCTTAATATTGACAGTACAAATAATACCTGTTATTGTCGAATTATGTTGAGAAATGTATTAGCTAATTATTTGGGCTAGACGATCATTTGTTTGAACTTGATAGGTTCGAGAAGAGAATTCAATTATTATTGATAGATCAATGTCAATTATTTCGGCTAGATCAAGAATTAAATAGAATTTGAAATCACAGTATTTCGTTGTTAAATCAAATCTTGATTCTGAGACTGAGAATAACAACCTTTTATTAAAAAGGGGGTAGAATTTTTGGTCGTATATTCGGCCATTGTGCGCATTTTAAATATTATGCATAATATAGGGTATAATAAAGTTGATCACTTGTTATACTTGCAGAGGGATATGATTTAATCTTTATGGTTATTTGATACACCTGAGTATTTATTGAAGTAAATCTTGATAGATACCCGAGAAGAAAAGTTCAAGATCTAGTGTGATCATCAGCATAAATCTGGAAAACAATCCACTTTGCTATTACGTAGAATTGATTATTAATTATTCATTAGAATATATCGTAGAAACTTTGAAAGCGTTGTACTCTTTCATTATTGAATTATTGTGTTGTATAGAATATGAGATGACTTGTTATTGAATAATGATTTGTTCAGCTATTTCAAAGTGTCCCCGAAGTTTGGATTCATTCTATCAAATAGGCATTCTATTTTTTTGAATTCTTATACATTTATTGTATGTCTTAACTTACGGGGCAAATTAGTTGGTCACCCTAGCTAAATAAAACTTTTCAGCTAGGGATAAAGTGGAAGGAGGTGCTGGGAAGGATAAAGGCAAAGGCATAGTTATGAATTAGTTATGATTAGCATATTTATTATGTTGTATTGTAAACCCTTTTTGTATATCTAAGAGGTATGACTATAATGTTAAGGTTAGTGGACCTTGGACTTATGTATGAACAACATATGTTAATGAGTAATGTATTCCTATTTATAAATGAATGGGTAGATAGATGTTATATTTTTGTGGATCGTGAGCACCAAACTCGGGGGTTAGGTAACCCGGATTTGGAGGCGTCACATGTTGGTATCAGAGCTGTAGGTTATAAACCTTAAGTGTGGTGGATAAAACCCTAGGACTATAACCATGAGCGAGATAGAGAATACTCCTTTAGAAGTACTAAGTGAGAGATTGTCGAAGTGTATCGATAATAAGATATGTGGACATATCGTGTGTGAGAAGTTAGTACTGGTGATGTACTAATCAAGTTATTTTAACTGATTGTGAAATGTCGGGAGAAGGTGAGATAAGTACGGAGATGCCAGCAGCTGTCGCACCATTGCTAGTAGCCGAGATGCCACCACAAAACGAGTTAGTGGAAGAAGTGGGAAAAGATGAACCTATGGTTAATCTCGGGAGTGGTCATGATGATTATCTTGAGATATATCTAAGTGGTGAAGAGGAGGCGGAGTCTAAAGAAGCTAAGTTGGAGTTAAAGAATAAGATCAAGGTTGGTGAACAAGATCAGCTCTCTGCAGAAGACCAGGAACTTCGGAGTAAGGTATTTCTCTTGGAGGAGTTGTGAAAGACGGAGCAGGCGTTACGCGAAATGACTGAAGAGCGGAACGAGCCGAAAGCGCAGGTGTAGAGGATGAAGACTGAATGTGGTAGATCGTCTGAAGGAGCCAACAAGAAAGACGAAAAGAAGAGAAAGAGGGAAAAAGACAGTGCAAATTTTGAAAATTCAAACCCAAAGAAGAGGCAAGCCTGTAGCAAGTGTGGCAAGACTCGCGTGGGGGAATGCATGATGTGGAAGAATGTGTGTTTCAACTGTAAGTAGGAAGGACATATTTCTCTCCATTGTCCTAAGCTGAATTTGAGGAAGTGTTTTTTTCTGTGTGCAAACGGGGCACGAATTCAACAAGTGTCCCAGCAAGAAGAAGATTGGTGAAGGGAGTGGATGGTAGATAGCTTAAATTAAGCGATAATATCTTTTGATAAGTATATGATATTAATGGTTGTAATATCGAGAACGATATTTGAACGTATATATATGTATATATATATATATATGTTGGTATGAATAAAATCTTTTTTTTCTATATGAATATAAGATTAAGATAAAGTTATGAGTTCTTAAAACTCATACTTATAGTAAGTTCATGACTCATAATTATATGAAATTTTTTGAACCCCTCAGCGAATGGACGCCAAAGGTCTGACTAGGATAAGTTCATAACTCATATAATTGTGGTAAGTTCCTGAACCCCTAGGTGTGGTAAGTTTGATGAACTGGAAATAGTTATGAGTGAATGGAGAATTACAACTTTTGTTTAAAGTTGTGTTGTTAATCCCAATATTATTTAAAAAGGGATAATGTTATGTGTTAAGAACTAAATGTACTATGTGCTTTTTGAATAAATATGTGATTATATGAGAACATTGTGTTAAAGTCTTATTGTGGGATTTATAAGAATTTATGTAGAGAAAGAGAATTAATGTAAGATTTTTATCAGATATTGCTGCCAAAGAAAGGAAGTCCAAAGGAAAATATGGAAGAACAATTTATGAATTTGAAGCAGGGGAATATGACAGTCATAGAATATTTTGTCAAGTTCAACGAGTTAGCTAAATTTGTTCCACATCAAGTAGACACTGAGGAGCTTAAAACACGATGTTTTAGGAATGGATTGAAATCATTGGTACTTGAGAATTTAGAGGTACTGGAAATTAATTCATTTTCAACTTTATTAAAAAAAAGCCATTATCGCTGAGGGAGAAATTGAAGTTGTATTAAAGAATAGTCAAGAACAAAGAAAGGAGGCTAAAGGAAATTACATGATAAGTGATAGTGGAGGTAGTGATTTTAATAAACATAAGAGGGATGATAATTTTAATTTAGGAAATAATCCAAAAAAAATGTATGAGGAAGGGTATGCCATGTGTAGTTTGCAGGAAGCATCATCAAGGAGGCTGTTTGAAGAAAAAGGAGTATGTTACAACTGTGGCCAGGAGGGGCACATGTCTCCCAAGTGTCTTATTTAGAAGAAGGTACAAGGTTGTTTTGCGTGTAGGTCGACCGATCATCTAGTTCGGAATTGTCCGAAAAGGAATAGGGAGAAGTCGAGTGTCAACAAGAGACCCGATAGCAGAACCTTGGCGATTCAAGGACCTGCCCAGCCAGGAAGACCAATAATATTCACTTTTAGCATGACAGTTCCAAATGCAGCAGATGTCCATGAAGTGGCGACAGGTAATGATTTCGTTGAAAAAAATTAAATTACGCGAATAATATGAGGTGGATATCGTTGTTAACTGTTTTCTTTTATAGATTCAAGTCACATGTTAGAATTTGAAACACAAATTAACATTATGTTGATAAAAATGAATTGATGATACAACTTTAAAAGATTTTGGAGAATAAGAAAGCGGTGATTCCGAGGACGGAATCCTTTTAAGGAGGGGTGAATGTGATAACCCGGAATTTTGAATAATCAAAAATTTATGAATAATTTTTTTTATTTAATATTGACTATTAATATTGTACTCTGTATCTGTGAGATAAGTCTCGAGAAATGGTCAAATTAAATATTGACTGAGAAAATAGAGTAAAATTGTGTTTAATAGCTTTAGAAACCCTAACTTTAATTTTCTGGAAAGGGAAAATAAGAAAAATGAGTTTAAAATATTTTAAGTTGTAATTAATGACTTTTAATATTTGGATAATAATTTCATTAATATTTTAATATTAATGGTGATAGTTCAAAAATGATTTTAATTACTTTAAAAATCATTTAAGTAGAATATTGTCGATTTAAAAATATTTTAAGTTATTAATAATAACTTTAATATTTTGACAAGTATGTTATTAATATTTTGATATTATTAAATATTAATAATGATAAGATTATTTGATAATTAAATCATTTAAAAATGATTCCGATGTTTGAAAAATTATTATAAATTATAATAATTGCTTGATAATTATTAAAAGCTTCCGAAAAATATTATAACTGATATTTGATTTATCTAATTTAATATTGAAGCTTAGAAACTGATTTTGCTTGACAATGACTATGTTAATTATCGGATAGGGTGACCAGAACACCGAGAATGGACCGAAGATCAACCAAAACCAAAATAGTTAGACTTGATAAGTGTTTATCTAGGTTATAAACACTGATGTCACTATATGCTAATGTGTTTAGAAGAAGGTTTGACTATAAACTACAGTATTGTGTGTTATAAATGATTGTGCTAATTGTGAGGCCTACATTGTTGATTATAGGTCTTACGAACGCTGTTAATTATATTGTGTAGCTGTAATCAACGGAAGAGGAAAGTTCCCTAACTCAACCTTGAGTTGTATGCATTTAATTATTATTGTTGGATAATTATTGCTAATTAAACCACGTCCAGGGATTTCTTGTTGAAATTAAATTATTATTTTAGAAAATATATATTCATAAAATTATTGTTGTTGGATATTCATATCTTTAGAAGCTAATATTGACAGTACAGATAATACCTGTTATTGTCGAATTATGTTGAGAAATGTCATAGCTAATTATTCTGGCTAGACGATCATTTGTTTGAACTTGATAGGTTCGAGAAAAGAATTCAATTATTATTGATAGATCAATGCCAATTATTTCGGCTAGATCAAGAAGTAAATAGAATTTGAAATCACAGTATTTTGTTGTTAAATTAAATCTTGATTTTGAGACTGAGAAGAACAACCTTTTATTAAAAAAGGGGTAGAATTTTTTGTCGTATATTCGGCCATTGCGCGCATTCTAAATATTATGCATAATATAGGGTATAATAAAGTTGATCTCTTGTTATACTTGCAGAGGGGTATGATTTAATCTTTATGGTTATTTGATACACCTGAATATTTATTGAAGTAATTTTTTGATAGATACCCGGGAAGAAAAGTTCAAGATCTAGTGTGATCACTCAGCATAAATCTGAAAAACATTCCGATTTGCTATTACGTAGAATTGATTCTTGATTATTCATTAGAATATATCGTAGAAACTTTGAAAGCGTTCTACTCTTTCATTATTGAATTATTGTGTTGTATAGAATATGAGATGACTTGCTATTGAATAACGATTTGTTCAGCTATTTCAAAGTTTCCCTGAACTTTTGATTCATTCTATCAAATAGATAGTCTATTGTTTTGAATTCTTATACATTTATTGTATGTCTTAACTTGCGGGGCAAATTAGTTGCTCACCCTTGCTAAATAAAACTTTTCAGCTAGAGATAAAGTGACAGGAGGTGTTGCGAAGGATTAAGGCAAAGGCATAGTTATGATATAGTTATGATTAGCATATTTATTATGTTGTATTGTAAACCCTTTTTGTATATCTAAGGGGTATGACTGTAATGTTAAGGTTAGTGGACCTGGGATTTATGTATTAATAACATATGTTAATGAGTAATGTATTCCTATTTATAAATGAATGGGTAGTTAGATGTTATATTTTTGTGGATCGTGAGCACCAAACTCGGGGGTCAGGTAACTCGAATTTGGGGGACGTCACAATACAAATAGTACAAATAATTCATGTCTATTGTTGAATCCTGTTGAGAAACTTCTTAGCCAATTGATCTGGTTGGACAAATTTTTGTTAGAACTTGATAGGTTCGAGAAGTGAAGAGAAGAGAATTCAATTATTATTGATAAAACGATGCCAATTGTTTCGACTATATCGAAAAAAGAAAACTTGATAAGTTTGAGAAGAGAAGAGAAGAGATTAAATATTGAAATCATCGTATTTCTTTGTTAAATCAAATTCCGATTCAAAGACTAAGAAGAACAATCTTTTATATAAAGGGAACATTTTGGTCGTTTATTCGGCCTTTGTGCGCGTTTTAAGTATTATGCATAATATAGGGTATAATAAAACTAAGCACTTGTTATACTTGCAGAGGGGTATGATTTAATCTTTATGGTTATCTGATACACCTGCGTATATATCAAAGTAAAACTTTGATAGATACCCGAGAAGAGAAGTTCTAGATCCTTTGTGATCACTCAGAATAAACTCTGGAAAATATTTCCATCTTATTATTCAATTGAATATTGTAGAGACCTTGAAAGTGTTGTACTCTTTCATTATTGAATTATTGTGTTGTATAGGTTGCGTGAAGACTTGGTAGTGATTAATGAATAATTCAGCTATTTAAAAGTTCCCCGAACTTTGGTGTCATTCTATCGAAATAAATAGTCTGTTATTCTTGATTCTTATACATTCATTGAATGTCTTAACTTGTGTGGAAAATTTGTTGCTCACCCTTGCTAAATAAATCATTTCAGCTAGGGACGAAGTGACTGGAGGTGCTGTGAAGAGCAAAGGCAAAGGTGCTATGCTGTAATAGCTATGGTTAACATTATTATTATGTTATATTTGTAAACCCTTTTTGTATATCTAAAGGGTATATTTTTAATATAAAGGTTGGAAAACCTGGGACGAATGTATTAACAATATCAGTTAATGTGGTGTAAATTTATATTCATAAATACATGGGTAGTTAGATGTTATATTTATTGTGGATCATGAGCACCAAACTCGGGGGTCAGTTAACCCGGATTTGGGGGCGTCACAACTAAATCAGGGGTAGAGGACCCACGGGACCTAGGGTAGACAGAACAACTACCTTTAAAGAATTTAAAAGTGTAGGTCCGCCGGAGTTCAAAGGAACGACGGACTCAATAGAGGTCCAAACATGGGTAAAAGAAATAGAGAAGGCATTTGTTATTACAAACGTAGCTTAGGCGCAAAAGACCTCTTTTGCGACTTACATAATGAAATGAGAAGCCAACTTTTGGTTGGAGGCTCACCAGGGTGGGGCTAGAACTGATGCGATAACGTGGGAATAGTTCAAGAAGGTTTTCTTCGAGAATTATTTCCCTACAAGTATGTAAGGGAGGATGGAGATTAAGTTCTTAGAACTTAAGCAAGGGGACATGATAGTTCCCTAGGACGCGGCCAAATTCAATAAATTGGCAAGGTTTGCTCTACACCAAGTGGACGCTGAGGAGAGGAATGCTCGTAGGTTTGAGCAGGGCCTGAAACCCTGGCTCTATAGTAGGATTTTTATGTTCCAAAGTGCTTCTTATGGGACCATTCTAGAAAAGGCAATTATAGCAGAAGGTGCTAGTAAGGCGTTGACCCAATACCACAAAAAAAATAAGAACAAAGAGAGGGAGGGGCCAAGGCAGAGAGTGTCAGTGGTAGTATGCCAAAAAGAATGAATTTTAACTCTGGGAATACTGGAGTGGGACAAGGTGATCCTAAGCGTAAGATCGAAGCATGTAAGACATGTGAAAAGACTCATATAGGAGTCTGTCTGAAGGGGAAATCGATTTATTATAACTATGGATAGGAGGGTCATATATCACCCAATTGTCCTAATCCTAAGAAAACCCATGGTTGTTTTGTATGTGGGTCGTTGGACCACATGGCAAGAAATTTCTCAAAGAAGGGGTCGGAGGAAAGTAAGGGTGTTAGTAGTGGTTAGTTATCCATTACTGGACCACCATCATCAGGTAGATTTATGGCCCATACTTTTAATATGATGGTCCAAGATGCGGCTTGCATCAGCGGATGTAGTAACAAATATCATTCCAGTCAATACAATGAATATTTATGTGTTGTTTGATTGGAGTGCTACTTGTTGTTTTATAGCTTATGAATGTGCTAAGTGATTAAGTTCATTCCCAAAAGGATTATAAATACCTTTAAACGTTAAGGTAGAGAATGAGGAAATAACTCTCGTTGAATATATTCATGGGAATTATTTCATGAATAATAGAGGTAATAAAGTATCGGTAGATAAGTACCGATAAGATTGAGAGAATTTGAAGTAATTCTCGGTATGAATGGGTTAATTAACCATAAAAATTTAATAAATTGCCAGAATAAAAGTATAAATCTTCGAATTTCTA
Source organism: Panax japonicus (assembly GCA_020205505.1). Lineage (NCBI taxonomy): Eukaryota > Viridiplantae > Streptophyta > Magnoliopsida > Apiales > Araliaceae > Panax > Panax japonicus. The sequence continues at coordinate 30,046,760 of CM035098.1, read as the reverse complement.
AGAAAACACAAAGTAGTATTTTACGGTAAGAAATCACCAGAATGTTCTTGTTGTCTAACCATGACGCGAGTTAGGAGGATGTTATTGAGAAAGTGTCAGCATCACGAATTACCCAAATGGCTGCAGATGAACACCTTCTATAATGAGCTGAACAATAACCTTTGAACTAGTATCGATGCATCATCGGGATGAGCTTTTATGGCTAAAAGATTTGAGGAGGTTTATGAATTGATTGAAACAATGGCAGCTAACAACTACCAGTGGCCAACAACAAGAATGACATAACCTAAGGCAGCTAGAGTGTTAAAGGTGGATGGAGTGACGGCTTTAGCGGCTCAAATTTCAGTGCTATCAAAGAAAATGGTTGCCCTCACCGGAGTACAGGTTCATTAGGTGGCATATGTGTGTGAACTTGTGTGCTAGGGAACATCTGACATAGCAGTGTGCTATCAATCTAACATCAGTTCAGTTTGTAGGTAGCTATAAAAGAATACCTCCTAATCCATATTAGAATACCTACAACCCGGGGGAAAGGAACCATCCAAACTTCTCGTGGATTAACAATCAAAACCATCAGCAAGCTCCACGACCATCGTATCCCCCCGGTTTCCAAAATCAGCATCAACAGTCAACTTCGCAATAAGAGAAAAAGTCAGATTTTGAGGAGCTATTGATTGAAATATATATCCCATAATGAGGCAGCTATGAAAACGCAAGCAGCTGCAATTAAAAATTTGAAAAATCAGATGGGATAGCTTGCGATGGATTTGAACAATAGACCGCAAGGGACATTGCCGAGTGATACTGAAAAGAACCCTAGAGGTAGTCATGAGTAGTGTAATTCTATCACACTTAGGAGTGGTAAAGAATTGGTTTCTGATTTTGATTGGACATCAAGCAATGATGAGGATTATGAGAATGACGGGAGAGATTCGGCAAGGAAAACTAAAGAAAGAGTTGAGGAAAGTCGAATGAAGATAAACAGAATATAGTTACACCACCTTTACCTTTCCCTCAACGTTTGGAAAGTCAAAACCTCAAGAATCAGTTTCCTAAGTTTATGGACATCTTGAAACAGTTGCACATTAACATTCAGTTTACCGAAGAATTAGAGCAGATGTCACGCTATGTCAATTTCATGAAAGAGATACTTTCAAAGAAACGTAAGCTCAATAAATTCGAAACAATGGCATTAACGAAAGAGTACAGTGCAGTTCTGCAGGAAAAGCTCTCCCTTAGTTGAAAAAAATCGGGAAGTTTTACTATTCCTTGTGTAATTGGTAATCAAGATGTGGGAAGAGCCCTATGTGATCTATGAGCAAGTATAAACCTTATTCCACTGTCCATATACAGAAAGTTGGGATTAAAGGAAGCAAAGCCAACAAATATTAGTCTACAACTCACAAATAGATCAATAACTTATCCATTGGGGATAGTAGAAGATGTGTTGGTAAAGGTTGATACATTGATTTTTCCAACTAATTTTGTGGTGTTAGATTTTGAAGAAGATAATAACATCCTGATCATCTTGGGATGACCATTCCTTACAACGAGACGAACACTAATCAATGTACCTAATGGAGAATTAACCATGAAAGTGTTCGATCAGGTAGTTGATGAATGGGTAGTATACCCATGAATTGGATACATTTGGACTTAAGTTATTGCATTTTTAAGTTATTTAGTAGCATTTTATTGTGTTTATTTCTTGTTTTGCAGATTTGGGAGCTGAAGGGGGCAATTATGGGAAATTCAAGCAAATAATGGCAATTCGGTAATTAAAGCGAAGTACAGCGCCGGGGCGCTGGAATTAGTACTATCCACAGCGCCGGGGCGCTGAGCCTCGGCAGGCGTTGACTGGTTACGCGCGGTTGACTTTCGGATGGACTTAATTTGGTCATTGAGAGCTAGGATAAAACCTAATTGGAGAAGGATTGTGGGGATATAAAAAGAAACAAAGTGCTGAAATAAAAGGAGGCTTGGTTTTGGACTTTTATTGGGAGAAAAGGATTGAAGAAGCTCTCTATTTTCAGGCTACGTGAGATTGCTTGGAGATTGGGGATTGGCTACAGAGTTTATTCTTTTTCTCCTTATTTTTAATTTATAATTCTTTGAGGATGATTTGTCAACAATTAATGTTTTTTATTTCCGAGATGAACTAATTCTTTCATTAAGATTTCAATTGAACCTCTTATGACTATAAAGTAGTTATTCATTCATTCTAATTAATTATGTTGAAGTGAATTGTTCATCATGTTTTGTGCTTATTGCGTAATTATTTGGCCGATAATTATCCTGTTATTCTAGAAGGAATTGGAAGAGGAATTCTAGGGTTAGAACTGGGCATGATGATATGTGACTTGATTATTTGCATAATTAGGTTTGTGAATTGAATGGAAATATCTTTTCACCGCATGTAACACATAGGGAATTGGAATTGGAAAGCGTTTAATTCAATTGTTTTGCATAGGAATATATCAAGATTAATCTGGATTAAATAGAAGTCAATTGATCACTTGGAAAAGGGCATTTGGCATTTAAGAATTCTTGTTAACAATTCAGTAGACATAGTAATTGGGATGAGTAGGTAACTGGTTTATGGTTCATAATTGGGGATATTGAAGTCTTAACCTTTATCTATCGGAAATCGTTTATTCAGGCATTAGTTTATTTAATCAGTTATTTTAGAATAATATCTTTTGGTGTTCAAATTTGTGTTAATAATTCAGAAAATCATCATTTCTTCTTGTTCGAATAAAATTGAATTGATATAGTATTAGTAGTTGGGATTTATTAATTAGAATTCTCTGAGGGAACGATACTCAACTTATCATTGTATTACTTGTTGACCACGTATACTTGCGTGTTGTGCGTAATTAGATTTTACTCAACAAGTTTTTGGCGCCGTTGCCGGGGAATTTTTATTAATATTAATTTCATATTAGTTATAATCAGTTCGATTTTAATTTGAACGCTACTTAATTTTTTTTTCTTGGATTGGCAGGAATTCGTGTATGCACACTAGATCGAAAGCGAGAAAGGAACTTCTTACGTATACCGACAACCTTGAGCAGAAGTTTCAAACAGTGCATTTGAATAGTGAGGCTGCACATCTGGAAGACGACCTGACAACTCAAGAAATTCTCGTAAACATGGCAGAGAATGAACAGAAATCACTTAGGGATTATGCCCTGCCAAATGTCACGAATTTACAGTCAAGTATTAAGAGACCGGCAATCAATGCAAACAGTTTCGAGATAAAATCGGGATCAATTCAGATGCTACAGAATATATGCCAGTTTGGGGGTAATTCGATAGATGATCCTAATGAACATATCTTGAGCTTTTTGGAGGTTTGCGATACCTTCAAATTTAACAATGTGTCGGAAGATGCTATAAGGTTGAGGATGTTCCCGTTTACTTTGAAAGATAAAGCACGAAGCTGGTTACACTCCTTACCTCCTGGTTCAATCACCACATGGGATGACTTAGCTCAAAAATTTTTAGCTAAGTTCTTCCCACCAGCGAAGTCGGCCAAACTACGGAATGATATTCATACTTTTGCACAATTCGAGTCAGAATCGTTATATGAGGCGTGGAAAAGATTTAAGGATATGCTTCGTAAGTGCCCTCATCATGGAATCCCACAGTGGATGAAATTAGGAATATTTTGTGATGGTTTGCACGTAGCTACGAGGGCTAGTATTGATGCAGCAGCCGGAGGCGCGATCATGTCCAAAAATTTTGATGAGGCATATCAATTGTTAGAAACAATGGCTACCAACAACTATCAGTGGCCCATGACGAGAAACAACCATCCAAAAGCATCGGGGAAGTATGAAGTGGACAAGCTGACAGCATTAACAGCACAAGTGACTGCAATAGTTAAGCAGATGGAAACATGGCATCCACAAGCCACACATCAGGTAGCGATGGTTTGTGAGTTGTGTGCTGGGGGTCATGCGACGGATCAGTGTGCCATAAACTCTGAATCAGCACAATTCGTAGGAAACTATAATCGCTCAACTCAACCGTATTCGAATCAAAATGCGTATAATCCAGGTTGGAAGAATCATCCAGGATTTTCATGGAGTAACAATCAAGCTGCAGCTCAACCCCCTAGGCAACAAAACACCTCCGGATTTCAAAATCCGAATCAACAACCGGAGAGGATATCAAGTTTGGAAGCAGCAGTGGAAAAATTCGTTAGAGCATCGGACAAAAAGAACGAGGAACAAGACAAGAAATTGAATCAATTAGATTTGACTCTGCAAAGTCACGGGGCATCGTTAAAGAACCTGGAAAATCAATTGGGACAAATAGCATATGCATTGAATACCCGTCCACTAGGAACGCTCCCGAGTGATACAGAAATAAACCCGGGCAGAAATGAGCACTGCAAAGCAGTAATCTTACGAAGTGGGAAGGAGTTGCAAACAGTCAAGGATAAAGAAAAGGGGAACAACGCAACAGCTGAAATAGAAGAAGTTGTGGAAACTGGGAAAGATAAAGAGAAAATAGGAGAGAAAAATGCATCCGGGCCAACTACAACACTGCCACCCATACCATATCCGCAGAGATTTCAGAAATCCAAGTTAGATAAGCAGTTTTCAAGATTTTTGGATATTTTTAAAAAATTGCATATCAACATCCCATTCGCCGAAGCTTTAGAACAAATGCCGAGTTATGCTAAGTTCATGAAGGATGTGCTATCAAAGAAAAGGAAATTGGGGGATTTTGAAACAGTGGCGCTAACTGAAGAATGTAGCGCAATTATTCAGAACAAGTTGCCTCCAAAGCTGAAAGATCCAGGTAGCTTTTCTATTCCATGCGATATTGGTAATCAGTTTTCGGGAAGAGCACTGTGCGATTTGGGGGCCAGTATTAATCTGATGCCCTTATCAGTCTACCGTCAGTTCGGGCTCCAGGCACCAAAACCGACAAACATCAGTTTACTGTTGGCAGACCGATCAGTTACATATCCACTAGGTATCGTTGAAGACGTCTTAGTAAGGGTGGATAAATTCATCTTCCCAGCAGACTTCGTTATCTTGGATTGTGAAGTAGATACGGAACTTCCCATCATCCTCGGACGACCATTTTTAGCAACGGGGAGAACGTTAATCGACGTGCAAAAAGGGGAATTGACGATGAGAGTTGACGATCAACAGGTCACTTTTAATGTGTTTAAATCCATGTCTTATCCAAAGGAAAAAATGGAGTGTTTGCGGGTGGATTTAATGGAGGAGATAGTCAATCACAAGATTTGCTGTAATTATTCAGAGGATCCGATAGAGTCAATGTTGCTCGGTACAGATAACGATAGGGTTGCTGCGGACAATGAGCATATCAAATGGCTAGACACAGCATCATTCTACCGGAAAAGTAATCAACCATTCGACACCCTTGAAAGGCCCATAACGGAAGAAAAAAAGTGCAAACCCTCGATAGAAGAGCCACCGGTGTTGGAATTAAAACCACTTCCCTCTCATCTTGAATATGCTTATCTAGGGGTAGACGCGACTCTACCAGTTATTGTGTCGACAAAGCTAACTGACACCCAAAAAGAAAAGTTGTTGCGGGTTCTGCGCGAGTTCAAAACAACGATTGGGTGGACTATAGCGGACATTCGAGGTATTAGCCCATCTTTCTGTATGCATAAGATTTTAATGGAAGAAGGATCAAAACCAACCATTGAGATGCAAAGAAGGTTAAATCCTATTATGAAAGATGTGGTAAAAAAGGAAATTATAAAATGGTTGGATGCCGGTATTATTTACCCAATTTCAGACAGTTCATGGGTGAGCCCTGTACAGTGTGTACCAAAAAAAGGGGGCATGACTGTGGTAAAAAACGAAGCTCATGAGCTTATCCCAACAAGAACTGTTACAGGCTGGAGAGTATGCATGGATTACCGCAAGTTGAATAAAGCCACGCGCAAAGATCACTTTCCCTTGCCATTCATTGATCAGATGTTGGACCGGTTAGCCGGACATCAATTCTACTGTCTGTTAGATGGATATTCAGGGTACAATCAAATTGCCATAGCACCGGAAGATCAAGAAAAGACCACGTTCACATGTCCATACGGTACGTTTGCATTCCGGCGTATGTCATTTGGTTTATGTAATGCGCCGGCAACCTTTCAACGCTGTATGATGGCAATCTTCTCTGACATGGTCGAACATAATTTAGAGGTATTCATGGATGATTTCTCCGTGTTTGGTGACAGTTTCGACTCGTGTTTGAAGAATCTGGTCTTGGTGTTAAAAAGATGCGTGGAGACTAACCTGGTGCTTAACTGGGAAAAATGTCATTTTATGGTTCAAGAAGGAGTTATTCTGGGCCATAAGGTTTCCGCATCCGGATTGGAGGTGGATAGAGCGAAAATTGAGACAATTGAGAAATTGCCTCCTCTATCATCTGTGAAGGGCATTCGAAGCTTTTTGGGACATGCAGGGTTTTATAGACGCTTCATTAAAGACTTTTCAAAGATTTCGAAACCCTTATGCTCACTTTTGGAAAAGGATGTGCCGTTTAAGATGGATCAGGTATGCATCGAGGCATTTGAGGTATTAAAGAAGAAATTGGTCTCTGCACCAATCATTGTCGCACCCGATTGGTCTTTACCGTTCGAATTGATGTGCGACGCCAGTGATTACGCGGTGGGAGCCGTATTGGGACAACGTCATGATAAGATTTTTCATACTGTCTATTACTCTAGTAAGACATTGACGGATGCCCAGCTGAACTACACAACAACCGAAAAAGAATTACTCGCAGTGGTGTTTGCTTTTGACAAGTTCAGAGCTTATCTCCTAGGCACCAAGGTAATTGTCTACACTGATCATTCGGCTATTAAATATCTGATTGAAAAGAAAGATGCTAAACCACGGTTAATACGATGGGTGCTGTTGTTACAAGAATTTGATCTGGAGATCCGGGACAGAAAAGGTACAGAAAACCAAGTGGCGGATCATTTGTCTCGGTTAGAAAATACAGAGGAGCAGAAAGGAGACAACTTAGTGATTAATGAAAAAATTCCAGATGAGCAACTGTTCCGGGTAACTACCCTATTGCCTTGGTATGCTGACTATGTTAACTATGTGGTTGCCAAGGTGTTACCGCCGGATTTGACTTCACAACAACGAAAGAAATTTCTCCATGATGTGAAGCAATACTATTGGGATGAACCGTTTCTGTTTAAAGCATGTGCCGACCAAATGATAAGATGTTGTGTACCTCATGAAGAAATGGATAGTATATTAGGTCACTGCCACTCCTCAGATTACGGAGGTCACTATTCCGGTGATAGAACAGCAGCGAAAGTACTACAATCGGGATTTTTCTGGCCTTCATTATTCAAAGATGCTCATCTCTTCGCGCTGAAATGCGATCGATGCCAACGCGTAGGTAATATCTCTAAGCGCAATGAAATGCCCCTCAACACAATTTTAGAGGTGGAACTATTCGACGTGTGGGGAATCGATTTTATGGGACCATTTCCATCTTCTTTTAATAATCAGTACATCTTGTTAGCGGTCGATTATGTTTCCAAATGGGTAGAGGCAGCAGCATTACGAACGAATGATGCTAACGTGGTTGTCCGATTTTTGAAGAAGAACATTTTTACCCGATTCGGCACACCGCGAGCTATAATAAGTGATGAGGGAACTCACTTCTGTAACAAACAGTTTACCAAATTGCTTGTCAAGTATGGGGTTCGACCCAAAATTGCAGCTGCATATCACCCACAAACCAATGGCCAAGCGGAGGTGTCGAATAGGGAAGTTAAGAGGATCCTGGAAAAGGTAGTCAATCCGTCACGAAAAGATTGGGCATCGTGTCTTGACGATGCTCTATGGGCCTATCGAACAGCGTACAAAAATCCGATCGGCATGTCACCGTACAGAATGGTATTTGGAAAGGCGTGTCACTTACCGGTCGAGCTCGAACACAGTGCACATTGGGCCATTCGGAAACTGAACTTTGATCTGGAAGCAGCGGGTGAGAAACGGTTACTGCAGTTGAACGAGATGGCTGAATTCCGGTTCAATGCGTACGAAAATGCTAAGCTCTACAAGGAAAAAGTCAAAGCTTGGCACGATAAAAAAATTCTTGATAGAACATTTGAACCCGGCCAGCAAGTACTATTGTTCAACTCACGCCTGCGTCTATTTCCGGGTAAATTGAAATCCAGGTGGTCCGGACCTTTCGTTGTTATATCTGTCACGCCACACGGAAACATTGAGGTCGAGGAACCGAACTCCAAGCGTACGTTCAAGGTCAATGGTCAACGTCTGAAACATTATTGGAGTGGACCAATCGCACGTCAAGCTACGGTCCAGTACCTCTCTGAACCAGTGCATAACTGACCAAAACCGAAAAGTCGGGCTGACGACTGTAAACCAAGCGCTTCTTGGGAGGCAACCCATTAAATTTTGCACTTTTAACGTTATTTCATGTTCTTCTGATTAACTTATTTTTATTTTTATTTTATTTTATTTTGTTTCTATTTTTATTTTTCGTTAGCAGGGAAGAAGACAATTTGGATAGCTTAATTCTTAGTGATTTTAAATAATGGGACGGTACACATAACATCAGCGCCCCGGCGCTCCCACTGCAAAGGACCAAGCGCCCCGGCGCTAGGCACCAGAAGCTGAAACTCAAGCCCAGCGCCCCGGCGCTGGTAGCCTATTCATTTACAGCGCCCCGGCGCTAGGGACCAGAAACTTAAATTTATGTCCAGCGCCCCGGCGCTGGCTTCCAAGGTATTTCCAGCGCCCCGGCGCTATAGCATATCAAACGCCTCTGCCACTCAGCGCCCCGGCGCTCAGCATAAGGTAACACCCAGCGCCCCGGCGCTGGGATCAGGTTTGACAATCCAAATTTAAATATCAGCCGTTTCCTCCTCCCTCACTCCATTCACACGCCGGCAATCCAAGGCAGTTACGCTCCCACTCTCCCATTCTCCTAAATTTCTCCTCCCCTCTCCAAATCACACGCTCTGCAATCTTGGATAATTGTCCTCCCACACATCTACCGCACCCCACTAACTGTGTTGGTCTCTTGTGTGCCGATTTCTACTCCTCCAATTTCTTTGAAGGTAGTAACGGTATGTTTTGCTGTATTCTTATTATCACAGATCCAGACTTTTCTTTCTTATTCTATGCATCTGGGTAATCCATTAGAACTCATAGATAATTCAATACTGTTGGGTATTTTCTTCCACACAAGGTTGGTGAATGCTACAAGACTGGCATGCATGGACATAGGATTAGTGATGATTGTGTTCAATTTATCAGATGAGGCCTAGGTGTTTGACAAATTGTCTAAGTCAAAAACACATGTGTAGTTAACATACTTATCAGTTTCAGGTCTTTTCCCCGCCTGTGCACTCACCACGCTAATATTTTATACTGTTTCGGAGTAATGCTATGCACACATGTATCCAACAATGCATTCTGTTTTTTTTAAGCTAAACTATGACCATGTGTCTTTGCAGAACCCTCTACATGGCATCCAAACGTCACCGTGGCGAAGGGTCCAGGGTCGCTTCAGTGTCACCTCAAAAATTTGACAGCCGGCGGTTTGTTAGTCACGCAGCTCAAGAACGCTACAGCCGCATGGCCACCCGCTCACTAGTCCCCGAACGTGGTCTCCGTCCCGATCAAACCAAGGATGGCGACATTGCAGTAATGATTGCTGAACGAAACTGGTTCTCCCTCACTGAACAGCCTGACCCGGCAGTGATTGCAGTTGTCAAAGAATTCTACGCCAACTTGCCCGAGCATAACCATTATGGGGTGTTAGTCAGAGGTAAATCTGTGGAAATTGGCGAGGAAGATATAAATGGATGCTATCAACTACCACTGGAGGAGTTTCATGATGAATATGCTGGACTAGTGAGTGATGGGCCGGACTATGAAAAGATTATTCGGGAGCTGTGTCAGTCGGGCACTACATGGACCCTGCATGAGCGTGGCAGCATGACTTTCCCATTATCTCACCTCAGTCTATATGGAAAGGCATGGTATGCCTTTATCTGTGCTAAATTGATGCCCTGCACCCATGTGAGTCACGTAACCAAAGAAAGGGCTGTGCTATTATACTCCATCGTACAAGGACTCAGAATTGATGTCGGCCATCTTATTCAGCAATCTATGCTCCGCGCATCTCGCGGAGGTACCACGGGAGGGTTACCACATCCGTCGCTGATCTGCGTTTTATGTGCTAAGTTTGGGGTCAAATGGAAATCAGACGAGATGATTCAAACTCCTATGCCTGTGTTGGACCACAACTTGATCCGGCGTTATAAAGTGTGGTCGGGTGGAGCTAATCACCCTAGGGGACTGGGTTTCATTATCCCCCAAGTCGCATCTCCACCAGCCCCACCACCCCAGGCCCCACCTACTTACGGTCCTTCGACAGCAGCTCAGCGAGATGTGGTCCCTGACGCTGTCCAGCGTGAGATCGACGGCTGGTTTTACAACATCGAGTCCCAGAATGTGCGCCTAGCGGAACGCCAAGATGTGATTTTCAAGTATTTAGTTGATCAATTTGCTGCGCAGAATGCACTAACCATCCAAACTCATCCGGGTGTTCCCCTTAGCCATTTCCCAACGGCTCCCGTTCTGCCGGTATTTCCCCCTTCCGACCAAGAGATGAGTGACGACGATGATGCTCCCCCGGAGGAATAAGCTCGTCAGGGAAGTCCTCTGTTTTATTTTGCCTTATTTTTCGCATGAGGACATTGCTCTAGATAAGTTTGGGGGGTAGTTAAGTTTTATTTTTAAAAAAAAGTGGTAGGTTATTCGTATGTGGATTGTTTATTCATAAAGTTGCATTTAGGATTGCATGTTAATTCCGGTTCTTGATAATGCGTATATCTGGGGCCAATGATGAAAGTAGAATTGCAGGAACAAGTCTAATAAGGATTGTTGATTCAGTGATATGATTTTCTTGACATAAATTGGGTCTTTATCTGTTTGACATTGATATTATAGGAAGGCACTTTGACAAAACGACCATGTTGGCTATGATAGTTTAAATGGCTAGATAATAGAGTTCTAAAGTAGGATTGCTAGTGATATGGAAGAACAATTTGAATAACTAGAGGAGACTGAATTTTTTGCATAAACTCAAGTTTGGGGGAAAATATACGGAATATATAAGCTAAAAAAAAAATGCATGTTGAGTCTTGTGGTGGGTTTAGGAGAAACACTCCCCATAAACACAAGCGTGAGATGGAGCGTAAAACGCACTCACCAACCATCTATCTAAAAAATAAATAAATAAATAAATAAATAAATAAATAATATACAGAGTGACTAGTCTTGTTTCGGGGCCTTTGTTACTTGAGCAAGTACGCCCGAAGGGGTATCTTAAAACCTAGCGCCCTAAGGTCTTATATGGTCTGGGAGTCGTTGGTCGAAAGCTCGCTAAGGGGTAACACTGTTAGCCTAATGAGATAAGACATTGCACAGTCATTTATAAAAAAAAAAAAAAAAGCAAAGCATAAGTATTCCATGTTGACGTTCGAATGCGGGTAAGTGTTTGAATTCAGTTGAAACGAGTATATTTGATGAGTGCTCCAGTTTACACGGTATGATGCCTACTAAGAAATTTATTATCTTTCGTATTTTTGTCTTTCATGGGTGATCATGGTTGTTGGACACACACGCACAATATCAGTAATAACAGATTTAGATCCGTTGTTTGTCGGGAGATTGTCGATCTGTTTTTGCATGATGAATTGGCCTGTTATGTGATTTTTCTGAGGCATATGGATATACGCGAGCTCTTGAATAGCTGGAATTACGAATACATAAATATAAATAGTTTGTGTTTGCATGATGTTTAGTTTTGTTTGTGAGTTTATGTTTTGTCGCATGAGGACACGCAACATTTTAAGTTTGGGGGTATTTGATGAATGGGTAGTATACCCATGAATTGGATACATTTGGACTTAAGTTATTGCATTTTTAAGTTATTTAGTAGCATTTTATTGTGTTTATTTCTTGTTTTGCAGATTTGGGAGCTGAAGGGGGCAATTATGGGAAATTCAAGCAAATAATGGCAATTCGGTAATTAAAGCGAAGTACAGTGCCGGGGTGCTGGAATTAGTACTATCCACAGCGCCGGGGCGCTGAGCCTCGGCAGGCGTTGACTGGTTACGCGCGGTTGACTTTCGGATGGACTTAATTTGGTCATTGAGAGCTAGGATAAAACCTAATTGGAGAAGGATTGTGGGGATATAAAAAGAAACAAAGTGCTGAAATAAAAGGAGGCTTGGTTTTGGACTTTTATTGGGAGAAAAGGATTGAAGAAGCTCTCTATTTTCAGGCTACGTGAGATTGCTTGGAGATTGGGGATTGGCTACAGAGTTTATTCTTTTTCTCCTTATTTTTAATTTATAATTCTTTGAGGATGATTTGTCAACAATTAATGTTTTTTATTTCCGAGATGAACTAATTCTTTCATTAAGATTTCAATTGAACCTCTTATGACTATAAAGTAGTTATTCATTCATTCTAATTACTTATGTTGAAGTGAATTGTTCATCATGTTTTGTGCTTATTGCGTAATTATTTGGCCGATAATTATCCTGTTATTCTAGAAGGAATTGGAAGAGGAATTCTAGGGTTAGAACTGGGCATGATGATATGTGACTTGATTATTTGCATAATTAGGTTTGTGAATTGAATGGAAATATCTTTTCACCGCATGTAACACATAGGGAATTGGAATTGGAAAGCGTTTAATTCAATTGTTTTGCATAGTAATATAGCAAGATTAATCTGGATTAAATAGAAGTCAATTGATCACTTGGAAAAGGGCATTTGGCATTTAAGAATTCTTGTTAACAATTCAGTAGACATAGTAATTGGGATGAGTAGGTAACTGGTTTATGGTTCATAATTGGGGATATTGAAGTCTTAACCTTTATCTATCGGAAATCGTTTATTCAGGCATTAGTTTATTTAATCAGTTATTTTAGAATAATATCTTTTGGTGTTCAAATTTGTGTTAATAATTCAGAAAATCATCATTTCTTCTTGTTCGAATAAAATTGAATTGATATAGTATTAGTAGTTGGGATTTATTAATTAGAATTCTCTGAGGGAACGATACTCAACTTATCACTGTATTACTTGTTGACCACGTATACTTGCGTGTTATGCGTAATTAGATTTTACTCAACAGTAGTGAAAGTTAAAGTGTTTAAAGAAATTCAAATTCCTACTGATAAGGAAGAGAGCGATTTGATTGAGGCATCTACACATGTCAAGCACAAGAATTGTAAAGAGGTTGGTGGTCTAAAGTCGCTTATTGAGGACATAAAGTTAACTTCGCCCCCAATAATGCAGTTGAACGGGCATGCAATAAAGCATTATTGGTTATGTGCGGTAAACAAACAACATGCTAAAAATATCCCGACCGATCCAGACTAGACACAGGGAGTAGTTAGGCTGAAATACTTAAAAATAAGCGCTCATTGAGAGACAAACCAATTTTCTTGTTATTTACCGTATTTAGTTTCACATTGTTTAATTTAGTAGCTTAGTTAATAGTATTAGTATTCAGTAGTTAAAAGTTTTGCAAATCTTAGGTTAGTAGTTAGTTAGTTTTTTTTAATCATTATGTGGTTACTCATAGCTTTCCTACTCAGTCTACATGTGATTAACTTAAATCTTGGGTTTAAATGGATTTCAGGAACTGAGGATGAAGTTATACATACGTGCGGGTCAAAATAGTAGAAAATCAGATGTGGTGCGGGAAGAAGATGCCTGCCTTGGCAGGCCAAATTATAGCCTGGCATGCCTACCCCTAGCTGGGGGGTCATTTATCTATGCCCGCCCCGACGGGGGTTTGAAGGAAAAAGAGCCCGCCCCGGCGGGGGTACGGGAGATTAGTTTTTTAAAACTTGCTTCAGATCGTGCGACTCCCCACTATCATCTAACATAACCGAAGCTCAAGAAACCTAAAACCCACGATTTCTCCCCATAACTTCCCACTTCACACCAAATCCGTCTTCTATTGCACTCTTATATAAACCCAACTCCAATCTCGTCCACTCCACACCAAATACATATCAAATTTTTAGATTTCCATCAAAAACCTAGGGTTTCTCATCATTATTGGTTTTCATGCAAAGAAGGAGAGGAAAGCTCTACAATTGGAAGTAAACTGCTACTTTATCATCAAATAGTTACGCAATCTAGTGTGGGTAAGCATTTTCAATCATTATTCATCGTAGTTGACAATTGTTCTACTATTTGGGATAGTGTGGTTCTCTGTGACATTATACGCACGCCAAGTGTTTGAAGAATTGTAAAAGTGAGAGTTTAAGGCGATTTTGAATTTCATTGCTACACTATGACACCAAAGACACTGGTAAAACGTTAGAGGGGTGAAGGGTCATCACCGCCCACCCGCAACTTCGACAAAAGGAAATTTGTCAGTGCCTTAGAGACTGAAAAATTTAAGTTCTTTACACCTAAGGCATTGACACCAGAGCGTGGGTTGAGGCCTGATTCTTTTGATGGGCAAATAAGGCATTAAATACAAAAACAAGGATATGACTCGTTCACAGATCAACCGGACCCTGTTGTGGTGATAGTTGTGAAAGAATTCTATGTTAATGTAGAGGACAAAGCACCATTCGTCGCATTTTTCCATGGTAAACAGGTCCCATTTGGTCCCAAGGCTATTAATGAATTCTACAATTTGCGAGCCCCAGCCTTATGCCAATATGCGCAGCTTCGTGATAGCAACCCTGACTACGATCAAATACTGACTGACATATCAAAGCCGGGCACAACGTGGGTTAAAGGGAAGTAAGGAGGGACTATTTTCATGAGCAAGGATTTGAGCCAATATAGAAAGATTTGGTATGCCTTCCTCTGCACAAAGTTATTCCCATCTACACACACAAGCGAGGTAACCAAAGAGAAGGTGTTTATCCTGTATGTAATTATGAAGGACTTTAACATCGATGTGTGTGCTATCATTAGTTTCTCTATTCGACACTGCCTGCGAGGCCCATTCTCTGGGGGGTTTCCACACCCATCTCTTATATGTGGACTGTGTCGACAATCAGGAGTTAGATGGTCAGCGGATGAGCCATTACAACAGCCACTCCAGTTGCTAAACTCATATCTTATTGCTCGATACTCAGTCTGGCCTGGAGGAGAGTCATATCCTAGAGGGCTCGGGTTTGTATTTCCTGATGCTTCTGAGGAGGAGGAAGCTGAAGATAGATCGGAGGATGATGAAATGTCTGAGGGTACTGAGGAGGCTGTATCAAGGGGTCATAGGTCAACAAAATATATGTTTAGTACTCAGTTCTGAAGCCTCCAGCGCCATATTGATGCCCGTGACCGACTTGAGGATAGGAAATTAAAGAGGATTGCAGAGCGTCAAGACCAAGCCTTTGCCACCCAAAATGCATTCAACGCTTCCTTGGCAGAGGCCTTTACTAGACTGAACCCCAACGCTGCTGATCAATTTTAGTTCCCCACTCTACAGCCACTGCCAGCTTATTCTCCGTCAGATTCAGATGCTGAGGAGATGCCACCTCCGACTTAGTTGATACAGGGAAATCCTATTGTGCTTTATCTCTATATTTTAACAATGAGGGCATTGTTTGTGTTAAGTTTGGGGGAATTAGTTTGTGTTCATGTTTAGTTTTGTTTATGAGTATGTCATATATCATGCATTGTTAGTTAGTTTTGCACTGATTAGTTCATGTTTAGTCTAATTTGGCATTGCATAGTAGAACTTCATATTAGTATAGTGTAGTTTTGTTTTTGTAGAATAATTTTGTAAATAGTCTTTGTTCTTCATTCAAGTTATATAAAAAAATTGAAAATCGAAAATCTCAAAAATAGTAGTTAGTTTTCTGTTTTTGTGTTGTATTAAGTTCATATTTGCATGATTCTAGCTTTTAGATAGTTAAAGTTTACTTGGGGAAATGATGATATTGGAATTGCGTAGACATAAATAGTATTGACAACTAGGACTTTGATGTAATTTCTTATTATGACCTAAATCTTTGTCTATTTGAAACTGGTATAATCGGGATAGCACATAAAAATGACTTTGTTGACTGGTTGGGGTTAAATTTACACATAATTTACTTCTTAAGGAGAATTTTAGTCTTAATGAAAGAAAGTTATGAATAAGTGGTGATGGCTAAGATTAGGCAGAATCCAAAGTTTGGGGGAAGATTTGGGATATATCTAAAAAGAAGAAGAAAAAGTAATGAAAAAGAAAAAAAGGTATGAATAAACACCATGACTAGTTTAATTTATGTGGCCTTTGTTACTTGAGTAAATAAGCCCGACGAGATGTCTCTACACCCAACGCCCTAAAGCCATCTGGTTTAGGAGTCGTTGTGATAACCCAGGATTTTGAATAGTATGAATTTTATGAATAATTTTTTTTATTTAATATTGATATTAATTATCAATATTGTGTTGAGTATCTGTGATAAGAGTCTAGAAAAATGGTCTATTTGTGTATTGACTGAGAAAATAAGAGTAGAGTTGTGCTTAATCGAGAATAGATATCCTAACCCTAAGTTCAGATAGGGATTCGATAGAAATCGCAATTATAATAAAAGTAACTGTGAGTATGTGCTTGTGCTATATAGAATTTGTGATTAATGATTGACCGGATAGTGTTTAAATTTAGTAAACCCTAATAAGGGATTAAAAACCCAAATATCAGGTTTAGAAACCCTAACACTAAACGAATGTCGGGGAATCCTAATTTTAAAATTCGGGGACCCTAAACCCTAATTAGGAAACACTAATCCTAATTAGCAAGCCCTAATGTGATTAGTAAACTTTAAAATAATTAGGAAACACTAATTAAATTTTAGTTATCTTAATTTTCTATATTTAAAACCCTAATTAGAAAATTCTAGAAACTAAAGTTGTAAAACCTAAGGGTTAGAACCTTAGGGTTAAACGTTAAGGGTTAAACCCTAAGGGTTGGGACAAATGTCTAGAATGCCATTAAAATTACAAGTTTAAAGACCAAAATACCCTTTTTATATTTCTTTAATACGTAACTTGTCAATCTTGTTAACCTTGTGATTTAAAAAACTCCAGCAAATCAGTCAAATTCATCAGCCATATACATTATATCATAATATATATAGATTAAAAAAGAGAAAGTGTACAAAGTTGGTCATTTTTCTCTCAAGCTCTCAACCTACTCTCTCTCTCTCTCCAAACCTCCGAAATTCTTAAGCATTTCAGTCACTTGTAGAGCCCCTATCATTCCTAAGAACAGATTGGAGAGCAAGAATCAAGGATTGGAACTATAAGGTATAAATCCCTAAACTCAACCTAGATCATGTATGCTAAGTTCAAGTTGGTGTTTATGTGTTTATAAACATGCTAGAAGATGTTTTAAGATGATCTATGATGATCCATCATAGATCTATGGCCTTAAAGCCATGTTTTTCAAAAATTGTCCATGAACACTAAAAGTGCTCTGACAAGCTAATGTCAGTGGCCTTAGATCTTTTCTTGTTTATGATTTTTTATGTTTTAAGTTTTAAATATGTAGTTTGACATGAAGCATGTGATCTGGAAGTGGAATCATAGTCATTCCATGTCCAGATTGTTAGTTATTAACGGTCAAACTCCGTTGACCGAGTATGACCAAGGAGTTTCTGGGTAGCCCAGAAACTCAAATCGGTTGACCGATTATACCATCTATTACTCCTTGGTCATACTCGGTCAACGAAGTTTTCATACTCGGTCATACCATCAACAGGATCGATGTAATAGATGGTCAAACTAGACCATTCGATCACGGTTAGTGTTTCTGGAAAACCCAAAAATCGTATGAACTAGCTCTCTGACAAGGTTTGACTGAGCTGAATCTAGAACATGTGATGTACTCAGACTGATCTGTTAATGTAAATATGTTCTATGACATGAGTACTACATGTATGGACCAAGAAAACACTTAACTAATGGAAAGAACCTTGATTAAATTGAGCTAGAAAATGGTACCATGACACTGCCTGGGTTTCTAGGTTACCCAGAAAACCCAGATTAAGTCTGACAGCAACTTTGAATGGCCAGATCTTCATAGTGTAATGCGATAAGATTGGTAATAATTGATATTTGTAGTACTACATGTATACTACAAGATTGAAGCCTAAGTTAGCCCAGAAATAAATTGAACTAAGAATTGCAAGCGGTCAAACTTGGCATGTTGAACATTGGCTTGTCAGTGTTCTTGAGCCCAAGAACACCAACATTGACGGTTACTGTCACTATAGCCTATAGCGACGATTTCTATTATTTTTATTTTCTGAATTTCTGGAAAATACTTAAAAAATAGAAATAAATCCTAAAAAATTACAAAAATGGTTTTAAAAGTTATTTTCAGTTATGGAAAATAATTTTTGAGAATTTAAAATATTTTTCATTAATATTTATAATTATTTGAATATTAATGGTATTTAATTTATTTAATTAGTATATTAAATAAATTAGAGAAAAATAATTTTAATATTATAAAAATCATTTTAAATAATAATAAAGTGATAGAAAATATTTTGAGTTATAAAAAGTAACTTTTATTATTTTTGGAGATTTTTCATTAATAAATAAATATTAATCATATTAGATTTATTTAATTATTATATTAAATAAATGATGGAAAAATGATTTTATTGATTTAAAAAAATCATTTAATAATGAGAAAAGTAATTTAAAAATATTTTAATTTATAATTAATGAATTTTAAAATTTTGATAAGAATTTCATTAATATTTAAATATTAATGGTGATGGCTTAAAAATGATTTTTATTATTTTAAAAATCATTTAAGGAGAATATTGGAGAATTAAAAATATTCTAAGTTATTATTAATAACTTTAATATTTTGACAAGTATGTCATTAATATTTTAAATATTATTAAATATTAATGATGATGGGTTTATCAGTATTTAAATCATTTAAAAATGATTTCGTTGTTTGAAAAATTATTATAAATTATAATAATTGTTAGAAAATTATTAAAAGCTTCCGAAAAATATTATTAATGATATTTGACTTATCTAATATAATATTGAAGCTTTGAGACCGAGTTTAGTTGACAATACAAGTGTTAATTATCGGATAGGGTAACCAGTACACCGAGAATAGACTGAAGTCCAATCAAACCGAACTAGTTAGACTTGATAAGTGTTTATATAGGTTATAAACACTAATGTGACTATATGGTATTGTGTCTAGAAGAAAGATTGACTTTGAATTAGAGTAATGCGTGTTATAAATTAGTGTGCTAATTGTGAGACCAATATTATTGATTATAGGTCTTTCGAACGCAGATAAGTATATTGTGTAGCAGTAATCGATGCGGAAGGCAAGTTTTCTTAACTCAACCTTGAGTTAATACTTTTTAAATAGTATGGTGGTTAATTATTGGTTATTATACCACATTTGAGAATTTATTGTTGATTATTCGCAGTTAGTGCATGTTTATCTGAGAATATATAATTGGGGAATAATTTGTTATTGGATATTTACATCCGTAGAAGCTATTATTGACAGTATAGATAATTCTTTTCTATTGTCGAATTGTGTTGAGATATATCTTAGCTAATTATTCTAGCTAGACGAACATTTGTTAGAACTTGATAGGTTCGAGAAGAGAATTCAATTATTATTGACAGATCGATGCCAATTATTTTCACTTGATCGAGAAAGTGATTAGATATTAAAATCATTGTATTTCATTGTATTAAATCAAACTCTGATTATAAGACTGAGAAGAACAACCTTTTATACAAAGGAAACATCTTTGGTCGTATATTCGGCCTTTGCGCGTGGGTAAGTATTATGCATAATATAGGGTACAAGGAGTTAGCCGCTCTAAGTACTTGCAGAGGGGTATGACTTAGTCTCTATGGTTATCTGATACACCTCAGTATATCAAAGGAAATCTTTGATAGTTACTCGAGAAGAGAAGTTCAAGATCCTTAGGGATTACTCAGCATAAACTCTGAAGAATATTTCCATCTTGTTATTCAATTGAATATCGTAGAAACTTTGAAATCATTGTATTCTTTTATTATCGAATTATTGTGTTGCATAGGTTGCGAGAAGACTTGTTAGTGATTAACAATTTGTTCAACTATTTCAAAGTTCTCCGAACCTTGGTGTCATTCTATCAAAATAGATAGTCTATTATTCTTAATTCCTTATATATTCATTGTATGTCTTAACTTGCGGGGAAAATTTGTTTCTCACCCTTACTAAATAAAATATTTCAGCTAGGGACGACGTGGCTGGATGTCTTGTGAAAAACAAAGGCAAAGGTGTTGTGCTGGAATAGTTATGATTAACATTATTATTATGTTATGTTTGTAAACCCTTTTTCTATATCTAAAGGGTATGTTTGTAATGTTAAGGTTAAATAACCTGGGACGAATGTATTAACACAATCTGTTAATGAGATATGTATTACTATTTATAAATGAATGGGTAGTTAGAAGTTAATTATATTATGGTTCGTGAGCACCAAACTTGGGGGTCAGGTAACCCGAATTTGGGGGCGTCACAGTCGTTGGTCGAAAGCTCGCTAATGGGTAGCACTGAAAAGCCTAAGAGAACTAGACATTACACAGTTATGAGTAAAATAAAAAGTGAAAAATGGGTAAAAGAGCGAAAAGCCCCCGTATATGAATATGAAAGAAAATATATCATGTTGACTTCTAAATGTGGTATCTGTTAAGTTTTAGCCAGATCTTGCTTGTTTATGGGTTTCTTGTTGTTAAACTATTTTAATCCTTTAAAGAGGCGTATTATATATCTTATTTAAGTTTTTGTTAGTTAATATGATTGTTGAGCACACACGCACTATATCAGTCATAATAGGGAAAGATTTGGTGATTGATAGGAGGTTATTAATTTATCTTGGAAAGATGTACTGTTCATGTCTATTGTGGTTTCTCTAAGGCAATTTGAATAGAATTTGTTCTGTCTGATAGCTGGATTCGTAGGCATGTAGTTAGTTGCATTGCATTCTGTTGTGCTCGAGGACAAACACAGTTTAAATTTGGGGGAATTTGATGAGTGGTTTTAATACCTATGAATCGGATGCCTATTCAGACTTAAATAGTTGTTAAATTCGTTTATTTTCAAGTTGTTTTATGTGTTTTGTATGTGTTTGTGTGCAGGGTAAGTACGTAGTGGCTAAGGCAAGGATGGTGGCAATATGGCAAGAAACTATAGCAAAGCAAAAAAAATCAGCATTGATGAAGAGCATAGCCCACCGGGGCGGGCATCTATAGGCTAAAATACCCCGCCGGAGTGAGGGTATGCAAAATTAGATAGAGTAATACCCTTCCGGGGCAGGGGTGCGCGACCCATAGAGAAGAGTTCTAATGTGTTTCTACTACTGTTATATTGTGGATTAGTGGACTTTGGACGCGATTTGGACTTGAAAAAGGATGTATACAGATATAATAACAGAGACTTCATCAACATTATTCATTCATTGAACAATCAATCAATCACAACAACTTTCAAGCCCTAGTTTTTGAAGATTGTGGAGGAACAGAGGCAAGGAGCAAGGAACACGAAGATTGCAGTTTGAAGTGAAGAAAAGGGTGGTTCAATTACTGTTCTTATTCTTTAATTTCAGTTATGTAATTGGGATGTTTATCTCTTTGATCTATTCAATTTTTATTTCATTAATTAAGAACTAAATTAACTTTTTAAGCCTATGATGGATCTTTATGTGTAATGAAGATTATTATGCTTTTGGTTTAATTCAATGATGTTATTTTCAGTTCATCTATTATGATTTGTGAATAATCGATGAGTTGCTTAATCACCAATTCTTTGTGAACTTGTATAAATTCGAGAGATGAAATATGAATTTAGATTTAGTCATAATAGCATGTATTTGTGACTTCTGCGTTTGATGGAATTCATAATTTATGTTTAGGATAGAGATATACTTATGCATCACATGTAATCATATGAGATTACATGAATACATGTAATCATAATTTGGGATTTAAACCTTATTTAATTGTAATTCACATAGAGATATAATGAATTAGTTAATTAGGGTGTTTGGATTAATTCTATCTATTGTAGATTTAAGTTGATATGGGTTTACTGCATCGAGATATGGCTATTTCTACTTTTGTGTTCTTGATTAATGAACTGGAATAGTTAAATTGAATTAAAAGGAAGTGTGATAATCTGATTGAAGCATAAAGTGAAGTTGTAGGTTTAAATCTCCATTATTTGAGTAAAATTTATGGTTATTAGTTGATTTTTATTTTGCTTATTTATTTTTCATTATTTTTATCATTAAATCAGTAGTTTAATAAAATTGAGATAATACAAAGCTAGTAATTATTAGATTAAAATTGATATTTGTCTATATGAGAACGATACTTAACTTATTATTATATTACTTGTTGATCAATGTATACTTGTGTGTCGTGCTTAATTAGATTACGCCTAACAAATGTCTCCACTCCCCCTAACTTGGTTTTCTCCCTCTTTTTGTCAGCATCCAGATCATTACATAGAGCATTGACTTCATCTGAGAGCTTTCTGACAACGTTGACTAGCTCTTGCATTTGATTTCAGGGACATGGCAATGTCATTGTGTGTTTCTTATTGCCTTGCCTCTGCTTGATCTCTCTATTGATGCACGAAAACAAAAGCATTATTTGTACGATCCATTTGTTGCATTACCATGCCTTGAACACTATTAACAATGATCTTAGTTCAAACACTTTGTCATTGAGAAGCTTTGTAGATTCTGTTTTTGTTTGTTGAAGAGAGAGAACAACAACTTTGTGATCTTCTATCTACTTGAAGAAGATCTGGTCCCTTTTATTTGGATTGTCAGAGACGGTGTGAACCACATCTTTCCAAACTCCTTTGACATTTCCCTAGGGATTTTAAATGAAGCTTCATCGATATAAGCTAACCCTTTCTAAATCCTAGTGCCCATTTCTTGAATACCTTCGACACACTAATCAGCAATGATGTCGAACATTCTCTCCATTTGAGCTTTGGACGGCATGACTAAGACCCGTTCTAGGATTTGCTCCAACAAAGCTTCAGTTGTAAGACCCCAACTTTTATGAAATAAAACTTAATTTTTCTTATAACTATTATCCTCAACAGTAAAATGTTAAATTGATAAAAAGTTAAAGTTAATGGTGATATGTGAAAAATATAAGATAAATTATGTCGGGTAATATTCGTTATATCGGCAAATATTCATTATGTTGGGGAATATTAGGTAAAGTACGATGGTGCCGAAACATGTAATCATTGGTGGGTCTCATAACAAAATAATTGTCGATTGCAGAAAACGACATAAATAACTTTTTTAATAAAAATTAGCAACGTATATATCACTTTGAACTATTAAAATATCTGGTGATAAAGGAATAGTAGCACGAGCTATTCCACAGTAGCACACGGTGTTATACAGTAACACACGGTATAGTAGTTCATATTATTGATTCAATAATTGTTACAGTAACAACTGCATAATAATCATATTATTGACTCAATAAATGTTACAATAGCAACTGCATAGTATTTCATATTATTGACTTAATAATTGAAATAATATAATTTAACCAGATAGTATTATTGGCAAATTTTAAAAGTTCTGTAGAGAAAAGGGGTTATTTGATTACACGCCATTTGTATAGAAGGCCTCCTCTTTCCGGCGAATGATTTGGTTGTCAGTATTGTAAGTCTATAATATTTATACTAAGAAGGATTTAATGTTGGATAGTGAACATTAGTCCACTATAGCAAGTACATGGACTTTGGGATATCACAATAATAATCACAACATTTCATATCATTAAACCGATAATTGTCATCGTAGCAAGGGTAGTAATGAAAAGTTACATAATTAAAAGTCGTGGGTATTAAGTAGTAAGACATACTTATTATTTGAAGAACACTAATATATGTGATATTAATACATAAAGTCAATAATGCAGAAGATAGATAATGAAATAATAATTGTTGAATTATTAAAAATGTGTATAATTGTTGAATAATTGAAAATATGTTAATAATTAATGACTAAGATATTAAAAAGGTGTGAATAATTGTTGAAAGATTGAAAATATGTGAATAATTGATGAATAAAATATTAAAAATGTGTGAATAATTGTTAAAAGATTGAAAATGTGTGAATAATTGATGAATAAAATATTAAAAATATATAAATAATTATTAATAATTGACGAATAATTGAAAAGGTGTGAATAAAATATTAAAAAGGTATTGATTAAAGATAAAGTATGATAATTGATGTGTGGTAGATGTTAATTAAAATTTTGTTATAAATAGGGGGCTTAGTTTCATAATTTTCTTGCTTATCCTTCCTTTCATTCTCTAAAAATTTCATAGTGTAAGTTTATCTCTAAGTATGTTAGGCTACCTTAAGTGCTGATGAATATCAATATGAGTGCAAGAATTGTTCAGGTGAGTTTTTTCTATAAAAGATACACAAGCAAACTTATAGTATTTACAACTCTTTCGTTAGAAGATTCATTTTTGAAAAAGCTACAGTTGGAATATTGTTTTGAAATATTATTTTATTTCTTCAAAAACTATTTTGAAGTTTATGCTACTTTATTCTATACATTACACAAATTTAAACTATCAAGTCACTTTTGACGATTTCATAATATACGAGTTAGTATACACCATGAAACTTATATGTGGTAGTTACTAATTAAATTATAAATATATATGTTGATCAACTACATAGAAAGTATTATCTATTCACATACTAAGGTAAGTGATATATTCTTGAAAATATTTTGAATATCATGTTGAGAATTTGGACATTATTAGACTCTGGTTGATAATCTCTAATGTTTATTCTTTATCTTATTATTCCTATTATTTTTGTCCATCCTTCATATTATTGTTATTTGTACTAATCGTCAAGATTAAGTTGTTGTGAATGTCTTTGGCCTAGGTGCAAAGACAATACAATTGTTGAGTGTCTCTAGGTTGTGTGGCCAAAACATGTGTTAAAAGTTCTTTTTGGCTTGGGTGCAAAGAGGAACTGTTGATTGGCATGATTATGATTAGGAACTATTGATTGGAATGATCATGACCATTGGTGTTACAGTTGATGAAATCTTGAAAGTGAATTTTTTTAATTGGAGAAGTTAGTAGACATTATGATTTATTTGACTCGTATAATGAATTGCTTATTCCGCTGCAGTTATTTGTTGAAAACTTATATTATCTATCATATATTTTTAAATATCTGATTTTTCACTATTGAAGACTAATGATAACTTATTTTTCGTTATCTTGGTCATGAGATTCTTTACTGAGATAGTTTTGTGCTCACCATTTTGATCCAGAATTCCTTTTAAGAAATAAGAGTGTAGTTGGGTTTAGCAGGTAGAATAGGGGAATGGAGTGATGGTCCGAGTTAATAGTTGTAGTAGTCCTCAATACATTATAAAAATAGTGTGACAATAATTGTATATAGAATTTAAAGTATGTATGTTACCATATTTTTACGGCGTTGTAATAATCTATTTTAGCGACTCAAATTTGGTGGTGTAAGCCCGAATTTGGGGGCGTCACATCAGTACATTCCTTATGTCCCGAGGTTGAAGCATTTAACATAGAGTGAGTAAGAGTAATATTTAAACTTGGAGGGTGTAACGACCCCAAAATTCACATAATTCAATTATCAACTTCGATCATTAATAATACGTCTAACTTCTGATTTTACATCATTATTCGATGTTAAACTTAATAAAATACGAAATAATTAAAACGATTTTGTCTTCTTACTTTAATTCCCTGAATCAAAACCTTTATCATTTACACATCTCTGAATCAAGTTTATTTTATAATTCGCTTCATCAAAGTTATTATATAAAATCATACATCTCAGCTCAATATCCCTTATACATTGGGTAGCTCAAACTTTACAACTACATATGAAATTTTACATCATAAATTATCAAGTACATCTCATATACCTTAATCATGGTTTAAAGAAATAACAACTTTAGCTAAAATATTAATCTTCGTGTATTATTTATGATCCACATCATTCAAGTAACACGTAGTGTTACCTTTAATCCTTAACCTGCAAAAATAGTTATTTGCAAGGTTGAGCTCGATAGCCCAGCAAATCTAACAGTTTCCATGCATCACGTAGCACATAATAACATGCTTATCATAAATCTCATAAACATTGGACTAACAAAACATACATGTTGTAGTTCATATAACAAGTATAAAGATTGAGTTCCTTACTCAATCAGCATTCATTACTCAATCAACGTAGTCATAAATTGACTTTATCATTTTATACTTTCAACATATATATAACACATCATGCTCTTTGTAATAAAGATTTAAAATAGTTCATCATCAAGTTCACAAACCAAATAGGAGCTGAAAGACTTGCATTGATCATTGTTTACCGATAACAGTTTAACAGCTTACAGCTATCTGCACTTCATGTGCCCTACAGAATTATATAATCATGCACATCAACTATTAGTCACATAGAAACGCATAGTAGTTATAATGTAAATTTTACTCTATAACTGATAACCCTTCCTATTATCAATACACAATGCTCAATTTGATTGTGTTAACTTTCGACTTATATCTCACTATATTTCTTCTTAGGTCGAACCCAAAGTTTATTCAAGTGTTTAAGTCTTGCTAGGAATAATTATTTGTTTTATATTAACCCCATTTCATATCTTATAATATTCATTTCGTTTGACTTAAAACATTTTTTACGTTCCTTAACACTTGTCATGGCGTTTCAACGTTTATTCGTCACACACCCGATTTGTATCTCTTGTGTATGCTTAATATGCTTATACAACTTATCTAATACATAATTTATTACTGTTAAGCATCATTATATTTACTAATAGTCATGTTTTATAACTTAGAATAACATCTTTTATCGTCAGAAGCACTACACTTGCATACATGCATGCCCGACGCCCTCCGATTGTCTCTGAAAACATAATAGTCCCAAAGATGGACCTTTTTACCCCTGTTCTAGACTTCAAATAGAAAACCTTAAAGAATTAAAGGTGTAGGTTTGCTCGTTATCTTTCCGAATCATCCTGAATTGCCTCAATCGGAGTTCGTATGAAAATGTTATGGTTGTTTTACTACAGGAGGTCAAAATAGACACACCTGAGACACCTAGAGCGCAACTGCGCCCAATTAAGCCTTGGATACAGCGCAGCTGCGCCCATGAGGGTAGATGCATCCCAAAAGACTTAGGGCACTTTGTAGCTGCACCCGTTAGCAGAGCCAAATTCTGTAGTTTACTGTTCTAGCGATTTTTGAACTTTTTCTCCTTCTAATCTTCATAACTTTAGTTATACACATCCAATTTAGTCCGTTTTTGATTCTATGGATTCGTTAAACTCTAAACTACTAATCTACATAATAATTATAACATTTCAAAAATATTAACAATTCATTTTAAGGGTTCCAATTCAGTGTTCATGCTATATTTTCATGTTTTAAACATATTTAGCAAATTCATTCATTACGAATTCTTTTTACATCCGTTTTGACTCGTTCAACTTGGGTTATTTTCGTTTTTCATTATACTAACAACATCTATAATCAATTTTATATTATATCATGAATTAATCATAAATATTTGATTCCAAAACAAGTCCTAATGTATATATATATATATAACTCAATTTCTTCTTGTTTATTCATACTTTCATGAACTTTATCACCCTAAAAACCACTTTTAGATGTTATAAAATGGGTTATACCAACCTATAAACATATTTATTCAACAACTTATCAAATCATACAACCAAATAACTTCTATAGAAAACTCAAGAATAGAGGTTTGAGGTTTTAGAATTGATTCTTACCATGAATCTTCTTTAGTCTTAACCAATGATGAAAATTGCTTAATCAATCTTCTTCTTCTTATGTGATTCCCCAAATTTCTGTCTCTAACTTACAGAGAATTCCCTCCCTCACCAAACTCTCCTTTTCTCAACTTAAGCAAAATGAGTGTATGAATAAAGAATACGTGAACTTAAGTTAAGTTATTGGTTATACAAAGGAAAAGTCTCCAGCCGTTAAAAATATGGAGAGTCTCTAAGCCTTGTTTGGCTAACTCCATTAGAATCTCTTCTTGTTTATTTTAATATTCCTTTTACTATATGATACATATGTTACACTACACTTTATTGCTAAATTATTTAGCTAGCTACATTGAATAATTATACAATTATAATATGTATAACTATTACTCCATACATTAAGAAATTTTATTCATAACACCTCTACTTAAAATAAACCTTTCCATTAAAATAATATATATTTATTCCATTAATTATTTTAATTAACTCAAATGAATCATACAATTATAATATATAATTATTTAATTCTTTTCCTGGCATAAATTGTCTCAATACAGTTTATTTAATCCATACATCTAATCACTACTTAAATATTAATCAATTTATTGATCTTGATTCCAATATTTTTTTTCATATACATATTGGTTCTCCTTATCTCATAGCCAAATTTGACAACCATTTGGCATAATATAATACATTAAGTCATTAGATAACCTAATTATATTTATATGTAATATATTACCCTCTCATTTTATTAAAACAAATATATTTATGTCAATTCACTATTTTAATTAAATGAACTACTTACTTTATTTATGAGATTAACTTATAACAATTCCATTGTCAAAAGCTTAATAATAAAATTATATTATCTCGTAATATAATTTCCAACTTAATCAAATTAACTAATGTTATTCAGTTAATTTCTTTTTCATAACAATTTTATTTAATTTCTTCAATAGTTTAATTAACTATTAAACCTCATATATTTAATTATTTCACATCAAATCACATATTTCAAAATCATACATCTAATAATAAGAATTTTATTTATTAAATTCTTATTTAATAATTTCTAAAAATATGGGTTGTCACAGAGGGTTTGAAGAGGAAGGTATATTTGTATAACTTTTGGATGTAGAAGGTACATCTATATGTACAATAGTATCTATAGTTTGAGATTCGATCATAGGGTGTTGGGACTCTACGATCGAAGAAATAGTAGGTGAATGAGTGTTTAAATGTATTTGTATAGGAGATTTATGTGTAGAGTGAATGTGTATGGGAGAATGAGTATTATGTACAGCGATTGTAGGGTTTTGAGACTCTACGATCTGGGAATTAATGTTTTGTACATCGATCATGGGGTTTTGGGACTCCACGATCGGGGAATGAATAACTGAAATAAAAGGTTGCACAAAAATCGTAGAGGGGGACTCTACGACTTCTTCATAATAAGGAAGAGATAGTGTATTAAAGAATAAAGAATTTGAAATACAAGTTATCTTATTATACACACTGGAAAAGAAAAAGATGGCTCATTGCAGATGGTCTTTGTTGTGAAGGATATAACTTGTGACGCCCTTAAAATAGGTTTACATCACCCATCTTGGGTCGCCAAAAATATGGTACAGAAAATAACTACAACTTTATTATTACCATTATCGTGCAAAATATGACAACACATATACTGTAAGTTTAAATACAAATATTGTGTTCTAGACAATATCCACACTCAAATAAGTCCTCATTACAATTATTGATATTTATAAAAATAGTGAGGACTGTTAAAACAACTTTCTAGAACCATCATTCCATACCCCGACTAGTTTCCGCTATATTATCGCCTCCTGAGAAGAAAAATGGAACAAAAAGGAAAAGGGTGAGCTCAACTAGTAAAGAATATTATGACTAAGATAATGAACAACAAATTATCGTTAGCCTTCAACAAATCAGATAAAATATAATGGACAACAAGTTTTAGATCAATATTCGCAATGGAAATAACAATTCATTAGAAGAGTTTAGTAGAGAATAAAATCTACTATCTTCTATGATTAAAAAGTCCATCATCAATATTTTATCCATGTAACATCAATCAATATACATCTTGAACCAAATATTCATCTTTGATTTACGAGCCAAAGATATTCATTTGTATCAACAGTTGGTCATGTTCATCTTAACATCTGTCCATCATTACACTACGGGCCAAAGATATTCATCAGGTAATCATTCATCTTTGCACTACAGGCCAAAGATATTCATCAAGTATCAACATTAAAGACTGCGGATGATGAAAAATATTTTAAAGAATGAATCCATTGAAATAAAAGGACAAAGATTAGGAATTTGTACTTTAGATAATCCAAGTTCAAAAATACTCCATAATAAACCATATTGGAGTAAAATTCAAGAATGAAGATCAAAACATGGATACAGTCAAAGATAGTAGCCATAATAGACATCTGGGACAAAGAAGAGAAAATTTATTTTTCGATAAATAGTGTTGTATAGTGAATAATGTCGTATACGTGAATAGTAACCCCGACATAAAAAGTACTACTAAAAAATGGTTATTTGTGATGGCCAAAATCCATCACAAAACCAGAAAACCCATCACGAAAGGTTTACGTGATGGCTTTAAGCATCACAATGGCCATCTTGTATACGCCCATCATGAAAGGTTTTACATGATGGTTTTGGCAATCACGCAAACTCTTAGTGCTTTTGTGATGATTAATACAATCACATTAACACGTAATCTATTGTGATTGTCAAAGTTATATCAAAAAACAAGACTTTAATTAGGGATCAAAGGTAAGAACGTGAATCTCTATTTATTTACGAATAATTTATTTCACTATATACTTGTAGGTTTCGAACCCTCCCCCCATTTGTGAACTAAATAACGAGTATTACCACTATACCAAAGCCCAGATCATGATTATAATTTTAAAACAAAATATAAAAGGAAATTTATGTGAGTTAACTTGCTAAACAAAATCACTTTCACATAAGATTTTGTGATTGCAATGGATGTTACAAATACTCTCTAATGATGGTAAAATTAGTTATCACTGAGAGTCATCATATATTTTATTATTTTTGATGACTTGAAAATTCCATCACAAAATACCTTCTTTTTGTAATTGCAAATAAAAGTCATCACAAAAATCTATCTTTTTTAATGATTGTCATGTCCGTCAAAAAATATTGTTTTAATTATTTCTTATATTAAAATATTAGTGATTGCTTAAATTCAATCACGAAAAAGATATATCTATAAGTGATGACTTAGTCCATCACAAAAAGAAAGTTTGGTGATTGACACGACCATCACGATTATAATACATTAATGGAAAAATTAGTCATCACTAAGAGCCATCAAATATAGTATTATTTTGTGATTTCTTAAAAAGTCCATCACAAATTACTATCTTTTGTGATTATTTTAAAAAACTGTCACAAAGTTCCGTCACGTATTCTTTTTTTCTAGTAGTGAAAGTAGAAATTCCACAAGAAAAATCATACTTCATGAACAGTACTCATGAACAGTATCGTATTCGTGAATAGTGTCGTATATGTGTATAGTAACCTCGACATGAAAAGGTAAAAATTTCATAATAAAATCTTTACCAATATTTTGGTATAATGATATTGAAAGAATAACATCATTTACGAAAAAAATAACATCTCTTACCTCAAAAGAACAGTACTTCTGACTGGAATATCGGATATAATGTTGAAAGAAACTTAAACTAAATATCAACTCTCAAAGTATCTAAATACTCACAAAAATACGCTCGATATTATAGAGAGAAAATTTCTGATTTTGGTGTGATTTTCAATTCTAACCTAAGCACCCTATTTATAGGAAAATGCCAGAACGCCAAAGGAGACTTAACTTGCTACCTGATGGCTTTACCTGCTGCTATTCACGCACACTACTTTTGAAAAAAATCTCAGCACACCAACAAGGATAAGAGTGGAGCCCACCCATTCTAGAAAATTTCCAAAATCTTTTAAATTTAAACAATATTCAGAAACATCAATAATTCATAATAAATAGCCCTTTTATCAGAAAAATATGAATTTTATGTCCATTCCATAGGAAATTTAATTCTCTACAACTTTGTAGAAGAAAGTTTTCTGAATTCCAAACAGAAAGTGTCTGAAATCAACATACGGATGATTTTTAATACCCCCATTCCGACAAAATACTGATAAAACACCTCAACATTAATTCCTTTATTTATATCCACGCAAAATAAATATTTCCTTATCATATAAATTAATAATTAATTATTCATAAATAATATTACAGAATCACAATAATGACAACCAGGTCGTTCCCATGAAAGAAGGGGGCTTTCCGATAAAGATTTCTCCTTACTGGTGTGCAATTAGGTGACCAAACCCTTTCCTAGACAGAACTTCCTTCGACATTGCCAATAATGCTATCTAATAATATTATTCAAATAATATGAATTAGTGATCTGATAATGGAAATACTGTGCAGTGACAATTATTGAATTAACAATAATACAAAATATCAACGTAGCAATTATTGAATCAATAAAATAAAATATTGAACAGTAATTACTGTAACAATTATTGAGTAGTGCCTTCTTACGTAAGAATCAATAATTCAAGAATACTGTGCAATACCGTGTGCTACTGTGCAACCACGCGTATTACTGTATTTTAACCACCAGGTATTCCAACAGTGTTAACGGTAACAACTACGCCGTTATTTATAAAAACTTAAATTTGTTATTTTTTTTCATTCGACAGTTTTCCGTTATGGGGTCTATAAATAGCTGTGCAGTCGTACGAATATTCTCCGAGAACAAGAATATTTCACGACCAAACGAATATTCCCTGACAAAAATAAATATTTTATAACCAGTTACTTATTTTGCAAAATTTGCACATTTTACCCATAACTAACCACATTAATCAAATCCACCCTTACTATTTCAAAATAATTAATAGAGGAAATTTAATTTTATTTAAAAAAAGTTGGGGTCTTACAACCTCCCCTCCTTATGAAATTTCATCCTCGAAATTGACGTACGTACCTAGTGTTTCGAAAAGGGGAGGGTACCTCGCTTTCATTTCTGATTCCAACTCCCAGGTCATTTTCTCAATAGCATGGTTCCTCCACAAAACCTTGACTTGTGGTATAACCTTTGTGCGTAGGACATGCTCCTTCATATCCAAGATCTTGACAGTTACCTTCTCGTACATTAAATCTTTGGCAATCTCGTCTGGTTCTAACTAAATAATGTGGTTCGGGTCTTTCACATATTTACAAATCATAGATATGTAAAAAACATTATGAACACGAGACATACTTGGAGGTAATGCGAGTCTATAGGCCACATTTCTTATTCGGTAGAAATCTCAAATGGACCAACAAATCGTGGATTGAGTTTTTCTCTCTTCCCAAATTTTGTAACTCCCTTCCATGGAGCAATACGTAATAATACATGATCCCCAATATTAAATTCCACGTCCTTTAGATGAAGATCCGCATAACTCTTTTATCGATCTTGTGCCGTTTGTATACGTTGTCGAATCGTTTGGATCTTTTCTGTAGTCATGCATACCAATTCTGGTCCCAACAACGTTGCTTCACCCACCTTGTTCCAGCATCCTGGAGAACGACACTTTCGCCCATACAACGCCTCGAATGGAGCCATGCCTATACTTGCTTGATAATTGTTGTTATAGGAGAATTCCACCAATGGAAAGTGCTTATCCCAACTTCCTTCGAAATCTAGGACACAGAGTCTTAATAGATCTTCGAGAATTTAAATAGTCCTTTCTGATTGCCCGTCCGTTTGAGGATGATATGCTGAACTGAATCGTAAATCTGCGCCCATAGCTTATTACAAACTAACCCAAAATCGTGAAGTGAATCTTGGGCCACAATCCAAAACTATGGATACTGGCATGCTATGCAATCTCGTAATCTCACAATCTCATTCACGTACATATGAGCGAGACATTCAAGGGAATAAGTCTCCCATATTGGCAAGAAATGAGCAGACTTGGTTAATCTATCAACAATAACCCAAATCGCATCTATGCCTTGAGAAACCTTGGGAAGACCAGTAACAAAATCTATGGTAATGTGTTCCCACTTCCATTTTGAAATCCTAAGTGATTGCAATAGACCCTTTGGCACTTGATGCTCTGCTTTACACGTTGTCAAGTTAAACACCTAAAGATAAACTCCGTGATCTCTCTCTTCATATTGTTACACCAAAATATATGTCGAAGATCATGATACATTTTGGTACTCCCAGGATGGATTGCAAACGGTGTGTTGTATGCCTCCATCATGATTCTATGATTCAAGTCAGAATCGTTAGGAATGCAAAGTCTGGAGTTGACTCGAAGTATTCCTTCTTCATCGATTCTTGCTTCTGAAATAACACCTTCTTGCACTTTCTTCTTCATACGCATCAGCCCCAGGTCCGTAGCTTGAGCAGCTTTAACTTTATCAATTAAAGTCGGTTCTACTAGTATGTTTGATATCATCACGTGTGTACTTGGAGCCTTTAACTCTATCTCCATCCTTTGTAGGTCATACAAAATGGGTCTTTGTATTAACAACATCGCTCTCGTACCTGTATACGATCTTCTACTCAATGCGTCAGCTACCATGTTTGCTTTTCCAAGATGATATTAAATGGTATGGTTGTAATCTTTCAACAGCTCGAGTCAAAGTCGTTGCCGCATGTTGAGTTCCTTTTGAGTGAAGATATATTTGAGGCTTTTATGATTTGTATAGATCTCCACTTTCTCCCCATATAATTAGTGTCTCCAGATTTTCAATGCGAAAAAGACTGCTTCCAACTCCAGATCATGAGTAGGATAATTCCTCTCATATTCTTTGAGTTTTCGCGAGGCATAGGCTATGATTTTTCCATGTTGCATGAGAACACATCATAACCCTTTGCCTAAAGCATCACTATAGATAACAAATCCATCCGAACCAGATGGTATTGTCAGAATAGGTGCCGAAATGAGTCTCCTCTTAAGCTCTTGGAAACTCTTCTCGCATTCCTTGCTCCATACAAATTTTGTATCTTTCCGAGTCAGTTGAGTTAACGGAGTAACGATTCAAGAAAAGTCTTCCACAAATCTCCGATAATAGCCAGCTAAACCCAGAAAACTACGCACTTTGGTCACTGACTTCTGTTGCTCCCAACTTTGTATTGCTTCAATCTTTGCCGGATCAACAGATACTCCATGTTTTGACACCACGTGCCCAAGGAATGCTACTTCCTTAAGCCAGAACTCGCATTTCTTCAGCTTGGCATATAGCTTGTTATCACGAAGCCTTTGAAGTACCAGCTTCAAATGATGCTCATGATCTTCACGGCTTTTGGAATAGATGAGGATGTCATCAATAAAGACAACAACGAACTGATCCAAATATTCCTTGAACACACGGTTCATCATATCCATGAAATCAGCAGGAGCATTAGTCAATCCAAAAGGCATGACTAAGAATTCATAATACCCGTACCGAGTTTTGAAGACAGTCTTTGGAATATTCTCAGTTTTAATTTTCACCTGATGATATCCAGAACGAAGATCGATCTTTGAAAAAGAATTGTGCTCCTTGCAACTAGTCGAACAGGTTATCAATGCGAGGTAGTGGATACCTATTTTTGGTATTCGTTTCTTTCTTTTAGGGAGCGACTCCTTCGTCTGCTCCTGCCATCCCAAGAGTGACTCTTAGGCTTACTCCTATTCTAACCAGAGCCTGTAATGACCGAGAAAATTGAATTATTTGTAAAATAATTTTATTTGATTAAATAACGAATAAAATTATATTATGATGAGTAAGTAAGATGGATGTTATTCTATAACCTAAACATGTTGGAATTCCGTAGTATTTTGGCTACGTGGTAGAATTAAAGTGTTTGAATTTCCAAGACGAAAGTAAAAGTTTTTCGAGAAATTTTTCAAAAAATACTATTCATCAATATATGCTCGGGGATTATTTTTGAGCTTCCGAGAAATACGTAACGATAGAATAGCAAGGAATGATGGATTATGTAATAATAATTCAAGTATGAGAAATGCAATTTTTCTCCTGTGTACTAAATTCGAGAATGTTAGGGAAAGTGAAAATTTAGTAAACAATGATCATATAATACGTAAGTATTGTACGAGGTAATGAATACGAGTATGATACGAGGTATTATACGAGTATGTATGAATGATGGTATATCGTATATGATGAATGAGTATACGAATTAGCGTACGAGAATAATACGTAAACAATACGTTATAAGCTTTAAGCCAATGCTATTGGATTTATAGGATTCATGTAGGAATTGTACAAGTCCAAAGGAGATAATGTTAAAGCCCAATGTTTGATAATGCAAGCCCAAAGGTTAAGTTAAAGTTATTAAAACTTAAGCCCAAAAGAAGAACCGGATCTATGGATCGAACCGATGGGTAAGGAGGTAAGAAAAACCTATGGGCAACCCATGTGGGCCCCATGGATCACATGGCAACCATCTTGGTGACCAAGTAAAGTGGTTTTACTTTGTGACCAAGGATGGAATAGTAAGGAGGTGGAGAAAGGAGGTGGAGGGGCCTAAGTTACTTTATTGCCCTCACTTTGTAATTTCTATACATACAAGAGTTGCTAGTTCATTTGTTGGTTGTTATTTTCCACCAACATCTAAGAGCATTTACATTAAGAGAGAAAGTGAGAAGAGTTTGATAATCCAAGAAGAAAAGAAGAAGAACCAAGCTAGAACACAAATGTAATGATTCCTAAACCATGATTCTCTCTCTCTCTCTCTTCATTTGATAGAGAAGTGAATAGTGGTAGAGCATGTATGATAAGGAGTATATGGATGGTTATTAATGGAAGTAAACTTTAATAAACCATGTTGAAAGTGAATCATAAGTATAAAAGTTATAAACCATTGAAAGACATTAAAGAATTGTAATATTGTTGTTGATGGACAAGTTTAAAACCATCATTTGTAGACTTAGATAGTCTATGTTGTGATAATGGAATAAATCCATTTGGAATGGTGTAAAAATCTTAAATAACGAAGTTATGGCAAAATTTACGAGATTAGACGATAATCGTCAAAATCGTGAAATTCTCGGAATGGAAGTCAAAAGTTAACATTGAACTTGAAAACGTTGGTTTTCGATGGAGAATAGTCTAAGTTTGCATTTTAGAGTTGCGGACTTGAAAATGGTCAAATTCTGACTTAGAACGAAGAAACGAACTATAAACGTTCACGAACATTTATCGTTTTCGTAATAATAGACTTAAATTGTGAATTTCATGTTAACTGATTCGAAAATGTAAAATTATTATATGAACACTTAGTTCATGTGATTTGTGAGCTAATGGCTTTTGAACGAGACAATTCGGACTTAAAATGAACAATTTATGAGTCTGGGAATCTCACCAAATAAGAAAACTGTCAAAGCTATCTGGTGCACAGAGATGGCGCCGCAGCGCCAACCAATGCTTGAAAGGTGACACTGCAACGCCGAGTCGTGCCCATAACCAACTGGAGAATGGCGCCGCAGCGCGGCCATTTGTACTGAAAGTGGCGCCGCAGCGCCAGGTCTGGGTAGAACAAACTGGAGACTCGCGCCGCAGCGCGAGACTTTTATAAGGAAGCTGGCGCCACAGTGCCAGCACTAGAAGGTAGCTAGTAAAGAAAGTTTTTGATTATAAAAAGTATAATAGTTGATTAATGGTGAATTATATACTTAATACACCTAAAGTAACATCATTAAAGATGTTAATAACCTTAATAATTACAACTAAAGGTTAACGAAAGATTACTTAAACGTAAACACAATGTAATACGGTAAACCGTAACGAACATTAAATAATCTAATGAACGATTAGATTGAGAAGAAGGGTAAGATATGTTAGGAACCATACATGATTGATTATGACCTAATGTGGTATGTTACATGGTTATGTATTGTATAAATCCTTGAAGACTCAAAAGGAAAAGTATTTAATCTGTAGAAGACGATGAAGGCAAGTGTTCTAAACCTTGTCTATGTTCATTCTGGACAAGTTTTGTGATTCATGTCTCTTACGCATGAGTTAATGTGTGATGAGGTCAAAGCCAATTTTTTCGGCTAGACTTAATGTATTTATTAGATTTTTTTTATAATCTATTGAAATGTTATCAAAGTTGTTATCTTTTGCCAAACTGTTTTGGTATGGATTTCAAAGAAAGATTGAGTATGAATAAACAAATGTTTTGTCGTCAAACGACAGGCACGTGAGGTTGCTAAAACTTTAACGTAAATACGTTTACAGAAGAAGTGTTGTATAATATAGAGTACTATAGGCTGATCACCTAGACGTGCTCGTAAGTAATATCAGACTTACGGACTTAGTGCCAGGTTGTTGTGACAACCCGAATTTTTTATAAGTTATTAAAATAAGAATTTAATAATTAAAATTCTTATTATGAGATGTTTGAGTTTGAGTAGGTATATATACGTGCTATATATTTTGAAATATGTGATCTGGTGTGAAGATATATATATATATATTCATATATTGGGAAAGTGAGGTTTAATAGTTAAGTTAACTATTGAAGAAATTAAATGAATTTGGTAATTATTTTAAATATTTATTGAATTAAATAAATATTTTAAATAATTTATCTATTGAGGAAAATAAATAATTTATGAAATTGTGGTATAATAATGTAGTTACGTGTGGATGATAATTAAGTTAAAGCAAACGTAAATTTTATTCTTTGAATATTTAATTTAATAAATTAATTAAATTAAATGAGTTGTTTAATATTAAAGAAAAAAAGTAAATTAAATAAAGCGATGTTTAAGTCAAATTTATTAATTAAATTAGATGTCTGATTATTTATTAATCATTAGAAGAATTATAATAAAATTATAATTATTATAATTATAATAATTATTATTGTAAGTTATGTAAATTGGTTAGAGGTGTGACAAATAAAAACTATATAATATAAATATTATTTAAATAATCTAGTATGGGGAATTGGTGTGTAAGAAAATGTAGCCTTATGGCTTTTGGCTTATTTTTAACTGATGCTTATTGGGTTTTTGTAACTGACGTGCGTGAGAAAGAAGGGTTATCAGTTTATTTCTACGTATTTTCTTTCTTTGCCTAAGAATATAGAGAGCAGAGAAAAGGAGAGAGTTTGTGAGAAATTCTCTGTAGATTTTGCTAGGGAAGTGGAGTATCAAGGGAAAAACAATTCTCTTCTCAACAAACAAAGATTCAAGGTATAATCTACTTGTAGACATTCAAAATTTTCTTTTTCTGTTACTAACTATGCAGGAGGGCAAATGCGTCTTTTTCACATTCCAAAGATAACCCTTGAGGACCACAACATTAATTCCAACCCTGGAAATAGACCCGGGAGGTCCAATTTCTAACCCCAGAGATAACCCCGGGAAAATCAGTTCCAACCCTGGAAATAACCCCGGGGGATCAAGTGCAAAACTCGAAGTCAACCCAACCTCAGGGATAACCCTGAGGACATGCAGAGTCAACAGTAGCCTAAACTCAGAAATAACCCTGATAAAAGACTGTTACAACCGCGCCAAGACCGGAGATAACCCCGAGAGTGGCAAAATGGTCATTTTACCAATTCAATTTCACTTCAAATCAAATACACTCATTTCAACCCAAATTACTTCAAAAGAAGTCCCACAAGACTCATCTCTTAACTTCTGAGCGCAAACTACGCGAAACAGCTCACCAGATTGCTTTAGAACGCAAACTACGTGAAACAGCTCACCGGATTGCCTGACGGAAACCTAGGAATGTTATTTCGATCATGGACCTATCTTCCGGAATCAAAAAGGGAAAATTCCATGTCATTGCGTAACTCTCGACACAAGCGATCCGAAGAAGTACAGATATACTTCGTTTGGATGCTCGGATTGAAGTTCTGCAAGTTCGAGCAGACATTACAGTACACGAGTGCATGTACTTCGAGACGACGAGACCCGCGAGGCCCGGATACACCACTACCAGCCGCAGGTGTACCATAGGCTGCCGCAGGTACACCTGCGGCCATCCGTCTATAAATATGGGGCTTGGGGTCAGCCATTTAGGAGAGAAAATAGCGAGGGAACCCTATCCAATTGGCTTTATACACCCCCATATTGAATGTTTGCTCTTTTTTAAACACCTGTTAGCCCACATACATTTATATATTTACCCGCGGGAGCTGAGTGTTTGTCCACATAGAGTTATAGATGTCTACTTTGGCAGCCCACTGTAAGCCTTCTTACATTCTATAAAGCTTTCTTCTCATATTATCACACACTGTTATACACGTTAAGAGTCGTGTGAGTGTGTTTGCCCGGACTTCGGTCCGTGGTTTTCATTCCTGTCTGTATATATATACGTGTGTATATATATATATATATATATATATATATATATATATATA
Organism: Panax japonicus; assembly: GCA_020205505.1. NCBI lineage: Eukaryota > Viridiplantae > Streptophyta > Magnoliopsida > Apiales > Araliaceae > Panax > Panax japonicus. Next base: position 30,006,328 of record CM035098.1, on the reverse strand, counting down.
TATATATTTAAACGGACTAACATTATCGAGTTATGCCTCGATTGAGCCTAGACTTCGGTCTGGAGCGTTTATTAACTTATATATATATATATATATATATATATATATATATATATATATATATATATATATATATATATATATATAACTGTTTTCAGACATATCTGATGAGCCTGGATTTACATCCGGAGTATTTACTCGCTTATATATATATAATTGTTGTCGGACATATCCGATGAGCCTGGATTCACATCCGGTGCGTTTACTGCTTATATATATATATATATATATATATATATATATATATATATATATTTGTACATATATATGTATATATATATATATATATATATTTACATTTCTGTCAGGCCTGGAGTTTACTTTGTGGCCTTTTACAGCTATATTTATATTTCGTCCTGCCTGGAGTTTACTTCGTGGCAGTTGATCGTTTTTACAGCTTTATTTACATTTCGTCCCACCTGGAGTTTACTTCGTGGTGGTGGATCATGTCCATATATATATATATATATATATATATATATATATATATATATATATATATATATATCTAGCTTTTATATATATATAACTGCTTATTACTTTCCATACAAATTACAGTATCATGTGAGCCTAGGAATCATGTGATCACAGGTTCAGTTTACTGAATCTAGATTTGGTTCCCGTGATGGACATTTTTCAGTTGTAAGCAGCCTATACATTATTTTACAGTGTCTGAATTTCCTTGGATGGCTGTCATGCCCATAAGGAGTTCGGCACTACTGTGTATGATTATTATTGCATTTACTTTTCTGATAAATGTGTATGAATGCATCTTATTTACTGCACTGCTAAATATCTATCTGTGATATTAGTGCTTCGCACATGTCATCATTTTGCATAAACGGTGAGACACGTTGTATGTGAATGTATGTTGTGTGGTCCCTCCACCAGGAGACTATCCTTTCGGTGTTTGATTACTGGACCCGTGGGAAGAATAATTTCCCGGGGCTCAGGAAAGGCACCACTCAGATTCGCTCCAGTTGAACGACCGAATTAACATCTCGTCAAGTGGATTGCGATGATCTGGGAACCTTCATGTCGAAAAGCCGTGAGAGTAACCTAAGATAGGTCAGCTTCTGATAAACTAAACGCGAAGGTAAGTCTCTTCATACTTTCCCATTTAATTACTTGTAATTTCAATTACTTGTCAATCTCAATGTAAAGGAAAATATGAAAAATATGTGTAAATGCATATTAAAGCTTTACATGCTATTAAATGACACCCATTTTGCAGGATAATATTCCTAAAATGGACACGTTATGATAGCATGTAAAATTTGTATACATTTCCCTAAGACTAAACTACATAAGTTTTTGTAGGGAAGCAATTGATCATATTTCCTGTTCAAAGACCAAAGGGGCATTAAGCCCACAGTCAGACATGGATAAAAGTGCCCAACCTGATCCAACTTCTGTCTCTCGCGAAGAGTTCGAAAAATTAAGCTATCAAATTACAGAGTTGGCTGTTATGCTCAAAGAACTACACCAATCTATTCAGGGTCCACAAATACCCATCCACACAAAAATCCCCTGCACATGGAGGAACCCAGAGCTAAACAATGCCTACTCAACCAGAGTCATCCACACCAGTAGGCAATCAGGATATTGGCAAAAAGATGGAAACCCAGGTACCTAAACCTCATTCCAATAAAGAAATCACAAATCTTAGGGATGATCGAGAAACTGGGGATCTAAGAAAGAAAGTCCAACAAATGGATGAGACCATCCGGTCAATCAAAGGGACTGGAAATTATGGGAGTGTCACCTATTCAGATCTTTGCATATTCCCAGGGGCTCAATATCCTACCAAGTTCAAAGTCCCAGAGTTTGAAAAATACAATGGGGCAGGCGATCCCTACACACATCTGAAAGTATACATTGGCGAACTGGGGTCTTATGCTGAAGATGAAAGTCTCAGAATGCAGCTTTTTCAAAAGAGTCTCACTGGAGAGGCTAAAGCCTGGTATGCCAGACTTGACAATGCCAAAATTCGTAACTAGGAAGAATTGGCTCATGCCTTTCTAAATCAGTACAATTTTCAGTCACAAATGGCACCTGATCGATACCAAGTGACTAAATTCAAAAAGCAAAGTACTGAATCTTTTCAAGAATATGCCAAAAGGTGGAGACATCTCGCAGCGCAAGTCATCCCAGCAATGACAAAAACTGAGATGGTAATGACGTTTATTGATATCCAAGAGGCTCCGTACTACGAAAGGATCCTAGCAGGCATAGGAAAGCCCTTCTCGGAAATGATCAAACACGGCAAAATGGCAGAGATGGGCCTGAAGGCAGGAAAGATTAAAGACTTCACTGCCTTGGAAGCAGTCGCTAAGAATATACAGACTGGAAAGTATGCGAGCGATCCCAAGGGGTACCCAATAAAGGTAGTGAAGATGTATCCCTTGTTGTACAGGGGCAAGCTAGTAGACCAACCTACAGTCCCCCCATTTGGAAAAAGTGAGACAATCTGTCATTTCAACAACAGGCTGCATTTAACCAATTCTAAGACAGGAAAAGAAAATTTGAGAGAACGGAAAATCAGGTGTTCACTCCACTAGGCGATTCTCTTGAAAATGTTTTGGCGATATTGATGGATCATAAGCAAATTACCACACTGGCTCCACCTCTGGAACCAGGGAGAAAAAGATACAATCCAAGCCAGAGATGTGCTTACCACTTAGGGTCTCCGGGACACGATACGGAAGATTGTTGGTCCTTAAAGCATAAAATTCAAAATCTGATCGAAAGTGGCAGTATTGTGGTCCAACAACCCGATCAACAAAATGTCAACACCAACCTTCCATTGCAGCATGATACGGAAGAAATAAACATGATCGGGTCAGGAAGCACTGAAATATATCCAATTCATAAGTGCATACAATGGATAGAGGACTACCCCCAAAGGCACAGAGCAGATGTCCTAAAATGGGAAAACTCGGAGGAGGGTATAATAGTAATGCAAAAGTTAGAGACAATCCAGAACCAAGTAAATCTGCTAGCTAAGCTGATAGTGCGCCAACATCAGGATATGAGGCATTTCTTCACTCAACTATCAGAAGGCCAAGAAAAGGGGGATGATAAAATTGATAGCAAACCTTGCTAGCAAAAAATTGCTTGGGGGAATGCGAACTCTCAAAGAAGAAAGATCAAACAACCTCCACAAGAGTCTGAAAATTCACCCCTCTAAGCAAATCCAATGAAGAAATGCTACACTTTCTGATGAGCGAAGGAAGGATTACTGAGTTGCTACCTCTTGTAAATCCAAGGATAAAAAGCTATGATTCCACTAAGATATGTCTCTACCATTCTAACTCACTTGAACATATGACTGAGGAATGTTGGGCTTTGCGACATAAAATCCAGGATCTCATTGAAAATGGAGAGCTGGAGATAGAAATTCTCATGACCAAAAAAGGCGAAAAGGCAATAAAAAGCTTAAGATGCCCACTTGAGACAGGCAGCTCAAATGAGGTGAAGGCTATGAGCGATAATCCTGGCAGAACACAAGATGGAGTGATCCTAATGTAGGAAATGATAGAAGAGACAAGGGAATTCCCGAAGGATATTCTTCTGCCAACATCAAACATCTTCTGGTCCAAATATATCAACCACGTTCCTGATTTTATCACATTGGATGATGCGGAGGAAATACTAATCCTTTTCAAGGAAGAAAAAGCAAAAAAGGAAAATTCCTTGCAAGAAATACGATGACAGTTCGAGGAAGATTTCATGGTCGAATCCTCTCAAGCCCGGGAAAAGCGTGAAGGAACAGATGAAGGAGAAGGTGGTGAGGTTGTCGGGGAAACCAACCCATCAAAGAATCAAGATTTCATACCTTTTTGCGATGGGTCCAGCTCAAGCATCCCTGAAGAATGTATTGAACCTGGAAGCGATCAAGTTATGGCCATAAGTGAAGACATTCAAAACCAAGAAGTAACATCTGTCGCGAGCCTTGAAGGCAACACAGCCACTGACGACTAGACTATCAGGCCTCAACTAGCCAAAAAGATGTAGATCCAGGGGATAAAGTTGCGAGTTCCAGAAGATGTTGGGACGGTATAACTTCCTTCGCAGTATGCTTTTTATTTTCCATGAATGTATAAAAAAATTCAAAAAATTTAAAAATCAAATCATTTAGGTTTCAGCTCATCAAGACTAAACTACGAAAGACCTAATCTCCCTTCATCAATGGGAGTACGTAGGCAGCCATTTATGGTGCAGTCAAACCAAACAAAAACCCAAACAAACACTTCTCAAACCAAACACTTCCCAAACCAAAGACTTCTCAAACAAACACTTCTCAAACAGACGCTTCTCAAACAAACACTTGTCAAACCGTTTATCTTATCAAGTAGGAACTATGCATACCTGATCTCCCACATTCACGGGAGTACGTAGGCAACCACCAGTGGTGCGGTCTGACCCTTAAAAGAAACGTCCAAATCCAAACGTCGATCCTAAGAATGACCCTCCAAGTCAGCGACCTATGTGGAGAAAACCCAACAACACTGCAATGTCATTCCATCAAATCTGGCACAAATCCCAGAAAGGAAGAAACAACGATATGCCAAGACAACCAATAGCGAGGACCTTCAAAGATTCAGCACCCTTAATCACGAGTCTTCATCACATCAGAAGAAAATCAAGATCGATTGCAATAACAAGTCATGAATAATGATTGAAGGCATCAAAACCCAAGTCCTATACTTGTTCACCATCTGGTACAGAAGAAAAGTCTCTTGCGATCTCAGCATCTTATCAGTCCATCTGTTAAAGAGACTATCCCAGACAACAAGCAAGGCTGGGGCAATTTCAAAATCAATGAAAACCCGATATTGCGACAACTACAACAAAACTTGGACAATCTCGAAAATAAAGACAACTCAATACTGGGGCATTTATCAAACATCCTAAAGAGGAAAATGCCTCAGTCAACACCATCACATGGTTCATCATCATTAAAGCTTCCCTCACATCAGCTCATTAGCGATTTGGATATTATTCACTTACGACTTCATCAACAAAGATAGTTTCTCTTATGAATCCCCGAAATCAGTATGCGAAAGGACTGTGGCATTTTTCGATTCCAAGAAAGCGAAGGATTTTAAAGCGGGATCAAACCTCTCATCGAAAGAAGGAAAACTCCTGAAAGAAATCATGGCAACATTAGCATGCCCTTACGAAAGAAGGGGAAAATTCTTAAAAAGTTCTTAACTCAATGCCAACGACAAAGGTCTGGTGAATGAAATCTACTCCGAAAAAATGTGTTAATTTGCGTCCAATCCTCATAAATTGAGGCCTTTACACTGAAGTTCAAAAGTTTGACAGCAAAAAAGCGAGCTGCACCCTCCAGGGATATCAACGGCACTCAGGTCATCAGTTCAGCCAGGTTGCAAATTAAATATTCAAGGAAATGGGGCACCATCACCCAATAGCGAAAGGAAACTCCAAATCACCTCAAAAAGGGTAAAGCGCTACATCAACGTACATTTTTATCAAGCGTAACATCAGGCAGAGTCTGGCAAAGTGAACCTTTGAATATTACTTCAGCGAAGGTATCGGAAGATCCGGTATTCAAAACCATTATCTTCAAATTCAGCGCGACATCAAGACAGTTCAGTGATGAAAGTTTTGAATACCACCGTTCGAGTGAGAACCGAAACAATTGGGCAATTTTAACTACGAGCAGGGTAGTATCTGTTATCAAACTACCATCAGGGTAGGCACCATTGTAAACTACCAGCGTATGCATCAGCGACATCTCAATTTCTCTTCATCAAATAGGCATTAGTGACACCGACAAAAAGCCAAGTCGTTGTAGTCAACACCAGTATAGGCATCAGTAATCCCAGGTAAAGGTAAAGCGATTTGCAAAAACATTTTAAACATGCATCATAACATTCATTACATTACGATTTGTAATTTGCGATTTGCGATATGCAAAATGCGATGTGCGAGTTGCGAAGTGCGATTGGCCAAAAGCGAAATGCGAAGTGCGATATATGAAAACATTTTAACATTCATCATCACATTCACTACATTGCGATTTGCATCATTAAAATACACTGGCATGTTTCAAGTGTCTACTAATCTTTATCATGTACATTCCATTGCATTGCATGAACATGATAAAGAGGGACATCTGTAGACACTTGAAATTTTCTTTTCCTGTTACTAACAATGCAGGAGGGTAAAAGCGTCTTTTTCATATTCCAAAGATAACCCTTGAGGACCACAACATCAATTCCAACCCTGGAAATAGACCCAGGAGGTCCAATATTCTAACCCCAAAGATAACCCTGGGAAATATGTTTCTAAACCCAGAGATAACCCCGGGAAAATCAGTTCCAACCCTGGAGATAACCCGGGGGATCAAGTGCAAAACCCGGAGTCAACAGTAGCCCAAACTCAGAAATAACCCTGAGAAAAGACTGTTACAACTGCGCCAAGACTGGAGATAACCCCGGGAGGGGCAAAATGGTTATTTTGCCAACTCAATTTCACTTCAAATCAAATACACTCATTTCAACCCAAATTACTTCAAAAGTAGTCCCACAAGACTCATCTCTTAACTTCTAAGTGCAAACTACGCGAAACAGCTCACCAGATTGCTTCGGAACGCAAACTACGCGAAACAGCTCACCGGATTGCCTGACGGAAACCAAAGAATGCTATTTCGGTCATGGAACTATCTTCCTGGAATCAAAAAGGGCAAATTCCATGTCATTGCATAACTCTCGACACAAGCGATCCGAAGAAGTACAGATATATTTCATTTGGATGCTCGGATTGAAGTTCTGCAAGTTCGAGCGGACATTACAGTACACGAGTGCATGTACTTCGAGACGACGAGACCCGCGAGGCCCGGATACACCACTACCAGCAGCAGGTATACCAGAGGCTGCCGCAGGTACACCTGCGGCCATCCGTCTATAAATATGGGGCTTGGGGTCAGCCATTTGGGAGAGAAAATAGCAAGGGAACCCTGTCCAATTGGCTTTGTACACCCCCATATTAAGTGTTTGTTCTTTTGTAAACACCTGTTAGCCCACATACAGTTATATATTTACCCGCAGGAGCTGAGTGTTTGTCCACATAGAGTCATAGAAGTCTACTTTGGCAGCCCACTGTAAGCCTTCTTACATTCTATAAAGCTTTCTTCTCATATTATCACACACTTTTATACACGTTGAGAGTCGTGTGAGTGTGTTTGCCCGGACTTCGGTCCGTGGTTTTCATTTTTCTCTGTATATATATACTTATATATATGTATATATTTTTATACGGGCTAACATTATCGAGTTATGCCTTGATTGAGCCTAGACTTCGGTCTGGAGCGTTTATTGGCCTTTATATATATATATATATATATATATATATATATATATATATATATATAAACTGTTGTCAAACTCTGTCTGATAAGCCTAGACTTCGGTCTGGAGCGTTTAATTGCTTATATATATATATATATATAAGCAGTAAACGCACCGTATGTAAATCCACGCTCATCAGATATGTCTGACAACAATTATATATATGAGTATATATATATATTTATATTTCTGTCAGGCCTAGAGTTTACTTCGTGGCCTTTTACAGCTTTATTTACATTTCGTCCTGCCCGGAGTTTACTTCGTGGCAGTTGATCATTTTTACAACTTTATTTACATTTTGTCCCACCTGGAGTTTACTTCGTTGTGGTGGATCATATATATATATATATATATATATATATATATATATATATATATATATATATATATATATATATATTTACAGCTTTTATATATATATATATAACTGCTTACTGCTTTCCATACAAATTGCAGTATCATGTGAACCTAGGAATCATGTGATCACAGGTTCAGTTTACTGAATCTAGATTCAGTTCCCGTGATGGACATTTTTCAGCTGTAAGTAGCCTGTACATTATTTTACGGTGTCTAACTTTCCTTAGATGGCTGTCATGCCCATAAGGAGTCCGGCACTTATGTTTATTATTTTCTCGAGAATGCTTCGAATCTCGAAAATAAAAGCAAACAAGCCGAACATTTAATAATAAAATGAAAGTATGAAAAGGTCTCAATTCCTATTAATCACAGGGTTTGAAAAATCTCTTTTTACAAAACTTCATTGCTAAATCTTGGTTAAAACTGAATTTTCATATAAAATTCAAACCTTGTGTATATAGGTGCGAACGAGGCCTCGCACTACTTTTAAATAAATTGCACATTAATCCACATACACACACATTTATAAAACAATTTCTTTGAGAAGTGGCGGTCACTGTGGTAACACGGATGTCGGGGGGTGCCTAACACCTTCCATCCACATAATCAAGCCCCCGAACCCTTAATGAATCTCGGTTTCACAGACCCGTTTAGCAGTGCCAAATCAATGGGTCAATGTGCAAACCTTTTCGGTTGCGTTGGTGATAAGTGGTATTTTTACTCACTTATTGTATACCAATCCATGCAAATTGTGACCACCTCAAGTACATTTCATTGTGTTTTAGTTGCATTTCACGTTATTTTGCATTGCATTTACTTAAAACTCCTTTTGGTGAATAAATGTAGGAATCGGCTTAGTTTTGGTGGAATTAGAGGTACCAGTGAGCGGATACGTGAAGGCTAGTCGCAAGACAAGGATGTGCATGGCATGGAGGTACAATGAGGCATGGAAATCAAGCAAGCAAGAGGATTAAAGCATGAGTGAACAAGTAGCAGTAGCAGCAGAGCAAAACTAGACTCGAGAACTACAGAACACAAGCCGCGCGGCAAGACAGGTGAAGACTCGCGCGCCCGCGCGAGTACAGAGCTATACATGGGGAACCTTCTGCAAGTTAAGCGCCCGCGAGGCAATGGAAGCGCGCCCGCGAGGTACTCGACGCGCGCCCACAAGGCATGATCGCGCGACCGCGCGAGAGGACGTCTGGACTGGCTTAAACCTACTGCAAGGCCTGCGGCCGTGAGACAGAGACACTAGAGACGCGCGCGGCCGCGTGCGATGCTGATGCTGTAATTTGTTTTATTTTTAATTCTCAATTAAATGATGTGTAAGGGTTCTTAAACGATTCTGACGTGTGTCAGAGGAGAGAGGATTATTATTACGTATTTTTCATAGTAGCAACTAGGGTTTATACCTTGGGAGAGATTCCTACGGAGAACGAAGCCATAACGTCTATTTCTCTTCTTCTTCTTGGAATTCTCTACCATCGTGGGTATTGATTATTGTTTATTGGATTTCTTTGTGGATTTAATAGTTAATCTTTGATTTTTATTCAGCGATTGGGTTTGATTATTCTATCTTTCTTCTTCTATTCCTTTGTTTATTGATCATGTTTAGCCTTGATCCCATAATGGCTTTTGGTTCAGTCATGAACTAAACTCCATTATGGGATTCTAATGGATTTTAATATGTAGTTTGGTAGTACATCTAAATGTTAGATTTATTTTTCATATCATATGGGATATCTATCATGGTTGTTTTACATGTATGAATGACTGATCATCATTCGTTTCAGTATTTGTATGGGATTGGAAATGAACATATAAATATGGATTGTAATCATGATAGCATGTGAATATGGGGCTAGAGTAAGTCTCACATATTTTGTGAATCAGATAGGCATATACTGTTTCACCGTATGAGTTAGAATAAGGGTTGTGCTTAAAATCAATAGGATTGCAATTGCGCATAGGCATATGGTAATTGTGATGGTATTGGTGATAACATAGAGTCTAACATCTGTAGATGCTATGTGAGTTGGTTATAGTGCATTGGAAAATGGTTATAACTCTCTTCGTGCTCTTGGTTATTTTCCTGTGATATGTGAACACTTCTTGCATGATAAATGACGATTAAACGAAATATTGAATGAAGTTAGGATCCCATTATTTCCACATTATATTTAGTCCATTTATATTCTTATTTTTCGTTGGTATTCATAATTAGTTTAAATCAACAATTAAGTCAATAGTCTTAGCATGTAAATATAATGAGTTAATTAATGCATAGTAGTCTAAGGTTAACAACTTTCTCTGTGGGATTGATACTTTACTTACTCTGTATTACTTGTTGACACATGTATGCTTGCATGAGTTAGAGATCTTTTATTAGAACTATAAAAGAGGCAACAAGTTTTTGGCGCCGTTGCCGGGGAAAGGCGTTAATTTAGATAATTATCATTAGTTTAAAGTTGTATTGTATGACTTAGACAATTCTGTTCATTTCTCATTTCTATTTTTATTTTGTTTTTGGTTACAGGTACTTAAAGAATTTTATGCACACGCGATCATCCAACTCAGAGTTAACACCAGCGCAAGCTAATATTAACGGAAAAGGTTGGAAAGCGAGTGTGCGGAGAAATTTGCAAGAGCAGTTAGAAAGTACTACAGTCAATATGGCGAAAGAACAGAGAAATGAGCAAAGAGAAGAGCATCGGGCTCTAAGGGAATATTCCATGCCGAACATAAATAAATTACAGTCTAGCATAGTCAGACCAGCGATAGTAGCAAACTCCTTCAAAATAAAAACGGGCACTATTCAGATGGTGCAGAACTCAGTACAGTTTGGGGGTGCTGCTACGGATAATCCGAACGAACACCTATTAAGCTTTATCGAGATTTGCGACACATTCAGATATAATGGTGTGACAGAAGATGCCATCAGACTACGATTATTCCCATTTTCATTGAGGGATAAAGCAAGGAGTTGGCTACATTCTTTGCCGGCTGGATCGATCACTCCATGGGAGGACTTAGCACATAAATTCTTAGCCAAGTTCTTCCCAATGGCTAAGACTGCAAAGATGAGGACAGCCATATCTCAGTTCGAGCAAAAATAGGGCGAAACCTTATATGAGGCATGGGAAAGGTATAAAGAGATGCTTAGGAAGTGTCCACATCATGGTTTGCCAGACTGGATGGTGATAAATTTGTTTTACAATGGCTTGGGATGGTAGTCTAGACCGATTGTAGATGCAGCCGTAGGAGGGGCATTATGGGCAAAAAGCTATGATGAGGCCTACACGCTTATAGAGACTATGGCTGCAAATAACTATTAGAATCCTACACCTCGGATGTTGTGATAACCCAGTATTTTGAATAATCCAAAATTTGCGAATAAATTTTTTTTTATTAATATTAATATTAATTATCAATTTTGTGACAAGTTTCTATGATACGTGTATCGAAAAGGTCAATTTATGTATTGACTAATAAAATTAGAGTAGAGTTGTGCTTAACGGAGAATAGACATCCTAACCCTAATTTTTGGAACGGGATTTGATAGAAAATATAATTAAAATAATTATATTAATATGTATGTGTTTGAACGGTATAGAATTTTTGATCAATGATGATCGGATAAGGTTTAATATTAATAAACCCTAATAAGAGATTAGAAACCCTAATCTCAGGATTAGAAACCCTAACGTACTTTTAGAAACCCTAATTGTACGCCGAAAAACCCTAATTTTAAAAACCAGGAATTATAAACCCTAAATTTGGAAACCCTAATCCTAATAGGTAAGAATATTGTGTCATTAAACCTAAATATGATTAGAAAACTCTAATATATTCTTGTATGTTAAATTTCTATTTTAGAAACCCTAATTTTATTTTAGAAAATTTATTTTTCTAATTAAACCCTAAATTTGAAAATTTTGGGAACTAGAAATTTTTAAAACCTAAAAGGGTTCAAACCCTAAACCTTAATGTCCAAACCCTAAACCCTAAGGGTTTCATCAAATCAAAATTCTAGAAAAAATTGGAAATGACCATAATGCCCTTTTTGGAGATTTTATTAGATTTCTTAAAAATCTTGCCATATCAAGAGTTGGTCACCAACTCTCTTGACTTTGTGGCTCTCAAAATCTCAGCAAATCAGCTCCCAGCCGAAATTTGATCAGATCTAACAACTTTACAAGCAATATATAAAGATTCAAGAGAGAGAAAATCACAAAACATTAGCCATTTTGTACACAAGCTCTCACCAACTCTCATTCTCTCTCAACCTTCAAAAATCCTTTGTAAATCAGTCACAAATTACCCTTTAAACACACAGATCAGATTCAGAGAGCATAGATCAAGAATTAAAAGCTAGAAAGGTATAACCCTATTTTTATTTTTGATCTTTGATGCTTGGGAAATAATTGTGTTTATGTGTTTAGATTCATGTTATAATATGTTTTTAGTTGATCTATGTTGATGCATGATGGATCCATAGCATCATAGTTGGTAAAAATCGAAGTTTTTCAAATCTGTCCAAGAACAAAATCTGTGGTCTGACAAGCTAATGTCAGAAGCCACGGATTCTTGTTCGTTTGTTGTTTTTGTTGTTTAAACGTTGTTACATGTAGCCTTGTATGTGGTATTTATTCTGCAAGTGGTATTACAACCATCAGATGTATAGATCATGAGTTATAATTGGTCAAACATCGTTGACCGAAGTTGACCGGGGTAAAATCTGGGCAACCCAGAAATTTAAAATAGCTTCTGACAAGATTTTATAGTGTCCAGATCTGTCAGTTTGTTAAATGTTTGATGTTTTTGATTAGTAAATTTTGTAGCTTGTAGGATGGACTATAGATCTGGGTCTTTAGATCTCTTATAACGTCTTCAGACCGATCGTGATAGATGGTCAAACTAGCCATCCTAGACTGTTTTTGAACTTTCTGGAAATTCCAGAAAAATTCTTGTACGAATTTTCTGACAACGCTTGACCGAGATTTATCTGGCGTTCTATATGTTGTTTAACTGATATGTTGTGATGAAAATGTACCTTGACACTAGAACTACAAGTTTGAACCATCAAACCACTTAAAACATGACCAGAACATAGATTAGATTAAGCTTGAAAGTGATCACTTGAAACTGTTTTGGCCCAGAATCCGCCTGACAGAAACTTTGGAGGTCTAGATCTCCTTGATTGTGATGTTGTTTGACCAAATTGTTAATTAGATATTGTAGTGTTACGTTTATACTACAATAACAAACTTTTAGTTAGCCCAGAACTTGATTATGCTGTGAATTAAAGCCGGTCAAACGTGACTGGTTGAACACGAAGCTGTCAGTGTTCTTGAGCTCAAGAACACCAACAGCGACGCTTTGTGTCGCTAAAGGGCTTTAGCGACGGATTATTTATTTTCTAATTTCTGAAAATTCTGAAAATTATTTAAAAAATAGAAATAAATTATAAAAATTACCAAAAATAGTTTTAAAAAATTATTTTAAATTATGAAAAATAATTTTTGACCAATTGGAATATTTTTCTTTAATATTTATAATTATTTATAATATTAAAGGTATTTAATTTATTTAATTAGTTTATTAAATAAATTAGAGAAAAATGATTTAATATTATGAAAAATCATTTTAAATAAGGAAAATGTATTTAAAAATATTTTGAGTTATAAAATGTAACTTTTAATATTTTTGGAGAATTTTCATTAATAATTTAATATTAAGGATATTATATTTATTTGATTATTAAATTAAATAAATAAGATAAAAATGATTTAAATGATTTAAAAATCATTTTAATTAAGAATAAAGTGTTAGAAAATATTTTAAATTATAAAATATAATTTTCAATATTTTTGGAGAATTTTCATTAATAAAGTAATATTAATGATATTTAATTTATTTAATTATTATATTAAATAAATGAATTAAAAATATTTTTATTGATTTAAAAATCATTTAAAAATGAGAAAAATGATTTAAAAATATTTTAAAGTTATATTTAATGACTTTTAATATTTAGATAATAATATTTATTTATTAATGGTGATGATTTAAAAATGATTTTAATTATTTTAAAAATCATTTAAGTAGAATATTGATGATTTAAAAATATTTTAAGTTATTAATAATAACTTTAATATTTTGACAAGTATGTTATTAATATTTTGATGTTATTAAATATTAATAATGATAAGATTATTTGATAATTAAATCATTTAAAAATGATTTAAGTGTTTGAAAAATTGTTATAAATTATAATAAGTGTTTATAAATTATTAAAAGCTTCCGGAAAATATTATAAACGATATTTGGCTTATCTAAAATAATATTGAAGCTTAGAGACCAAGTTTAATTGACAATCAATGTGTTAATTGTCGGATAGGGTGACCAGAACACCGAGAATGGACCGAAATCCAACCAGATCGAAATAGTTAGACGTGATAAATATTTATATAGGTTATAAACACTAATGTGACTATGTGGTAATGTGCCTAGGAGAAGTTTGACTGTAAAATACAGTGTTATGTGTTATAAATGTTTGTACTAATTGTGAGACCGACATTGTTGAATCTAGGTCTTACGAACGCAGTTAATTATATTGTGTAGCTGTAATCAACGTGAATCAGTTGATAAGGTGGGAGAAGATGAACCTATGGTTAATCTGGGGAGCGATCATGACGATTATCCCGAGATGTACCTGAGTGGAGATGAGGAGGTAGAGTCTGAGCCAGCTAGGGTAGAAATAAAGAATAAGACTACAGTTGAAGAACAAGATCAACTAGTTGCAGAAGTTCAAGAACTCCGGAGTAAGGCGTTTCTCTTGGAGCAGCTATGGAAGACCGAACGAGCGCTAAGCTAAATGACTGAAGAAAGGAACGAACTCAAGGCGCAGGTAGACAGAATGAAGGCGGAAGGTGGTGGATCGTCTGAAGGGATGAACAAGCAACAGAAAGACAAGAAGAAAAGGAAGAGGGACAATGATAGCCCTAATTCAGAAAAGTTAAGCTTGAAGAAGAAGCAAGCATGTGGCAAGTGTGGAAAGAGCCATTTGGGAGAATGTATGTGGGGTCAGAATGTGTGTTATAATTGTGGCCAGAAAGGACATCTATCCCTAAATTGTCCAAAACCAAAGAAAGGAGGATGTTTTGCATGTGGTGGAACAAGTCATAGGGTTAAGAATTGTCCTAAAATGAAGAAAGATGGAGAAAGTGGACAGAAGAAGGATTAAGTGTATGGAGAATAATATTTTCTTTGGTAGGAGATAACTTTTGTATGCCTCCACTTTTTGTGTAAAGTGGTAGTAATGAATCCTGACTTTTGTCAAAAAGGGATAGTACCTATTTGTAGTTGTATGGGTAGTGTACTGAAAAGTACTATGTAATATTTGCATGAATATAAATGCAATGATATGTTTTTATGAATGAAATCTTTATTTTCTATATGAATATAAGATTAAAATAAATTTGTGTGTTCTTAAAACTCATACTTATGGTATGTTCATGACTCATAATTATATGAAATGTTTTGAACCCCTCAGCGAATGGACGCCAAAGGACTGACTATGATAAGTTCATACACTCGTATAATTATGGCAATTTACTGAACTCCTAAGTGTGGTAAGTTTGATGAACTGGATATAGGAATGTGAAAATGGAGAATAACAACTTTTTGTGTAAAGTTGTGTTGTTAATCCTGATATGATTTAAAAAGGGATAGTAATATGTGAAGTACTAAATGTACTATGTGCTATTTGAATAAATATGCAATTACTTGAGAATTATGTGTTGAATTCTTATTGTGTTAATGTGACAACCCGATATTTTCTATATAAATAAATCATAAATTTTGCGTATAAATTTTTTTTTTATTTATTAAAATAAATATGAATGATATGTGTCAAGGTAATGTGAAATTATAATTATATCTATGATAAATAAAATTTATTTATTACATTAAGTATTGCATATAAATTTATTTTAGAAGTATTGATTATTATTAATTATAATTTTTATACTAATTAATTCCTTATTGGAAATGTTTTATTAATTATTTTTCAAGGAAAATATAATCTTATATTATTTAAATAATATATGATATGATTAATGAATTATTATAATAATTATTTATTATATGAAATTATTTTAGAATAGTTAAGTAAATTATTTTTACTTAATTAATAAAGTTATATATGAAAGATAAATCAGATATGGAATCCAAACCCTAATTCTGGGTTTTGATCAAGGAATGAGAATAATAATATTATATTATTATTTTTCAGTGTTATAGATAAGTATGGTTATGTGTGTAAGGTTAATGTGTGGAACAGTTTTATTATATTACTATCAAACCCTAATTATGGGTCTGAATTAAGGAATGATAATAATATAAAATTATAATATTTTGATTTTTCAGTGTTATAAATATGTACTGTATGTTTGTGGACTGACAATGGTTGGTCAATTATGGTGTAAAATGCTAAAACCCTAGTTTAAGCTGTTAAACCCTAAGTTAAAGCCGAATGCCGACTTAAGACTGTTATGTAATCATGTTAATGTGATTTATGATCGGTGTTTATGTATTAACCCTAATTAGGGAGAATCGTAATTATTCAAAACCCTTATTATTATTATTATTATTATTATTATTATTATTCTATATTATAATCCTTAATTATAATTTTGGAACCCTAATTGAATTGAAACTCTAAAGCGAAAGTCATTCACGACTTTGAGAATTTGTAATCACAATAATGTGATTAACGACTGGTAATAAAGAATTAAAACCCTAATTTCTTAAATTAGAAACCCTAAATAATAATTAGCTAATTGCTAAATGAAAAATCCTAATTTAAAACTCAGGATGAGTTCGACACTGTTCTATAACTGTGTTATATGGTGCATGCATGTTATGTATTATATAATTTTTATATTGATTAGGTAACCCTAATTAATAATTTAGAAATACTAATTTCTAGAAACCCTAATATTTATTTTAAAAACCCTAATTCTAACATTAGTAAACCTAATTTCTAATTTAGTAGTCCTAATTTCTAATTGAAAACTTTAATTGCTAAATTAGCAAAGTCAATGATAATTATATGATCTAAACCCTAATGTCCATTTGTTAGATAATTACAAACTTACTTTAATTAATAAAGTAATTATTTTCAAAAATTTAGAAACTAAAATTTAGTTATTTTATTTTATTTAATTTATTGTGCAAACCCTAGTTGAAAAATCCTACGTTTTGTGCTAAACCTTAGGGTTAAACCCTAAGGGTTTGCAAGAATGACAATTTAGCCATTAAATTAGAAAATAAATGACCATTATGTCCCTTTTTAGCATTTTGAATAATCCAAAATTTGCGAATAAATTTTTTTTTATTAATATTAATATTAATTATCAATTTTGTGACAAGTTTCTATGATACGTGTATCGAAAAGGTCAATTTATGTATTGACTAATAAAATTAGAGTAGAGTTGTGCTTAACGGAGAATAGACATCCTAACCCTAATTTTTGGAACGGGATTTGATAGAAAATATAATTAAAATAATTATATTAATATGTATGTGTTTGAACGGTATAGAATTTTTGATCAATGATGATCGGATAAGGTTTAATATTAATAAACCCTAATAAGAGATTAGAAACCCTAATCTCAGGATTAGAAACCCTAACGTACTTTTAGAAATCCTAATTGTATGCCGAAAAACCCTAATTTTAAAAACCAGGAATTATAAACCCTAAATTTGGAAACCCTAATCCTAATAGGTAAGACTATTGTGTCATTAAACCTAAATATGATTAGAAAACTCTAATTATATTCTTGTATGTTAAATTTCTATTTTAGAAACCCTAATTTTATTTTAGAAAATTTATTTTTCTAATTAAACCCTAAATTTGAAAATTTTGGGAACTAGAAATTTTTAAAACCTAAAAGGGTTCAAACCCTAAACCTTAATGTCCAAACCCTAAACCCTAAGGGTTTCATCAAATCAAAATTCTAGAAAAAATTGGAAATGACCATAATGCCCTTTTTGGAGATTTTATTAGATTTCTTAAAAATCTTGCCATATCAAGAGTTGGTCACCAACTCTCTTGACTTTGTGGCTCTCAAAATCTCAGCAAATCAGCTCCCAGCCTAAATTTGATCAGATCTAACAACTTTACAAGCAATATATAAAGATTCAAGAGAGAGAAAATCACAAAACATTAGCCATTTTGTACACAAGCTCTCACCAACTCTCATTCTCTCTCAACCTTCGAAAATCCTTTGTAAATCAGTCACAAATTACCCTTTAAACACACAGATCAGATTCAGAGAGCATAGATCAAGAATTAAAAGCTAGAAAGGTATAACCCTATTTTTATTTTTGATCTTTGATGCTTGGGAAATAATTGTGTTTATGTGTTTAGATTCATGTTATAATATGTTTTTAGTTGATCTATGTTGATCCATGATGGATCCATAGCATCATAGTTGGTAAAAATCGAAGTTTTTCAAATCTGTCCAAGAACAAAATCTGTGGTCTGACAAGCTAATGTCAGAAGCCACAGATTCTTCTTCGTTTGTTGTTTAAACGTTGTTACATGTAGCCTTGTATGTGGTATTTATTCTGCAAGTGGTATTACAACCATCAGATGTATAGATCATGAGTTATAATTGGTCAAACATCGTTGACCGAAGTTGACCGGGGTAAAATCTGGGCAACCCAGAAATTTAAAATAGCTTCTGACAAGATTTTATAGTGTTCGGATCTGTCAGTTTGTTAAATGTTTGATGTTTTTGATTAGTAAATTTTGTAGCTTGTAGGATGGACTATAGATCTGGGTCTTTAGATCTCTTATAACGTCTTCAGACCGATCGTGATAGATGGTCAAACTAGCCATCCTAGACTGTTTTTGAACTTTCTGGAAATTCCAGAAAAATTCTTGTACGAATTTTCTGACAACGCTTGACCGAGATTTATCTGGCGTTCTATATGTTGTTTAACTGATATGTTGTGATGAAAATGTACCTTGACACTAGAACTACAAGTTTGAACCATCAAACCACTTAAAACATGACCAGAACATAGATTAGATTAAGCTTGAAAGTGATCACTTGAAACTGTTTTGGCAAAGAATCCGCCTGACAGAAACTTTGGAGGTCTAGATCTCCTTGATTGTGATGGTGTTTGACCAAATTGTTGATTAGATATTGTAGTGTTACGCTTATACTACAATAATAAACTTTTAGTTAGCCCAGAACTTGATCATGCTGTGAATTAAAGCCGGTCAAACGTGACTAGGTTGAACACGAAGCTGTCAGTGTTCTTGAGCTCAAGAACACCAACAGCGACGCTTTGTGTCGCTAAAGGGCTTTAGCGACGGATTATTTATTTTCTAATTTCTGAATATTCTGAAAATTATTTAAAAAATAGAAATAAATTATAAAAATTACCAAAAATAGTTTTAAAAATTATTTTAAATTATGAAAAATAATTTTTAAACAATTAGAATATTTTTCTTTAATATTTATAATTATTTATAATATTAAAGGTATTTAATTTATTTAATTAGTTTATTAAATAAATTAGAGAAAAATGATTTAATATTATGAAAAATCATTTTAAATAAGGAAAATGTATTTAAAAATATTTTGAGTTATAAAATGTAACTTTTAATATTTTTGGAGAATTTTCATTAATAATTTAATATTAAGGATATTATATTTATTTGATTATTAAATTAAATAAATAAGATAAAAATGATTTAAATGATTTAAAAATAATTTTAATTAAGAATAAAGTGTTAGAAAATATTTTAAATTATAAAATATAATTTTCAATATTTTTGGAGAATTTTCATTAATAAAGTAATATTAATGATATTTAATTTATTTAATTATTATATTAAATAAATGAATTAAAAATAGTTTTATTGATTTAAAAATCATTTAAAAATGAGAAAAATGATTTAAAAATATTTTAAATTATATTTAATGACTTTTAATATTTAGATAATAATATTTATTTATTAATGGTGATGATTTAAAAATGATTTTAATTATTTTAAAAATCATTTAAGTAGAATATTGATGATTTAAAAATATTTTAAGTTATTAATAATAACTTTAATATTTTGACAAGTATGTTATTAATATTTTGATGTTATTAAATATTAATAATGATAAGATTATTTGATAATTAAATCATTTAAAAATGATTTAAGTGTTTGAAAAATTGTTATAAATTATAATAAGTGTTTATAAATTATTAAAAGCTTCCGAAAAATATTAT
This sequence comes from Panax japonicus, assembly GCA_020205505.1. NCBI lineage: Eukaryota > Viridiplantae > Streptophyta > Magnoliopsida > Apiales > Araliaceae > Panax > Panax japonicus. The sequence continues at coordinate 29,986,232 of CM035098.1, read as the reverse complement.
AAACGATATTTTGCTTATCTAAAATAATATTGAAGCTTAGAGACCAAGTTTAATTGACAATCAATGTGTTAATTGTCGGATAGGGTGACCAGAACACCGAGAATGGACCGAAATCCAACCAGATCGAAATAGTTAGACGTGATAAGTGTTTATATAGGTTATAAACACTAATGTGACTATGTGGTAATGTGCCTAGGAGAATTTTGACTGTAAAATACAGTGTTATGTGTTATAAATGTTTGTACTAATTGTGAGACCGACATTGTTGAATATAGGTCTTACGAACGCAGTTAATTATATTGTGTAGCTGTAATCAACGTGGAAGGCAAGTTTCCTAACTCAACCTTGAGTTATATTTCCTTCAATTATTATAGTGGTTAATTATTGCTAATTACACCACATCCAGGGAAGTTATTGTTGATTATTCGCAGTTAGTGCATGCTTAATAATTCAAATTGAATTACTAATTCAGAAATATACATTCGTAGAATTACTGTTGTTGAATATTCAAATCTATAGAAGTTAGAATTGACAGTACAGATAATTCCTGTTCATTGTCAAATTATGTTGAGAAATGTCTTAGCTAATTATTCTGGCTAGACAAACATTTGTTAGAACTTGATAAATTCAAGAAAATAATTCAATTGTTATTGGTAGAATCGATGCCAATTATTTCGGCAATATCGATAAGTAAGTAGAATTTGAAATCACAGTATTTCGTTGTAAAATCAAAATATTGATTCTAAAACTGAGAAGAACAACCTTTTATATAAAGGGAACATTTTGGGTCGTGAATTCGACCTTTGCGCGCGTTTTGAGTATTATGCATAATATAGGGTACAAGAAGTTGGCCGGCTCCAAGTACTTGCAGAGGGGTATGATTTAATCTTTATGGTTATCTGATACTCCTGGTATATATCAAAGTAAATCTTTGATAGATGCCCGAGAAAATAAGTTCAAAGATCTTGTGTGATCACTCAGTATAAATCTGGAAATTATTCCACTTTGTTATTGTGTAGAATTGATTCTTGTAGAATTTTGAAAGCGTTGTACTCTTTCATTATCAAATTATGGTGTTGCATAGAAAATGAGAAGCTTTGTTATTGAATAACAAATTGTTCAGCTATTTCAAAGTTCTCCGAACTTTGGTTTCATTCTATCAAAGTAGATAGGATATTATTGTTGATTCATATACATTTATTGTATGTCTTAACTTGCGGAGCAAATTAGTTGCTCACCCTTGCTAAATAAAATTTTTCAGCTAGGGGCGAAGTTGCAGGAGGTGCTGCAAAGGACAAAGGCAAAGGCGTAGTTATAAATTAGTTATATTAAACAGTATTATTTATATTGTTGTATTGTAAACCCTTTTTGTATATCTAAAGAGTATGTTTGTAATGTTAAGGTTAGAGAACCTGGGTGATGTATTATGAAACTCTGATAAAAACTTATATAAGATACTATCTATATATATATTATGGGTAGTTAAATGTTATTTATATTGTGGATCGTGAACACCAAACTCGGGAGTCAGGTAACCCGGATTTGGGGGTGTCACAGATGTCACAGCCTAAGGTTGCAGGTGTGTTGGAGGTAGATGCGATTACACAACTGTCGACACAAATGGCAGCTATGGCTAAGAAAATAGATACTTTGGCAAAGAGCAAAGTGAAGACAATTGCTTTTGTATGTGAGATTTGTGCAGGGTCACACTAGGGGTGGGCAAATTTTTCGGTTTTTTCGGTTTTTGGACGAACCGAACCGGTCCGAACCGACCGGTTCGGTATAAATGTAAACCGGTCCGGTTAGGTATAAAAAAATTGGTATATACCGGTTATTCGGTACCGGTTTCGGTCCGCCACTTTTATGGTTCGGTATATACCGAACCGGACCGGTATATACCGGTTTTCTATTTTTTTATTATTATTAATAATTTATTAATAAAAATAATAATAAAATATTGATAATAATAATATTAATAAAAATAATAATAATAATAATAATAAAATAATAATAAAAATAATAAAAATAATAAAATAATAATAAAAATAATAATTATATTAATTTTCGGTAAAAACCGGTACCGAACCGGTACCGAACCGGTACCGCCGGTTCGGTATACCGGTTCAACCGGTACCGGTATCGGTACCAAAATTTAAGTAATTTCGGTACCGGTTCGGTTCGGTACCGGTCCGGTTCGGATCGATTTTTACCGGTTGCCCACCCCTAGGTCACACTCCACATATCAATGTGCTATCAGCTCAGAATCAGTGCAGTATGTGAGTAACTACAGAAAAGACCAAGGACAATTTCAAAACACATACCATCCCCTTTTCGGTTGCGTTGGTGATAAGTGGTATTTTTACTCACTTATTGTATACCAATCCATGCGAATTGTGCCCACCTCAAGTATATTTTATTGTGTTTTAGTTGCATTTCACGTTATTTTGCATTGCATTTACTTAAAACTCCTTTCGGTGAATAAGAGCAGTAATCGGATTAGTTTTGGTGGAATTAGAGGTACCAGTGAGCGGATGCGTGAAGGCTAGTCGCAAGACGAGGATGTGCATGGCATGGAGGTACAATGAGGCATGGAAATCAAGCAAGAAAGAGGATTAAAGCATGAATGAACAAGTAGCAGTAGCAACAGAGCAAAACCAGACTCAGGAACTGCAGTACACAAGTCGCGTGGTAGCGCGGCAAGACAGGTGAAGACTCGCGCGCCCGAGCGAGTGCAGGGTTATACATGGGGAATCTTCTGCAAGTTAAGCGCCCGCGATACAATGGACGCGCGCCTATGAGGTACTCGACGTGCGCCCGTGAGGCATGATCGCGCAACCACGCGAGAGGACGTCTGGACTGGCTTAAACCTACTGCAAGGTTGGCGGCCGTGAGACAGAGACATTAGAGACGCGCGCGGCCGCGCGCGATGCTGATGCTGTAATTTGTTTTATTTTTAATTCTCAATTAAATGATGTGTAAGGGTTCTTAAACGATTCTGACGTGTGTCAGAGGGAGAGAGGATTATTATTATGTATTTTTCATAGTAGCAACTAGGGTTTACACCTTGGGAGAGATTCCTACGGAGAAAGAAGCCATAACGTCTATTTCTCTTCTTCTTCTTGGAATTCTCTACCATCGTGGATATTGATTATTGTTTATTGGATTTCTTTGTGGATTTAATAGTTAATCTTTGATTTTTATTCAGCGATTGGGTTTGATTGTTCTATCTTTCTTCTTTCATTCGTTTATTTATTGATCATGTTTAGCCTTGATCCCATAATGGCTTTTGGTTCAGTCATGAACTAAACTCCATTATGGGATTCTAATGGATTTTAATATGTAGATTGGTTGTACATCTAAATGTTAGATTTATTTTGCATATCATATGAGATATCTATCATGGTTGTTTAAATGTATGAATGACTGATCATCATTTGTTTCAGTATTTGTATGGGATTGGAAATGAACATATAAATATGGATTGTAATCATGATAGCATGCGAATATGGGGCTAGAGTAAGTCTCACATATTTTGTGAATCAGATAGGGATATATTATTTCACCGTATGAGCTAGAATAAGGGTTGTGCTTAAAATCAATAGGATTGCAATTGCGCATAGGCATATGGTAATTGTGATGGTATTGGTGATTACATAGAGTCTAACATTTGTAGATGCTATGTGAGTTGGTTATAGTGCATTGAAAAATGGTTATAACTCTCTTCTTGCTCTTGGCTATTTTCCTGTGATATGTGAACACTTCTTGCATGACAAATGACGATTAAACGAAATATTGAATGAATTTAAGATCCCATTGTTTCCACATTATATTTAGTCCATTTATATTCTTATTTTTCGTTGGTATTCATAATTAGTTTAAATCAACAATTAAGTCAATAGTCTTAGCATATAAATATAGTGAGTTAATTAATGCATAGTAGTCTAAGGTTAACAACTTTCTCTGTGGGATCGATACTTTACTTACTCTGTATTACTTGTTGACACATGTATGCTTGCATGAGTTAGAGCTCTTTTATTAGAACTATAAAAGAGGCAATAGTTGGCGCAACCAGTTAAATACACCAACTGGCGACTCTTAAAGTCAATCGTCGACATTATACATGTCAGACCTTTTTCACTTGTTTTTTTCAAACAAATCTCACATTAACATGAGAACACCAAAGAACAAGTAACGAAAAAGGACAATCAAAAAAATCCCGACGTCGACATTACTCTAATCTTAACTTTTATCTTTAAAATTTTTATTGGTAGATGTGTTGGATTTATATATATGCAAGTGTATGTGGTTTATAATCTGTTAATAATAGTGTGTGTGTGTGTGTGTGTGTTATTCGATGATTAAAATACGTGAAATTGGGATTGTAGAAAGAATTTGAGAAAACAGTGTTATATGTATGAAAATGGCTTAAGAAAGTATAAACTTTATATCCAATATGTGTTATAATCTGCAAATTGATGTTGGATTATATAAGTATGTGAAGAAACAAAAACAATTAAACTTGAACAAACCAATTTGGTTGAGAAACGAATTCGTGGTGAATGAATTCGCTAAACTTTTCAAAAACATGAAAATATAGCATGAACTTTGAATTGGAACCCTTAAATTGATTTGCTAAAGTTTTTTAAATGTTAAAATTACTCTGTAGATGAGTAGTTCAGTGTGTCACAAGTTCATAGAATCGAAAACAAACTAATTCCGACTTAAAATGAAGAAGTTATGAAGATTTAAAGTTTGTACATTGAGAAAACTATTTCTGTGCGAAGCCGGGTGCGGGCGCGCAGTTGGGCGCTGCAAGTCGGCGCGGCAAAGGGGCGCGGCTGCGCCCCATGTCTGCTAACTATGACTGCTTTAACCTAGTTTGGTAAACCTACCATAACATTTTCATACAAACTCCGATTAAGGCGATTTAAGATGATCCAGAACGAGGACGAATATATCTACAACTTTTGTTCTTTAAGATTTTTAATTTGAGGTCTTTAGGAAGGGTCAAAATGGTAATTTTTAGGACTATTATGTTTTTGGAGGCAATCGGAGGGCGTCGGGCATGCACGTATGCAAGTGTAGTGCTCTTGACGATAACAGATGTTGTTCTAAGTTATAGAACATGAATATTATAAAGTATAATGATGCTTAACATTAATAAATGATATATTAGATAAGTTGTATACGCATACTAAGCAAACGCAAGAGAGACAAATCGGGCGTGTGACGAATGAACGTCGAAACATCGTAACAAATGTTAATGAACGTAAAAAGTGTTTTAAGTTAAATGAAATGAACATTATAAGGTGTGAAATGGGTTTAATATAAAATCAATAAGTAGTCCTAGCAAGACTTAAACACTTGAATGAACTTTGAATATGAAATACAGTAAGATATAAGTTGAAAGTTAACACAATAAAATTGAACATTGTGTATATATAATAGGAAGGGTTATGAGATGTAGAGTAAAGTTTACACTACAACTACTATGCATTGCTATGTGACTAATAGTTGATGTGCATGATTATATAATTGTGTAGGGCACGTGAAGTGCAGATAACTGTAAGTTGTTAAATTGTTATTGGTAAACAACGATTAAGGTAAGTCTTTCAGTTCCTATTTGCTATGTGAACTTGATGATTTACTGTTTTAAGTCTTTACTTTAAAGAGCATGATGTGTTATATATATGTTAAAAGTATGAAATGTTAAAGTCAATTTATGACTACGTTAATTGACTAAAGCATGTTGATTGAGTAAGGAACTCAATCTTTATACTTGTTATATGAATTGTAGCATGTATGTTATGTTAGTCTGATGTCTATGAGATATATGTTTAGCATGTTATTATGTGCTATATGATGCATGAAAACTGTTAGATTTTGTTGGGCTGTCGAGCTCAACCTTGCAAATAACCACTTTTACAGGTTCAAGATTCAAGGTAAAGTTATGTGTTACTTGAAAGACATGAATCAGATGTGATACTTGAAGATTTACACACTTAAGTTGTGTTATTATTTGAACCATGTTTAAGGTTCTGAATAATGTATTAAAGGTTGAATTGTAATATCGTTTTGCGATGTAAACTATTGTAGTATTAAAATATTTCTGAGATATTTAGATGTAAAGGTTAAAGGTTTTGGGAACGAGATAGTTTGTAATAGAAAATTTTAATTATTCCGCAAATTTCAACGGTTGTATTATCGTTTAATGATGTAAAATTAGAGGTTGAATGTATTATTAACGACCGAAGTCGAGAATTAAATTGTATGAATTTTGGGGTCGTTACAGTTGTCCTTTTCATAGGAAAGAACGAAATGCTCAAGGTCTTGGACCCAAAATTGATGTTTAATGAACATGGTTCATTGTGAAATGTTTTAAAAGGAAAAGAAGTGCTATTTTGATTTATCTATAGTACTTCATAACTATTGCTTCAGTTATAGAAGATATACGATTTGTTTGATTCAAGCATGTTGTTAATAAAATTGTTATACTTGCTGAGCTAGTTATGCTCACTCTTGCTTGAACCATATGAATGCAACTAAGATTGAACGACCTGAAGGATCGAATAAGGATAAAGGAAAGGCTAAGACAAACCACTAAACTGTCTATGTAATAGTATAGGTTTAATGTTATAAGTATTTGATATTATGACAAGAAACATATGTAATGGTTATAAAGAACTTGGGAAAGAGAATATTGTTTTAGAATATAAATAAGACATATTCACTATTTTGAGTAATTTGAATTGAATGTATGTGTGAATGGTAGTACCGTGTAGCACCATCTGTCGGGTTGGAAGATACCCGAATTTGGGGGCGTCACAGAGCCATCCGAATGAGGTGTCTTGGATCGGCTCTAATGTCTGGGTTTTTTCAATGAAACCTCGTTCTCTTCAGCTAGTTTGGCCATCTGTGCTTCCAATTCAATTTGCTGAAGGCGTAGGGGCGTCCATGGAGTCTTTGTTCTGCTGCAACTTCTTTGATAAGATCTACTAACATTGATCCTGGCTATTCTCTACCCAATATTTTCCTCGTCTTTTATGCACTCGGGACTGGTTGTCCTCGGCGCGACTGAGGGGATCTGGTGTATGTTGACTAGCCAAAAACAATCGTCGCCGTGCTGACAGAACATGTTCAGAATCACCTTCCTGGTTTCTCGGCCCCAACCTATCTTTGACTGACCCTCTCACCTGGGTCTTCTGGTGAGTTTTTGATTTTTCTTGGTTTGAAGCCTCACTATCCCTGCTCGCCATAACTTTCAACCAGAAAATCAGAGTGATTGTAAAAGCACTAAAGGCCCTCCTTCTAGCGCCAATGTTAATGCCAAGTTTCGTCCGCGTGTCCAATCATCGAATCTACGCGCTTAAACCTGCACAGTAACGAAATCACACAGGAAGCTTGGCGGCTTGGGCCGCTGGGTGATAACTCCAATGTGAGAATGAGTACAGGCTGTACAATGTTTAATAATGGAGGTTTAGTATTTAGTGCTCAAATATGCATTACCTGTTAATTGGAGTTAAGCCTTGTATTTATAATTGATCTCACCACCTTAAAACTGATCCTCGAATTGTAATAGGACTCCTAAACATAGTAATTACCTATGTTTGGGTCAAACTCAATCTCCTTAAAAGGAGAAAGTTGGATATAATCCTAACACCTTTCTTTGGAGTTGATATTTAAATATGGTTAGAACTAGAATCCTTAACCATTCAAACTCCTTATCACACCATACTCTATACGAGGAATAACCATCTGTATGAGCCTAAGTCACCCGAACACCTCCAAGTAGATCCGGACCCCGACCCAAAGGACTCGGTCGCCCGACCCCGAACACCACCAACCCACTTACTGGCTTCGGCCTATTGGACTCGACAGATCCTTCATAGATACGGTCTTCAACCCATATGGGGGTCGGCAGATCACACCCGAATAATACTTAAATTTGATATATGGGTTAGCCCATATGCGTCCATATCCATTTATGACCGTTCACTTACGACCCATCTAATTTTTAGTCCATTGAAACCCAACCCATATAAGCCCAAATCCACTTATGTTCGTTCAAATTCGTCCATTTGTCGGGTCTAATTAAGAGTTTAAATCTAGAGAGAAAAGAATAGGAAACGGGATATTATGTTGTTTAAGAGATTTTTAATGAATAGAAAAGAAAAATAAATGGACGAATTTTTTTGTCACTTTTCTACTCAAAATTATTTTGTCCAAAAATAGATGAATTTGAACGAAAAACTAATGAACAGACATAATCAAATCTTTTACGATCACAATTATATCTTATACATTATAAACATTACCAAATAAGTTTAAATATAAAACATAAGTTTTATTTTTTATTTTTCGTTTATAAACTCATAATGACATCAAATAAAACTACTAAATTTTCTACCTTTTTTTCTATTCTAATTTAATTTTTTATTTTTTCTTATTAAAAACTCACAAACATATTATAATTATTTATTTAGATGGTTTATGTTTTTTTTAAGGGAGGAAAGGAAGATAAAAAACCTACTTTCTCTAAAAATAATTTTTTTGGGGATGACGCATGGCTTTAGTATCTCCGCCTATTCCGTCCCCACTTCGTCAGTTCCATATATTCTCTCTCTGTTTCCCAAATTTCCAAAATTCCTTCCCCTTTCTCCAATGTTGTTGTTCATTCATTAAACCCTAGAACAAAGGTATATGTACATTACACACCCGTTGTAATGTCGATTATTTCGAACCTCACCGCATGCAGTTACAGTGAAGCATCGGTTTCTTTTGCCGGAAATTGGTCTATTTCTTCAATGAGAAATTCAAGTCGATTTCAGGTACCCTTGATTTCTAGCAAATATTTCAATATAAGGTTTAGCTAGATCTCAGTGTTGAGAATTTATTGGCCTGTCTATTTTTTGAGCAAATATATTTTGAAAACTCTGTGGATGGTGCTATTGTATCGTACATTTTAATGTACTAGTGTTTTGGTTATATACTGATTTTGAATTTTAATTCTGAATGTTGATGAATTTAAGAGCAACGAAAAAACCCATTAATGTAAATTAGCAGATTTTTTTTATAAAAAGAATAAACCCACTAATGTATGCATTTCCTTAAATGGATTAGAGTGGATGTGATCTTAATACTAGGAGTTAGCTGAGTGGTTGGTTAACAGGGAAGTTTGTTTCAAGCGTGTGTGTGTGTGTGTGTTTTTTTTTATTATTTTTTGGGGGGTGGGGAACAAGGATGTTAATCGTAGTAATAGCTACTGTAAAATGTTGGTGTTAGTAGAGTCCACGAACATGATGATTAGCATTCAAAATTTAATCTCTTAAATCAACTTGAAGAGCCTTAATGCCAAGTACTTTAGTTTAGTTTTAGTTTTGGTTTTAGTTTTTAGTTTTTTTGTTTCTTTCAAGTTCAGAAGTTTGTTAATTGTAATGATAAGTTTGTTATAGTTACTAGACTCTGTAAGATTGAAGATTAAAATGTAATCCTATAATATTATTATACTAATAACTTATTATTGATGTCTTGCTGTAGACGCTTAGGATATCTCTGTTATGTGGAAGCAAAATTCTGATCCATGCTTTCTAAGTGACTTTAGGACAAGTCGAAAATACACATGTATTATTAAAAAATAAAAAATATATTTTCAGTAGATCAAACTCAATGTAGGTCATGGGAAAGCCAGAGAGGAGAATTGCTTTAGATCCATATAATTAAGAGTGATGTGTCATTTGTTTTATTTTTAATGTACTCACATCTATACTTTAGGATAAGAATTGCTTCCCTTTTTAGCTGAGTTTTATCTGTAAAAAGCACTTCTTAGCAGAACACTTCAGCACTGGGATCTGAAGTTGTTTGATGCTTTCCTTAACTTGATTCATGGTGCTCAGTATCAGGTAGGGTCTTGGGAGATAGTTTCTGTCCCCAAATGGTGAGTGAGAAAAGAGCTTTTCCATCAAATCATTATATTAGGTGTTTTTTTGTGGGAATCACTTGCATGAAAATTCGTCAGAAGCGAGTTGGAAGACAGAAAATCCTTTGTATATCCATATCTGGCTGCCATGTCGTTCTCAATAAGATTTTGTTTCTTTAATAATTTGAGGAGGCTTATCATTTCGAATAATGTTGTATGCGCAAAGATGTAGGGAAGGCTGTATGCAGTCGGACTACAAAGTTCTGAAATTGGGTCAATTCGGTTCATAGGAACTTGTAAAGGTAAGTTTGGTTGCACGGGGAAAAACTAACTTTGTGACATGTAATTATGTATCCATAGTTGTGTTCTACAAACTTGGGACATACATCACAGCTGCATTATAACTTCTCATGTGTTAAATATGATACTTGAAAAATGATTCTTGACCTAGTCATCTAACCTAAACTCTGTTTCGGCAGCGGAAGACGGATAGAAAATAAATACAATCACAGAAATTGAATTTATGAAACTTTGTAATCACAGAAATTCACAAAGTTAGATAAATTGACTAAACAGTGAAAATGTTTATAAATTCAGAATAATAAGAGTTTTCCATAATAATAACCCTAAGAGACTATTTATACTACCTAAACCCTAAAAGTAAATAAAATCCAATAAACTTAAAAAGTAAGCCCAAAACATAAATGGACCCAAATAATTAAATCTATCTGACTACTAATTAATAGATAAAAATACATCAAATACTTAAATTGTCTATAAATATCAAAACATAAATTATATCGAATCTTGGCAGATAAAACTCTTCCCGTATCATTCCCTTTTTCTTGGAAAAAATTGCAAAGTTGGATAAATTGACTAAGCAACCACAATGTTTATAAATTCAATATTATAATAGTTTTTCATAATAATAACCCTAAGAGACTATTTATACTACCTAAACCCTAAAAATAAATAAAATCCAATAAACATGAAAAGTAAGCCCAAAACATAAATGGGCCCAAATAATTAAACTTACTTAACTACTAATTAATAAATAAAAATATATCAAATATTTAAATTGTTCATAAATACCAAAATATAAATTTTATCGAATCTTGGCAGATAACTCTTCCCGTGTCATAAGGAGTTTATTATTGACTTATGGTCAATGCAGTCATCTTCTTCTTCAGCTTTATCTATTTAGGTACGGTGAGATGGTGTTCACAGTCATTTTCTTCTTCTTCACGACAAGTAGTTCGAGAGCTTTAAGAGCTGTCGTCAGTTATAGATTATGGACTGAACTTGCTGGTCCCTGGACCTCTGATGGATTTGTTATGTTATTTAGGAGGGTTGCTTGAGGAGATTGGGCTGAGATTCTGGTGGCAGCTCCTTGACGCCTTTTAGGTTGAGCATTTGGCTAGACTCTAGCATTACTCATTTTGATGTTGCTAATCTGAAAGCACCATTCAAGCATGAATAACATTTTCGAGATCACTTTACATTAGGGGATTATTTTTTTGGGGTTTCTTGAGGTTTTTGATTGTATGTTAGTTTTGTGTAAATGTTTTAGATTCTCTAATCTATATTACATAAATAGATATGTATAGGTGTTTTGTGTATGTGTATCAACTAACATACATACTTATTTTACCTTAGTGCTGGATACTAATTTTATTCTCTAGACCTCCCTCTACCATCTACATCCCAAAGAAAAGAACAAAAAGGAATCGTATCGTGTATCGATTGTCAAATCGTGAATCGTATCGTGTATCGATGACCCCTATATTGTGTTTCATGTATAGTATCGTATGATATGGAAACAAAATGAAAAATGCTGGTGATATATATTTAAACATATAAAACATACAATTTATTAGATAATCAAGTATATTAGATTGATTATATATAAAAGTAAAGTAAATATTATTATAGACTAAAAATAAATTTTAAAGTTAGATAGTAGCTAAAATACTAAATTGATATATTAGATATTATTTTAGTAATCTTTATAATCCTTTTATCTTCAAAACAAAAGAGAATAATTCAAATTAACAAGTGGAGATTTGTGTATCTGCTTATAGAAAGTGACGTGAAAAAAAATAGAGCGACATTCTGAAGAAGATACAAATCTCTAGAAAGTGATTAAAGTGATTAAAGGCTCATCAAGCGATATTAGAATATGTTTATATTAAAAAACATTTTCATTTGAAATGGTAGAAGGCTTAAAAGTGTTGTTTTTACTGTTTTGGTTCTACATAAAAACTTTTTCAAGTCGGTTGCTAAATTTTAAAAGTATCGTGCATTGTATCGTTTCATAAGAATTGTATCGAATCGTAACTGAATTGTAGAATACGGTGTCATTTTCGATTCACCTTGCGATACGTATCAAATTGTCTACATACGATACCTATCGCGTATCGTAATATTATCTTACTAAACATATTCACTAAACTTCAAATTTTACTGCGTTATTTCTAATAGCTTCAAATGAAGAATCTGTTGTAATATTTCATGTTATTTTAGAAATCGTTGTTTTAATTTTTCCTTACCATTATTGTGTATATTATATACTCCTTTTGTCTCGTAATTTTAATCAATTTGAGGGCGTCAACCGTTGTTGATCTTTTTGTGCAGTTAACTGTTAAGGATCTAAAGTTTTAGGGCCATTAGTCTGTGGGGGAATGGTTGTAGGCTCTTAAAGAAGGAAAGAAATGAATCGGAACTTTATTATTCCTTACTAGTTCTAACCTTGCCTTTTGTGGAAACTGATTTTGCTATCATGTTTGTACTCTCACTGTTCAGTGTTGGCATTCAACTACTTGAACTACTTTTGTATTATAATATTGGTCATGACTTTATCCATTTCCTGTTTATAATTTTTTTGGTTGTAGAACTGCAAACTTCACTATTGTCAGTTAGCTCATAGTCACTTGAGAAAGGCATCTAAAGGTCTAAGTATTCAAATGACCTTGGTAGATGACACGCTTGCACGTGGGAAAGTTGTAAAGCCATCTGAAATCTTGGTAATGAACCTTCTCATTTCACTATGTACATTGAATTAAAAATTGTGGAAATGCAAAGTGGACAGAGCTTTTCTTTTCTCTCTATATGTGTATATTTGTTTATATATATATATATATATCTATTAATGTTTGAGTTTATAATTCATTAATAATTGTATCTGCAGGCTTATAATCTTGTTCAAGGAGCACTTGTAAGTATTATGTTTTCTCAATCTTCTGGGTCAAAGTTGAAATGACTTTATTTTGTTCAAGATTGCAATGTAGCTACTTCTTTCAAGTTTAATGTGCTAATTATGTTATATATATCTTGTTAAAAAAATTCCCAAATGCGTATTAAGATAAAAGTCAATTAGACTAAATTTTTTTTAGAATGCATTCTTGTACATATTTTGATAGAAAGTTGGTGAAATGAGAAGGAAGAAACTAAATAATGAATAAACAATTGAATCTATATACATATATAATAAGACAAAACTTAATTTTTTGGTCTTTGTCTTTGGTATAGGCCTAAAATTAACTACTACTAAAACACTTTTTAAAGTCTCCTTAATTTAATTTAATTTATTTTTAATAGGCCTAGAATTTAACTACAGTTAAAACACTTTTTAATGTGCAAAGAAAGGAGAAAAAAGAGAGGAAGAAAAGTACTTTTTTAGGCTTCTACTCAAGTTTGAACTCTAAATAACTATACATCAGAAATATAAGAAAAAATATCATGAATAAATAATAATTATTATATATATTATAAAATATATTAAGATGTTATAAAATATATTAACCATTAAACTTTGGTTACCAATTCTATTTCATATAGGAGATCTTTAGTTAATTAGTATTATAAAATCAATTCTAAATTATATATTACTGATTAAAATTTAGTTAACTAATTTTAAAACTAAAAATCATAATGGTAACTCATTGTTTTACTACAATTCCGTTCCTAAATATATATTAAAATATATAAAGGAATATTATGACTAAATAGTAATTAATATAAAAAAACTTCATATGTATATCAAAATAAATTAATGCATGATTAAATTTTAGTTTTAATTTTATCATAATAGTAACTTATTATTCTACAATAATTTTATTCCTTATAAGATTCATTTAGCTCATTAATTATACTATTTCGTGCAATGTTTGCAGATATTCTTATAGCAATAGTAAGTGAATTTGTAAAATTTTGAAAAATATTTTTTTATTATTATTATATATAAAATAATAATAAAAAAAATTATGCTATTTGAAAAACAAACCCGTGCTTTCCATGGGGCACTTAACTAGTTTAAAATAAGAGTTAAAAGAGGACATTTTTATAATTTGCATAGGGAATCTAGTTGTTGGACAAGTCATTCATTTGCTTAAGGGAGAGTGAACTACACTCTTTGTTTTTTGGATGGAAATAATTGTTGCACTTTTTTTCAATCCATGTGGTGAAGTGGTGGTTTCTTAACTAGTGAATCATGAAAACGTGTAAACCACATGTGGTAATTTGCAATTATCCAACTATCTATTATCAACGTAAAAGATAAGCGACACACTAGTAGAGTGATAAATATAAAAAATCTGTTCTTTGTTCTTGACTTGTGGTCCCATCAGATACTCCCTCCATTCCAAAATATTGGCTCAATTTGACTTTTCGAAGTCAATTTGAGACATTTCCAAATTAAAATTAATGTAATTCATTTAAATTTTGAAAACTGGAAGATTTGTAACTACTAGAACTTTTTAGATAGTTTGGAATATTCAAAATTGTAGTAACCAAAAATTAAATGAGTTCGTATTAATTTTGAATTTGAAAATGTCCAAATTAACTTCTAAAAGATTTTATATTTTCATTATTTTGGAACAGAGGGAGTATAAGGTTAATATCAGACTCTGCTTTTTTAAAATTTAAATTAAAAAAAATGTTTTTTGTTTGATGAAGAAGAGAAATACATTCTTTTTCAATTAAATATGTGACCGACTTTGCAAGAAGTAGACAAGCATCGGCCAATTCTTCAGAATAGGCTTCGAGGAGAGAAAACCTATATTATCTCTCACTAAACACACCAAACTTGATTCCTTTCTATGCTCAAATGTCCATCTAGAAGTTCTTCTAAACATACACTAGTTACCATCCATTTTATATGCTTAGTCTGCTAATGGGGCAATGACCTATAATACATGATCATTTACATCAAATTTGGCCGCATAGGTAAGATGGAGTTATATTATGGACAAGTCCGGGCCAGAACCGCCAACTGCTGTTCTTCTTCATGGAATCCTAGGTAGCATGAAGAATTGGGGTAGGTACTTTCTCAAAAATTTTAGTTTTCTTTCTGAATTACAAAAAGCTATTGATGGGAACAAATGGAATAAAAATGTTGATTAAATAAGTCATTATTTTCGTGAGATTAGTTTGAGTTTAACTATGCATTTGTTGCTCTATAACGTGTTCTGTACTAGTAAATTTTATTGGGATTTAATTTCTTAAGCTTCTTATATTTATCAATAATGCTTAAAAAACATGTAGTGATTTTGGATTTTAGGATCGTGGTTGATGTTTTCTCGTCTTATTTCTATATAAATTTGTCTCCTAGTTGACATTTGGTAGATCCTTTGCTGATGGTGGTGGAGGCTAGTTCTCATTTTCCTTTTAATTTATGCCTCTTTGTTTGCAATTTAATCGTCAACAAACTTTTCTGATAGAGGATATAGAACTCATTTATAGGTTTAAGACTAAATTTGTTATTATCAGGGGTATTATTGATTAATTTAAAGTGTAACAGGGACCTTTGCTCGGAGGCTGGCACAAGAATATCCACATTGGCAGGTATCTTGATGAATATACTCTTGGTTTATGTTAACTTTTGTTTATGCATGTTTCGAAAGATTCAAAACTAACATAAAATTTGGATTGTTTGGTGAAAGTTTCCTCCCTTTTCAGTTTTTATGTGGGATGAAACTTGCTGAATTTTTCTGATTCAAACAAGTGGATTTCTCTCTTTCTCCCTATCTTTGTGTGCAGTGGCGAAGCCAGAAACTTTTGATAGTGGGGTCGAAATTATTACCAAGTTACAAATAATTTGGTGGAGGTTCGGGGGTCGAAAATTATATGCATTAAAACTTGAGATACTAGGTATAATTTATAGATATACATATGTACATATACAAGTTAAAATTTTCTTTTATTTGCTTTGGGAATTTATAGGAGGCTTGCACGTTATGCATTTCATGAAAGAACCTTTCTTTGTAAAAGGGGCTAAAACTGCAAAGAATGAAAGCTCAAGACTGTGTAGTGAAAGAATGTCAAACATCTAGATCTAGGATATATTTGAATCTACAAAATAATTATTGGGTATATTTAAGTGGGAATTCAAATATGTCGAGTTTAGTTAATTTAAAACATTTGAATTCAAAGTTGTAAGTTGAAGCCAGCATGTGGCAACTAATATAAATCATAAGCCATAAAACCAAAAATATCTTGAGTGGCAGACACCACATGGACATTACCTTTCACATTGTTGTAACCAGGTGTAACTCTTTAGCAAGGGCCTTTTTTTGATGATAAAGGTATCTTACTGACCCAAACTAGAAGAAAAGCCAAACACCTATGTAATATTTCGAATAAGAATGAAAAAATAAATCAACACAGTTGCATGCATGTAGCATCTTCTTCATCGCCATCAAATGTTTCTCATAAACCCTTAGAAGTAATCCAAAGTTGCAGTTGGCACTCGGATTAGAGGAACAAAGTCGCAGTTCATCTCAGCAAGCAATCAACTGTTTCTCCTCTCTCTCCCTCTCTCTCTCTCTCAGAGTTCTGTGTTATCTTTAAAACTGTTGGCATGCTGGTTGGAAGATGTAGCTCCCCCAAATCCGGGTATCTTTCAACCCGACAGATGGTGCTATACTGTACAAACATTCATACATTCATCCCGTTGAAAGATGTCAAAGAACGAACATAACTTCTATATATGAAAGTAATATTTACATTTCCCAGGTTCTATACCCATTACAAAGGTTCTTTGTCATAATATTCATTTCATTACAACAATAGACCTATGCTATTACAAGACAACTTAATAATCTGCCTTAGCTTTTCCTTTATCCTTATTCGATCCTTCGGGACGTTCAGTCTTAGCTGCATTCATATGGTTCAAGCAAGAGTGAGCATAACTAGCTCAGCAAGTATAACAATTTCAATAACAACATGCTTGTTACATATGAATCGTATATCTTCGATAACTGAACAATAGTTATGAAGTACTATTGATGAATCAAAATAGCACTTCATCTTTCTTTCAAAATGTTTCACAATGAACAATATTCAGCAAAACATACACTCCGGTCAAAGACCTCGAGTATTCATTCTTTCTTTGAAAAGGACAACCCGGAACTAAGTCCGTAAGTCCGGTATTACTTACGAGCACTTCTAGGTGATCAGCCTATTGTACTCTATGTTGATCAACACTACATCCATTAAACGTATGTACGTTTAATCATTTGGCAACTTCACGTGCCTGTCGTTTTATCGACAAAACATTTGTTTAACATTTCAGTCTTCTTTTGAAAATCATATCAAGTAGTTGACAAAAGATAATAGCATTTGATAACAGATGAATAGATTATCAACAATCCACTCAATATGTTAAGTCTAGCCAAAGGAACTGGCTTTAACTTCATTATACTTCAATTCATGCGTAAGGATACATGAACGTTAAAAACTTGTTCAGATTGAACTGAGACAAGAGTTAGAATACTTGCCTTAAGCGTCTGCTACGATGTAATTTACTTTACGTTCAAGTCTTTCAAGTCTCTACAATACATGATCACATAATGCCTTACATTAGGTCACACATAATCAAGTATGTATCTGACTATATCTTACCCTTCATCTCAATCTAATTGTGTATTAGATTTCGTTATTATCAATTTTGATTTATCATTCTTCTTGCATTTATGGTTCAATAGGTTATCATCAACCCTTTCATACTATCTTTAAGTCTTTAACAATGTTACCTTAATGTAAATTTGTTCTCAATTCATTCCTTTCCTTTCTTCATACTCTTACTCATTCTTTACTATCATTTGTCTAGGGTTGGCGCTGCGGCGCCGGCTTTATACCTACATCTCGCGCTGCGGCGCGAGTTAACAGTGAGATGGTCCCGGACTTGGCGCTGCGGCGCGAGTCCTTACTTAATGGGTCACGCTGCGGCGCGAGTTTCCAGTATGCCAAGGTCCTTTACATGGCGCTGCAGCGCCACAAATAATACTAAGGTTCGCGCTGCAGCGCGAGTTTCCAGTGTGCTCGGACACTACTCGGCGCTGCGGCGTGACCAATTTGGTCTAGGGTTGGCGCCGCGGCGCCAACTCCGTGCACCAGAAAATTTTCAGTCCTTGAAATTTTGGGAACTTCCCGGGCTTATAACTCCTTCCTTATAAGTCCGAATTGACTCGTTCAAAAGCCTACGGTTCACAAATTACGTAATCTACGCGTTCATGCAAGAATTTTATCTATTCGACTTCGTTTGCTAAAAATTCACCTATTGGTTCATTTTTAACGTAAACGATAAACGTTCGTGAACGTTCAACGCTCGTTTCTTCGTTCTAAGTCGGAATTCGCTCATTTTCGAGTCCGCAACTCTTAAATGACGAACATGACTTGTCTCCATTGGAAAACAACGTTTCCGAGTTCAAACTCAAAATTTGACTTCTAATTCGGAAATTTCACGAATTCAACGATTATCGTCTAATCGTGCGATTTCCGACAAATCTTCATTCTTATGACTTGTTCAACGTTACAAATGAATTCCAGTCATCATGTTAACATCTTAACATACTTATTCCAACAACTTATACTCATAGTTGGATTTTGACTTATTCCATTCATGAGCTTATAACTTATTCCATTATAAACTACTTATTACTTCATTGTTCCTAACTTAAGAAAGTTAGTCTTTTAATCATCATGCATACATGTTTTCACATATAATTCCATCCTTGTATATATGAATTATATACATACAAATTCATTACTTCCATTAATAAACTTGTTACAAGTTCATAATTCTCTCACATAAGTTTATAACTTTTGCTAGCTTAAATGACTTATTACCAACTTATGTGGCTTAATCTCATTGCTTACACATTCTTCTTATTTTTTAACATCCATGTCCCCTTAATCTATCTTTGTTTATCAACCTATCATGAATAGAGATAGAAGATAATGTAAAGAAGGAGTCTTACTTTAGAAGTTCTTGATAAGTAGCTTCTTTCTTCTTCTTATGTAAGTGGCTTATTACAACTTAATCACCCTAACAATTAAGCACTTTGAGAGAGTGTTTGGATTATTTGAACAAGTGCCAAATAGCTTGTCAACCTTCTCTATTTATAGAACTTCCAAGGTTAGGGCAATTTAGTCAATACACTAAACCACCTCCTTACTATTCATAGATTGATCAACACAAATCCTATCCTTTGCTTGGTCATTAATTAATATACTTGATCATTACATAACTTGATCACCACTTATCTTGGTCATTACTCCTAATACTTGATCACCACTTATCTTGGTTATCACACAATAACCATATTAATATGGTTTGCCCCATGGATCACAATAATTCATTGGACTCTAGCTTGGGCTTAATCAACTGAATCCTCAGGCTTTGCTTTAACAAACACTCACATGTTTATTAATTCAATAGTTGGGCCTTAACCATAATTGACTTGGGCTTGTACAAAATCCTAACCAATCTTTACAAATCCATTAATATTACTTAATACATATACATATTGTCTATGTATTTTTCTCGTATTCTAATTCATATAGAATTTATATACGATAATTCATCCTTCATACAACTCGTATAATACTTCGTATTATACTTATTTTCATTCCTTTGCATAATACCTAAGTGTCATACAATTATTACTTTACTCATTCCTATTTCGCTTTACTTAACGTTTATAACTTAAGTCCGCAAGCGAAATATTACGTTTTCCATAACTAGATTATTATTACATAATCCGTCTTACTTTAATATTCTATCATTACGTATTTCTCAGAAATTCAAAAATAATTCCCGAGCAAATACCGATGAATAGTGTTTTTCGGAAAAATTCTCGGAAAACTTTTATTTTCGTCTTAGAAACTCAAACACTTTAATTCTATCACGTAGCTCAAATACTACGACATTTCAATGTCAATAGGTTATAAAACGACAACCATCTTGATATCACAAATAATATGGTTTTATTAATATTTAACTTAATAAAATCATTTTACATTAAAAATCCGAATTTCTCGGTCGTTACAGAAGATGACAACGGAAGTAGTCCAAGGTGACCCAATGCTGCCAAGGCACTTAATAACTTCGACTAAAGCGTGTCCTCCCCTATCCCTTGAACAACTGCTTGGACGCCTAGGCGATGCCTTAACAACCATGATTTTAAATTATTTATAAAACAATCAACTTGTTAATTTTACTAAAATTCTTCAATAAAACTTAGTGTTATTGCATTTAGATTATAAAGCAATTCCCAACTATACGCATTCATATTAAGCTACCTTAGTGTACCGCGGTTTAGCCTATAACGTAAGCCGCAACGATTCCATAAATTGAAACGAACCGTGTTAACAATGACCTGTTCGTTACAACATCAACTTGTATAGGAGATTAGAAATCCTAATACGTCTCCAAGTAAAATCCTAATACTACTGAAAAAGGAAACATATCCCTAACAGTTATCTACTTCCTAATAATAACACCATACCACTACAATTAAACAAATAATTACATTGCTTTGTCTCTGAAAAGTAATGCATAACATTTAATTAATATTCTAAAACTACTGCACATCAATAAATCAGCTCACACCAGATTGCCAGAAGATCATCATTTTCATTTGGTCAGTCCTTGGTTGGTGAACATGTTTTACATAATGTCTTTTCCACTCCATTAAAGCAACGTATTCTGCAACTGCCATATAATAAGCAAACTGTCTAGCTGTGTAAATGCTCCCCTGCACAATGTTTTAAGATAATGGAAGAAGATTTTATTAGAAGCAAGAGAAGCTACAAGAAATTGACAGAAAGACCTGTTAAGAGTGGCAGGTATGTACAACTAAATCTGGGTTTTGAATTTCAGATTGGCAGAATAAGCAAATGACCCTGTTTCATGTCAATTTGTTTGACGTGCTGGGCGCAGTTTATGAAGAAATTGGGTAATTACTTTCCAAGCCCAATTACTAAATACTAATATTGCACGACAGGCACAGTGTACGGGCCAAGTTGATTTGAGCTCAAAGTTCTTTTGGGTTATATAGCTGGTTCGAATATGACCCACAAGGCTGTGGGTAGTTTAGAAATTTTTTCCATCTTTTTTCAGAGTGTTTTCTAGATCTAATGGCTTTCAATTTGTTTGGTGAAATTATAATTCATAAACAGATCAAAGATGAAACTAAAAATTTTCTTTGTTTTTTCCTTTTCTTTCATTTCTTTTAATCTGCAGTGCATACACAATTCATTTATTGTCTTAAGTAGAACCTTATACATGCTTTCTGCATTGATTCAGTTTCTCTTGGTTGACCTGCGTTGCCATGGTGATTCGGCATTAATCAAGAAGAGATGCCCCCATACTGTTTCTTCGGCTGCTCTTGATGTCTTAAAGCTAGTGCGTATCCCTTCATCACTGGTTATCACTCTTATGCATATACTTATTTTCTTGAATTTCTAATGCATACCTGGACATAAATAACTTTTTTGGTATATATCACCAGTTCCATTTAATTGAGTCAAACTCTGACTGCACTTGGCATGACCATAGGGGTCTACTAAATCTTGAAAAATTGCAAATGATATGATATCATCAAGTCAAATTTAAAATGGAAACTTTCCATTATGCTCAGCTAGATTAGCCTGTTGTCTGCTAATCCCTCTATTTAATTTTATGCAAGGGAAGTCAAATAAGTTAAGAACCCAATATTTGTATTGAAAAAGAACTTATTTTTAGTATAAATTAGAAGGAAATAGTTTGGACATAAAACTAATTCTTTTCATTTTGTTGCACTGACTGCATTGTTGATTGATGACCTCATATGTCAACTAAATGTTGTCAAAAAGAGGAGGAATTGTATAAAATTCTCAATTAATATAAAATGGAAATTCAAAGGGATTTACTTTTTTTTAGGGCTAAAGACAAAACTGTCTCCCCAAGTTTGGACGAAAATCAATTTGATAATCAAAGTTTGGAAATCTTCAATCTACACCTCTAAGTATTTTAAAACAACAAATGTGTTTCTTTTTGACCAGACTGACCAATTTTTCGCCGGGATACGGTTTGATTACCTTTTTTTTGTACTTTGACCTTTTCAATACATTTGGCTTGTATTTAATAAGTATTTTCTCAAATAATATTATTCTTTACTTTGTTCATTTCCCCCAACATTTAAAATTAAAATAAAAATTTAAATCTTAACATTATTTATAAAATCAATAACAATAAACAATAAATTAAATATAAATATAATTTCCCTTTTGAGTGACACATTATCTCCATCTACAGATAAAATATTTTCATGAAATCTATAAATACAAAATAAATAAAAAATCAATATTAAAATCACAGTCTACTAAAATAAAAACAAATTAAATAAATAAAACATCAATGGTAAGAAGACAAAATTAAAAACAAGATCATAATTTACTTATAAAAAAAAGTAATTACAAAATAACAACAAAAATAAAAAAATCAATTAGATTCTTTTTCTTTTTTCTCATCCTTTTTTTCTTCTTTATCAAACTTCTCTCTTCTTCTCTTCTTCTCTTTCTTGCTCTTGCCTCTGCTCATTTTCTCTCTCCTCTTCGTGGACCTTCTATCTTTCTCTCTCTTCTGCCCGCTCCTCCTTTTCCTTTTCCTTTTCCTTTTCTCTCTCCTCTCTCCTCTCTCCTCTTTCTCTGTCTCCTCTTCCTGGGCCTTCTCTCTTCCTCCATTTGTTTAATTAATAGGTTTTTTAATATTTTATTTTAAATTGTAATAATTTTTAGGAGTGTATATACTTGTATGTATAAAATCATAATACACATATGCCTACATCTAAAACGTATAATACATAAAAACAATTGACACATGGCAATTTTCGGCTCTAAATTGGTCGGTCCTGTCAAAAGGGAACACATTTGTTGTTTTAAAATACTTAGAGGTATTGATTGAAGATTCCCAAACTTTGAATATCAAATTGATTTTCGTCCAAACTTGGGGGTACATTTTTGTCATTAGCCCATTTTTTTTATTATATATTATATATTATACATTATTTTTTTTTGGGTTTCGGTGGGGGTGGGGGTGGGGGTGGGGGTGGGGGTGGGGGTGGAGGGAGCTGTTCTTTGTTAAGGATCTATTTTCTTTCCACTTTTGGTTGTTAGGTGGACTCTCGTCCACCTGATCTACATGGTGACAAAAATTGGATATAAAATGATGTGGATGATAGTTATTGGTTATAACCATTGGACTCACCCATGTATGGTGGAACATTCACTATTTATAATCCGACACATAATTTTGTATCCACTTTTTTGTAGCCATCTTTTTCACCGTTCCTGTTCCTTTCTAATAAAATTCTTCTTATACCTGGAAATAAATATAAAATAGAAATTTCCATTCTGCTCAACCAGAGTAGCCTAGTGTCTGCTGGTAGCTGTTTAATTTTAAGCAAAGGAAGTGGAAGTATCAAGAATCTTTATATTAAAAAAGGAAATATTTCTACTATAACAAAGGAGGAAAGGGATTTGATAGGAAACTAATTACATTCATATTGTTGTTCTCACGGAAGGAACTGCCTATGAATATTTATTTAGATCCAAACTCAATTGATTTATGTGCCTCTTTCTTGCATAGAAAGAAGACAGTTTTACTTGTGAATCTTCCTCTTATGCATTAAAAATCACTATATATTTGACTAGATCATAATTATTTACATTTGACATTTCTTTTGCTTTTGACTGGAGTAGCTTGGCCATCTTAGACTAACACCACGGGTTGTAGTGGGTCACAGCTTTGGTGGAAAAGGTATATTTAGCAGTTATTCTTATGTAACATGATTGGTGTTTAAGAACAGAACATGATAATTAAGGCACTAGTGTCTTGCATGATGCATATGCTCAAAAGCCATGATCATCTGCTCTGTTCTTTTTTCCATGCAGTTGCTTTGAGTATGGTGGAGCAGGCTGCAAAACCACTTGCACGACCTGTTAGAGTAAGTTTGCAGATCTCGAGATATTGATAAGATAGTATTATTTTAATCTCAAACTTACGAGGATGATGAATATTCTTGCTAATGCATACAGCTACCTTCTATATAATTGTCAGCTAAGTTATATTAAAAAAAATAAAAAATAAAAACTTCCAAGGCTATGTTTGTTTGCAAAAATGATGGGTGGGATATAACTATTTGTACTAATTTATATACCTCTATGCACTATTTTATCCCAAGATTTGTCTATTTTTTAACTATTTGCTATCATTTCTAAGGTCATTTCATACAGTTGAAACCCATATTAAGGGTTGTGAGAAAACAAAGAAATTAGTGAATATGAGAGGTTAAATCCTTCTCATCATTTCATTGTATATATATTACATTCTGTTACAATCAAATTACAATTAAGGCTCTAAATGAGTTGTAATCAAGGCTAAATACTACCTTCCCTAAATAGCTAGATTCTAATAATATTCTAACAGATTTATAGAATATTCTACATTCCAACATTCCCCCTCAAGTTGGTACGTGGATGTCTCACAAGCCTAACTTGAAAGTTGAAAGATAAGGGATGAAACATTGTACTACTGAGATCTTTGGTTAAGATATCAACAAGTTGATGATTTGTCTTGACAAAAGGTATCAAATGAGACCACCAGTTAATTTTTCATTGATGAAATGTCTGTCAATCTCAATGTGATTCGTTTTATCATGTTGTACCGGATCATTTGCAATACTAATGGTTGCTTTATTGTCACAAAACAATCTAATTGACTCATTAGTTATTATTCCCAAGTCTTCTAACAATGTTCGCAACCACATTAATTCACACACACCCAAGGCAATAGCTTGATATTAAACTTCAACACTAGATCTAGCCACAACCAACTGTTTTGTGGTGCGCCAAGTGACAAGGTTGTCACCTATGAATGAACAATATCTAGATGTGGAACAACGATCATCAATATAACCAGCCCAATCTGCATCGGTAAAAGATTCAATCCTCATATGGCCATGATGTGAGAATAATATTCCCTCTCAGGATTCTATAGATAGCTTCCATGTGACAATCCGGTGAATCATGCATATATCGACTTATTACTCCCACAACATAGAAAATATCATGTCTAGTTTGGGAGAGGTAAATTAGTCTTCCCACTAACTATTGATATCTGTCCTTATCAACAGTGGATCCAATGCCACCTGTAAGATGATGATTAGCCTCAATGGAAAAGTCAACTAGTTTGCATCCTAACAGCTCGTTTCTGTGAACAAATCAAGTACATACTTCTGTTGGGACAGGAAGATGCCACTAGAAGATCTTGCAACTTCTATGCTAAGAAAATATTTCAAGGGGCCAAGGTCCTTGATTTCAAATTCATTGGCAAGTTTTGCCTTGCGATTAACCATATCTTTTTCATTATTTCCAGTTACTACATTGTCATCGACATAGACAATGAGAATAGTAATCTTGCCATTTCCACGTTTGACGAACATAGTGTGATCCGCCCCGGCTTTGCTTGTACCTAAATCTCTTCATGGCTTTATAGAACCTGTCAAATCATGCTCTAGGGGACTGTCTCAACCCATACAAAGTTTTTCGTAACTTACGGACTTTTCCATTAGTTGCTAATGAGGTAAAGCCCGAAGGGACTTCCTTGTATAATTCATCCTTAAGGTCCCATGAAGAAATGCATTCTTCATATCAAGTTGCAGGAGGTTCCACCCAAAGTTTGCTGCACAAGATATCAGTGTTCTAAAAGTCACTAATCGGTCCTAGGTTGGTTGGCTATCGACTAGAGACTAGGGGATTAGTCGGGGATTAATCGGCTAGTCGGATTTTCAATTATTTTTTAAAAATATATATTAACCTTCCTCCTTCATAAGTTATGAGTAAGTAGAATAACATAAGTAACACAAATCATCAAATAAAAACATGGAAACTAAGTAAAACCAAATAGTTTGACATTCTTAAGTTCAAAACCAATTAACCAAATGAAAATAAGTAGCACAAAATCAATAGTCAATCACTCCTCTTCTCCATATCACTTCAAGACTTGCTCTCCATCGGACTCTAACTCATAATCCTCATCTTCCTCTTCGTTGTCATCATCTTCCGACATAAACTCGTCTTCATCTAGTTCTCGCACATTTATATCACTTTTTCTAGGTAGAAAGACCTCATTCGCTCCCATTTTTTCTGATTTTTCCCGACTTGTTCCCATGTTTTGATTTACTCCGACTGGGGGACTTACTTGACTGAGCGACTTTTCCGACTAGTCGCCAACTGGAGCCCGACTAAGTCGGCCAGCGACTAAATCAAAGGACTAGGCCCTAGTCGAATCGTTGAGGCTCCGACCCCGATTTAGTCGGCCGACTTTTAGAACACTGCAAGATATAATGGTATGAATTAAATTCATTTTTGCCACTAGAGAGAATGTCTCCTCATAATCAATTACTCGAGTTTGAGTGTATCTTTTTGCAACTAGCCTGGTTTTGAGTCTCTCAACCAACCTATCAGACTTTTGCTTCACTGTATACACCCATTTGCACCCAGTCGGTTTCTTCCCAGGGGGACGAGTAACTAACTCCCATGTCTCAATCATTCTTTCTCAAGACATTTATTTCCTCTATCATAGATTTCCTCCATTTTCCATCTTGGATTGCTTCCTTCCACCCCCGAGGAATAGAAATAGCGGACAACGAGGAAACAAAGGCCCCATAGGAGGTAGATAATTATCATAAGAGACAAAATTAGAAATAGGATGTTTAGTACATGATCTAACTCCTTTCTGAAGGGCAATAGGAAGATTGATATCACAATTTTTAATAGGGATATTTGAGTTATTACCATTAGGATCAATAGAGCAAGCTGGAGAACTAGGATTCGAGTCTGGCTGTTGTGGTAGTACAAATGAAATCGGTTCCTTATCTCTTCGGGAATAGGTCTTCAAATCAGGTCTGTTCCATCTCTCATATGACTCCCCCTTTGTGAAGAAATATCAATGTCTATAGGATAAGTGATAGCAAAAGGAATGCCACAACTAGGCTCAAAGTCCATAAACTCCTCAGCACTAGTAGATTTCTCCCCCCGAGGAGATGAGGGAGCAAGATAGAATGATTCAAATTCCCAGAAGGTGACATCATGAGTAATATAAACTTGGTTCGAAGGAGGATTAATACATTTATACCCTTCTTGTGTAGGAGAGTACCCAATGAAGACACAACAGAGAGATTTATGAACAAGTTTACCTCGAGTAGGATTTTTATCATGGACTAAGCACACAACCAAAAATTGGTGAAGAAAGTGAAGGGCTAGGAAAATGTTTGAGAAGTGAGATTGGGCTATGATTACCGAGAACTCTAGAAGGAAGTCGATTGATGAGAAAGGTAGCAGTAAGAACAACATGACCCCATAAAGATTTGGGTGTTTTCATGGTGAACACTGTGTGCGAATAACTTCTAGTAAGTGTTTTTTTTTCTCTTGGCAACACCATTTTGTTATGAAGTTTTAACACAAGAAGTATGAAGAATAATGACATGGTTAGTAAGATAGGAAACCAAAAACAACATCGATATATTCACGACCATTGTCACTATGTAAAATTTTAACCTTAGTATCAAATTGTGTTTGTATCATTTAATGAAATTCTTGAAAACAGGAAAAAACTTCATTTTTGAAACGAAGAAAATAAAGCCAAATTATACGAGAATAACAATCAATAAATGTAACAAACCAACAATGACCAGTACGAGAAATAACCCGAGAAGGTTCCCAAACATCAGAATGAATAACAGCAAATTGTTCAAAATGACAATTATGAATAGCAGGATAAACTGAGCGTTAGTGTTTAGCTAATTCACAAGGCCCACAAAAAAAAACGATTTTTTTACATTGCTTAGTTAAATGAGGAAACAAAGATTCTAAAGTACTAAATGAAGGATGTCCAAGACGACAATGCCACTAATGAAGGGAGGCCAAACTGGAGTCATAGATAAATTGAAGAGCCTGAGTGGAAGTCCCTTTCTCAACAAAAGGTAGACTAGTCTGAGGAATATTTAGATAGTAGAGGCCATCAATTGTACTGCCACTGCCAATCCTCTGTCCCGTCACCAAGTCTTGAAAGATACAATGAGAAGGAAAAAAGTGATCGAGCAATTTAGAGACTTGATGAGACATGAAACTAATAATAAATTTGCAGAAAAAGAAGGTATGTGAAGAACAAAGGATAAAGATATAGTGGCAGTACAAACTATAGTCCCTCCCTGAGATAGGAGAAAGCGAACCATAAGCTATTAACACTTTATCTTTGTCGTAGTAGGGAGTATAAGTGGTAAGTAATTTGGATGAACCGGTCATATATTATGTGTAGCACTTGAATCAATAATCCAAGAGGTACATGTAGAAGAAACATTAAGTGCATGAGAAAATATACCTGATTGGACATGATGAACGGAGCTAGGAGTGGACAAGAGTGTTCGAAAAACTAGTATTTCCTCAGAAGTGAGACCACTAGGATCACCACTATTGCTAGAACTAGATTTTGCCATGATATGGTATAGCAAAAGCAACACGAATATGATGATTCAAAGGCTTAAGGAACACTATATGGCAGTAAGGTAAACAATAAGTTATTGACATGGGAAAAATAGAGATAATACCACTGTATATTAGAAAAAATTGAGAAACTTGAACCAAACAACACACGACTACTGTAGATGAGAAGAGGAGAGAGAGGCGAGCACTTTGGAACTTATCACGTACTGATGAACAGTACTTTGCTGCATCACTGATGAACAACAATTTTTTATAGTACCCATGAACAGTGGTCTGTTACAGTACCGATGAATCAGGCTTTGATTCCAAGTTGAAACCCATATTTAGGGTTGTGAGAAAATCAATGTTCTAAAAGGCGCTAGGCGGGAGGTCGAGGGGGACCTAGCGCCTAAGGGGCTTAGGCGAGGCCTGGGCGGGATTTTTTATTTTAATCCAATTTTAATATTTTATCTCACATTTATCTAAACAAAACAATAATATAAAGCAAAACAATCTATAATTAAGATAATAAAGGCCTTTGCTTAAAGTTCAAACACATATCCATATTGCTAATGTCAAAGGTCAAACACAAACATGCAATTGTTCAAAGTTCAAACATATTTTTAACGTATTAGTTTTCTTCATAAACAGGATTACTATTAAATAATAAAATTTTAAATTTCAAGAATTTAATTCAATATTAAAACTTAAGAAACTAAACATAAATTTAAGAATTATATTAAATTAAACTAAATATTACAAATGTATCATCATTTATATAATTTGAAGTTGACACAAATTCAAATAATTACAACTATAATAAAATTATCCATTTTGACTTGATATTGTTCATTTCTTGTTGTGATTTGATATACTACAACATATATTATGAATATGGAAAATTATTAGAAAAATAAATATATCAAGATCTTGTTTGGGTAGTTATTAAAATAAAAAAACTCTCCGTATAGGCTCCGCCTAATTTTCTTAAGAGATTTTTTTGCCGCCTTGGGCCTAAGTGAGGCGCCAGGGGGGCCTAACGCCTAGGCGGGGTGCCAAGGGGGACCTAGCCCCTAGGTGGGGACTAGGCGGGGATTTTTAGAACACTGGAGAAAATAAAGAAATTGGTGAATATGAGAGGTTAAATCCTTCTCATCATTTCATTGTATATAAACTACATTATGTTACAATCAAACTACAATTAAGGCTCTAATTAGAGCTGTAATCAAGGTTAAATACTACCTTCCCTAAATAGCTAGATTTTAGTAATATTCTAGCAGATTTACAGAATATTTTACATTCTAGAAGATACCTCAAAAGGGGATTATATTATACCTTCTTTCCACTTGGGATTATAATCCATTACCAAATGGCCTTACAAATAACAAAACATGGTCCATGGGATTGAGTATCGGATTAATTATGGAATAAAATAATCCGTAGTGGTAATACTTTAGTACAAATAGTTCTATCCCGCCTATCCTTTTTGCAAGCAAACGTAGCCTTAGTGATTTGTGGTAACTTTAATCATTTTATTCATGGTTTTCTTATGTAGTTTTTGGGAGCTTGAGTTGAGTGATGAACACAATGGATGATTAGATTTTGATCTCTCTCTATCATTTCTATTGTAATTTCTCTCTTGTTTCATTGTGTTATTCTTCTATTTACTTTTTGTAGGTTTGGGTTCTAGATGCTACTCCCGGAAAAGTTCGAAGCTGGTGGAGATGGGGATGATCATCCTGCTGAACTGATCTCTTTTCTAAGTAAATTACCGAAGGAGGTGAATTCATATTATAGCTCCTCTCTCTCTCTCTCGCTCTTCTCATGTAAAAGAATATATTGATTAAAATCATAAACTGTCTTTAGGAGTTAGGACCATGAGAAACGAGAATAATTTGTAAAACAATTTTACTCCACTCAATCTCAGGTGATTTTTTCCTTATGGTAGCCAATAGAGAAGCAACTTCGACCTTTTAGACGGGTGGGCGGGGTGGGAGTGTATACATAATCAGTAAATATTATTTTTGGTGGGTGTGGGTGTGGGGTGTGGGGTGGGGGTGGGGGATGGGGGTGGGGGGGGTGGGAGTGTATACATAAGCAAAAAATATTATTTTTGGGGTTGGGGGTATATATATAATCAGTAAATATTTTTTTTTATATATAAATAAGTTTAAAATATGTTATTATTGGTAAGGGTATAATAGTCCAAACGATATTTTTTAATCCAATACTTTAATTAATCCTTAAAACAAACATAACATGAGATTATTTTTAGTTATCGTATGAATCTTATAAAAAACAAACACGTGACTAGGACTATTTAATCCTAGGATTAATAGTCTTGGGATTAATAGTCTTGAGATTATAATCCTTGCAAACAAACATAGCCTAAGGGTAAAAAAGAAATACACTTTTATGATTATTATTTAGAAAGACTGATTATTGAATTTTATTGTGATTATTTTCTCTCTTATTGTGGAACCCTTGTGGATTCAATGAACCTTTGTGGATTCAAAGACCTTGTGGATTCGAGGTTTATCATTTCGTCAACGTAGCCCAAAATCTAGGTCTACCATGGGTACTCCATCCAACGTTATGTGGGATTAGAGCCAGGTTGTATCTGGTAATCTGTTCTGCTCGCATTTGAGAAATATAAAACTTTTTTGAGTTGCGATGTTTTGCCTTTGAATGTAGCCGATATCTTTCCAGGTCAACCGTGTACTTTAATGGTAATTATTTTGATGCTGACAATGTTCATAATTTTGTTTGTGGAAAGAAGAGGATATGCTTGCTTTCTCACGAATCAAAAGGGCAAGTTATCTTGAGATTTTTGAAAATAAAAATTCAACTAGAAGAGTACATGATTGAATGTTGTGAATAGGAAGAGTACAATGTTATCGTTAGTAAACTTGACAAGCCCATAGATACATTAAAGTTTGAAGAAAATCTCTGCTTATAGGTTCTAAAGGGTCAAGATTTGGAGGAGATCATTAAGGATATTGCAATAGACAAAATTGATAGTGAGGTTGCTCTCATTCAATTGCTCGACGATGAAAAATGTGACTTCATCATTCTTGAGCATTTGTGTACCTCAGATAAATATGAAGTTGGTGTCATTTCTCTTTATTTTCAAAATTATTCTTTGAGGAGTAACATCATGCAATCATGGTTTCACGAAGTTTGACACAACTCTCGGTTCTTGATACTTCATTGTTTCAAAATTCGAGGATGAATTCTCTCCAAGAAGGGGAGAATGATGCGCGAGAAAATACTTATATATTTGTATTTTGGATTTTATTTGGATTTAAAACATTTTATTGTAATTTTTATTTTTAGAGTAGCTTAGTTTATATAGGGAGATTAAGATATTTATTAATTTTGGGTATTTTCATTTCATTTAATCTTTTAGGGTTTAGGTACTATAAATATTTTCTTATGATTATATTTTAAAAAGACTTTGATTATTGAAATTTTATTGAAATTATTTTCTCTTCTGAATTTAATCGTGGATTTAAGGAACTTTCGTGGATTCGAGTTTTATCACTTCGTCAACCTAGAACGATCCACGATCCACAGGTACTCCGTCCTGTGTCAAAGTCCAAGAACAATCCTTGGAGATGGGGATATAAATTTTGATCTTTAAAATAGTATAATGTATACATTTTGCTCATAGGGAGGCGGATTTCAATCGAACTACTTGCCATAGTCAGAAAAAGACTAGGGCTTTATTCCAGGCTTTTATGTAGGGGCATGGGAAAAAAGGTATATAGTTAATCGAACCGGACAGTATAAATTAGAACCGGTTTGGGATTAGTAAAGTTAAACGCCCGCTATTTCTGGACCGGGTTGGAGATATTGTTTTTATGAATCAGTATTTACCTGACTGTATTGGTTTTATCGGTTTAATTAAAAATCTCTAAATCTTTAGGAAAAATTCTAGGGTGACCTTTCTTGCTAACCGGTCTAGCAATCGGCTCTTTTTTTTAGACTCCCAAAAAATTAATAATATTTATTTTAACTCAAATTATTAATTTTGATACATGTAAAAATAGGATTGTACAAACTGTATATATTTGTAATTTGGATACATGTAAAAAATAGGAAATAGGGTTTAGGGTTTAGGAAGTCAAAAGAAAAAAAAATAGACCAAATTTTTATAGAATTATGTAATTTGGATGCATGTAAAAAATAGGATTTAAGGTTTAATGTTTTAGGATTTTAGTGTTTAGGGTTTAAGATTTAGTGTCTAGGGTTTGAAATTTAAGATTTAGAAAGTTAAAAAAAAAGAAAAAAAAAGAAAGGAAAAGGGCCCGGTCGTTAGGACCGGTCGCCCAAGAAGGACTCAAATCTTTAGTAACCTTGGACCTTAGTGAACTTGTGATCCATATTTGCCAAAGTGGCCAAGTCTAATTGGCCAAGTCCAAAGTGGATATAGTGAGTAAGCAAAGTGGGTTTCAAATCTGTCTCCACAAGCAGGAAAAGTGGGTTTCACAAATTGACGAAAACACATCTCTCTCGACTAGTCTTCCTTTCCACGGCTGTTTCATCTCCACGAGTTTCCATCTCCAGCTCCACGAGTCTCCATCTCTGGCCTCTCTGCCTGCTGCCTGTCCATCCTCCACCATCCGTCTTCTGCCTTTCCGCTCACTCTCCGGCTGCCGTCTCTCCATTTCCCAACTCCCAAGCTTCTCCATCTTCACATCTCCCACAATTTTAACCTTACGACATCTCTCTCTCATTTTAGGTAATATTTTTTGTTTTGGATCCTCTCTTTAACTCCTATGAAAGTTTCTATGATTATGTTTGTTTTTTATTCTTAAGGTTTTTTATGCAATAATTTTGTTCTCAAAATTAAAATATTTGATGATTAATTATTTATTTATTTCCCACCTAAAATGAGAAAGCTTTAATTTTCAATCAAGATCAGTCCGTCTTTGTTTTGAATTTTACTTTACTTTGCATGTTAATTCCAGGGCAGGAGCCACCCAACCGGTACCAGAACATTGCTTTTTGAAGTGTCAACTTTGAATAACTAGTCAGAACATTGCTTTTTGAAGTGTCAACTTTTTGAATAACATTGATTTTGAAAAAAAAAAGAAGCAAAAAACAATCGGTATAAGAATAGGTGAAAACCGAAACTGTGGGGATACTGAACCAGCCTACTGGTCCGGGATACACTGGATATCTTTTTCCAAGCTACTTTGACACCAAAAGGATGAAGAGTAGGTCCCTTCCATATAAATCTTAACAAGATACACCGGATATCTTTCGAGACTGCCTTTGGGAGAATAAAATGTGCACTCCAGAAACTTTGGATTGCAAAGAGCAGAGACTTTGTAAGCTGAAGTCTCCCAGTATAGGATAGGAACTGATTAGTCCATGAGGAAACTCTGGCTGTGATTTTTTCAACCAGAGGGGAAAAATTCTGATAAGTTATTTTGGAAGAGATAAGAGGCACCCCAATAAATTTAATAATTAATAGGAAAGGACCCCTTCCTGAAAGCCAATCATATTAAGAATGATCCGCTTAAGATCAAGTGAGACATTGCAAAAAAGCATCGACTTTTCTTAACATTAGGAGTGAGGCCTGGGAATGGAGAGTCTGCAAGCATGATATGCATTAGGAGTGAAGCCTGAGAACGGAGAGATTGTTCATGATATAGTGTTTTTTTCCTTCTGTGTTTGGGTTTTCTTTAGTTATAATGAGAAAATGTCTGCTTTTATTGGGCATGGAGAGGTACTTAGGTTGGTGAACTGTGTAGGAGGCTATGGTATTTGATCCAGCATACTTCATTGTGGACTATTTTGAGGGCATATAAAGGTTGATGCCCCAAGGAAAAGTCAAATTAGATAAGTTTATGTATGTTGTATATGCTGAACAGATTCTCAACATGCTAAGAACTTGGTTTGTAAGGCTGATAATTAGTTTTTTGGAACTCGGAAGTTATGTTAGTTTTATGAGGCGCAATTGTTAAAAAGGGTCCTCTCTATGTATCCTTTTAAGCTTCGAGTCGACTAAGGCTAGAGATGCAGGTAGATTATGGCACTCCAAATGAGTAAAAAGTTTGTATACCTTGCTCACTTGCAAGTACATCCAGGTGAAGTAGTTGACTAAAGGGTAACTAATAACTTAGTTGTTCCACAACAGCTTTATCAACGGATCAAAGCCATCAAAGAGCTTATCCAGTGTGAGCAGCAAGCATATAGTATTAAGGTGTTCAACTGATGTCAATTATTCAATTTCTAAAATAGCTTATTGAACATTGTAGGCCTAAAACGAGCGACTTCAAGAAATAGTATCTTGTAGTGACTGATATTATGTGTCTGTGATCTCATATTGGCTCAATCTAAGTAAAAGGAGAATACCATTTCTTCTCTCTCTTTTTTTAATATCATATAAAGCCTTTTTTGGTTGATAGGCAAACCCTTGGAAACATACATCAAGCTCTTCAATTTTATGGGTGCAAATAGATCTATTGCCCAGTACCTGGCTCTTCTCTTATTAATCCTCTGTTGTGTAGTTGTACACCATTCTAGGATATTCTGGCGCTGGACTTGTTAGTTACCCTTTGCAGAAATGTTTTGCATCTTTTCATTCCATGCCATAACTTGATTATTTATTTCTTTTTTGAGAAGTACCTTTTCTGCTATAACATCAATTTTTCTTTACTTTATTATCTTTGTTCAAGGAAGATCTCTTCGAGACGAGATGTTGCGAGTGCTCTTGTACGGGAAGGGTTCTCCAATGATGTGGCTCAGGTATCTCAAACACAATAAAATTTGTGCTTTAATTTTAATGGTTTAATTTTGTATTGCAACATCCAATACACATGTTTTCTATATAAATATTTGGATCTACTGTCTCTTACAATTACCTCAAATAGCATGACCGTCTGTCATCTGACAGGGATACTTAATGTGAAGTATTTGTATTTATTTGCTTATCTTTCATATGAATCCATAAAAAACTTAGCAAAAAATGTGGAATTAAAAAAGGTATTATATAAATCAACGAAAGGTGGTGAAAGTGGCTGCATATTTAGAAGGCCTTATGCTGATTAATAATTGAAAGGACAATATATTAAGTTTTCAAACAAATTCGAAAGAAACAATAAGTGGTAAAACTAATGCCTTTATAACAAAATGTAAGTGGTAACCGGTAAATGACGTACTAGAAGGGAAGAGGTCAGTTCCTACTTCCTATGTAAATTGGAAACGGGAAGAAGGGATAAAGCTCAAGAAATTTGTGACGAAGTGGAAGCTGTTCAAAGTTTTTGTATCTTTCTCTTTCATGCTTCTTGGGTCCATAGATTTTTACGAGATCATCATCGCTTCGAGTTTTGAGAGAAGTTTGAAAACTTGTTTTCTTGGTGTGATGTGAGTTGCTAGAAATTGCAGTGTTCTAAAAATTCCCGCCTAGGCGCTAGGCCCCCTGTCGCCTCACCTAGGCCCAAGGCGGCAAAAAAATTCCTCCAGCAAATTAGGCGGGGTCTAGGCGGAGAAGTATTTTTTTTAATAACTACCCAAACCAGATCTTAATATATTTATTTTTCTAATGTTACCATATTCATAATACAGGTTGTAGCATATCAAATCACAACAAGAAGTGAACAATATCAAGTCAAAATGGATAATTTTATTATAGTTGCAATTTTTTTTAACTTGTATCAACTTTAAATTATATAAATGATGATACATTTGTAATATTTAGTTTAATTTAATATAATTCTTAAATTTATGTTTAGTTTCTTAAGTTTTAATATTAAATTAAATTCTTGAAATTTTAAATTTTATTATTTAATAGCAATCTTGTTTATGAATAAAGTTAATACGTTAAAAATATGTTTGAGTTTTGAACAATTGTATGTTTGTGTTTGAACTTTGACATTAGCAATATGGATGTGTTTGAATTTTAAGCAAATGCATTTATTATCTTTATTATAGATTGTTTTGCTTTATATTATTGTTTTATTTGGATAAATATAAGATAAAATATTAAAATTGACTTACAATAAAAAATTCCGCTCAGGCCCAGCCCTCCCTCCCGCCTAGCGCCTTTTAGAACATTGAGAAATTGAGAAGTTTATTTTTCTACTATTTTTTTGAGTTGGTTCCCATATTGATTGGGACAACAAGTCTAAAGGCAAGAAGAAAATTATTTGTTTTCTTATGAGAATTATATTGTTTAATTTAGAAGAAATTAATGTATGTAGTTATTTATTTTACTTAACGGTGGGGATTTAGAACATTTCATAGCTATTAGGAAATTTTAATATCTAGTAAGGGTAGTTTAGTTGTTTAGTTCTTTTACTGTTCCCCAAGTAATATTAATACTAAGGTCTTGAGTCTCTTTAAATTGAGTAATCCACAAGTTAATTAAACTATGGATATTATTATTGATTACGATCACTTTACTCTTCTACAGTTGAGGATCATAAGGGTAATGTAGTGTGGAGTTTCACCCTAGTTAAACTTTTCTCTTTGTTTTCAAATTATTTTCTAGAATTATTTATCTAAATTCTTTTTGGGGTTAAATGCAAAGTCGACCACTGAACTTTAGTGGTTTTTGGGTATTGAGCTTTTTTTCTTCCGGTCAACGCAAACTGAGCTCTTTTCTATTCAAAAATTTGGACTTTGAACCCTCAGACGCCACATGTGCGTTGACTTGATGACATGTCACACGTGGCGCCTACGTGGCAGATCTGACGTGGTATTTTATATTGTACTTTTACATGTGAGCATTGCTGAGGTGGCTTTTTTTTGAATTTTTTTCCAAAAAATTACCTTTGCACAGATTCGAACTCGCAACCTCACGTTTGAAATTTCGATCATTTGACCACCTGAGCACTACGAGCCTAGCTGCTAATAACTCGCAAGGATTAATTTTTATATCAAAACATTTTATTTCCCCAAAAAATTAACATTAGATTTGTTTGAAGAACGAAATGAATCTTAGATTCATCCCCACTCACCAGTCTCCACTGCAAAACTCAGGCACTCGCATAACTCAAGATCCAATCTTTTTAAATTTTCCCAAAAAACGTTTAAATTTTCCGGGAAATATTCCCCAAATTTTCATGGCAAATGCCTGGAAAAAAGAACGACCCACCAAACTCCTAATTCCACTCCTATCCACCTAAATCCTCCTCCTAACCTTCTTTTCTCTCTCATTCCAAACCTCAAACCATAACTCTACCCTCAGAACCCTAATTTTTCACCGTTCAATCGAACCCTTTGATTGCTAAAAGTCACCTTAGGCTCACCTAGTAATCGCCAGCATAGTCGAAGGCCTCGAATATCCTTTTCTTTATTCTCTGTCCTATTTTGGAACCCTACCATATTAGCCCCACAAGAACATTGTTCGGATCCTAAGGGGCAAGCCGTTCAGGAGACCCGACATTTTGGTTACGGTTCATGAGTTTTTGGAGAAGATGAAGGATGAGGGCAGAATGAGGATTTTTGTGGATGTTGGTGCCAATGTTGGAATGGCGTCATTCGTAGCGGCAATGGTGGGTTTTCGGGTTTTGGCATTTGAGCCTGTGTTTGAGAATTTGCAAAGAATTTGTGAAGGAATTTATTTTAATTGGGTTGGGGATTTGGTTACCCTTTTTGAGGCTGCCGCATCTGATTGAGTCGGGAACATCACATTTTATAAGGTAACTTGCTGGGTCCCGTGCCTCCGGCACTGTATGAGCAGTGAGATTTATCTCAAACTTAGAACGACCCAGATGATTTATTAAGTGAGCGAAAAATTCAAAATCATTATTAGATAGATTAGATAGATAGATCTATTTTATTAGATAGATGTATGGACGGTGGGATTTATCTCAAACTTTAGACGGCCCAGATGATTTATTGAGTGAGCGGGAAATTCAAAATCATTTGTATTTTATTAGATAGATTGCTTTAAGTTAGATCACTCCCTAGTGAAATTTTGCATTTCGTTGTTTCTGAATGTCATTGCATTATGTTTGAAGTTTATAATTTTTTTTTTGGTAAATTGTAAATATTTATAATTTAGCACGCGGTGATTGTGAGATGCTAATGTTTTCTGGCTTACACTAAGTATCATTAAACAACTTCTTCAAACTTCTTTTGTTCTTCGACTATTCTGACTACCATGTATTGAAGGGAGCTACAAAATTGTTATCAAGGAAGAAAGACAAAGAACGAAATAAATCTAAGATTTGTTTGAAGAACGAAATGAATCTTAGATTTGTATGAAGGATCTGTGAAGTATTTTATTTTTTAATATTATCCTTGTGGACAAACTCAAATTCAGAACCAATATATGCTTTGAAATTTGGCTACGGGGGCATTCAATTGAAACGCTTAAACAATTACTGATTTACGTTCATAGAACAAAGTCAGATGCAGAGCTTTCATTAGTTCCCTTAGCAACCACTTGGAGTATAATTATTATTATTATTATTGTTACTATTACTATTATTATAATTATTACTACTACTATTATTATTATTAATTATTATTATTACTAATATTATAATTACTATTATTATTATTATAATTATTACTATTATTATTATTACTATTACTATTATTATTATTATAATAATAATTATTATTATTTTTATTACTATTATTATAATTATATTATTGTTATTTTTATTTTTATTATTAGTATTATTATAATTATTATTATAATAATAGTACTAAAATTATTCATCTGTTGTCAAATTAGGTCAAAGGGGTTCAGTTTGCATTGATCGGAAGAAAGGGCTCAATACCCTAAAAATCACTAAAGCTCAGTGGTCGACTTTGAATTTAACTCATTCTTTCTGCATCATATTGGTGGTATCAAAATAACAATTCGTACCTTAGGAATCGTTTATAAGCAAAGTGATGGCACTCTTCAAAGTCGCCATCGTCGGAGTTACTGTTAACTGCAATCATCCGTCGGTTCTCCATCACAAAGCCGACAACACCCAAAATATCAATTAGTTGGGGAAGGTACAATGTAACAACCTGGAAAAGAAATCACACTCACGACCTTACAACATCAAAGTTGTGTCGTCCCTGCATTATCCTCACAAGTCCTCGTCAATGGCCATCACCCCATTTTGCACATATAGCCGCTGTTGCTTGCACAGTCCACCGCTCTGAAACCCTAGATCTGTTATACCACAACTAGATCTACTTGTTGCTATCGCCTAAAGGATCGGAAAAAGAAGAAAGAAAAAGAATATAAAGAAGAAAATCAGTGGAAAAGAGGATAAGACAACATGCGTGCTCGTTGCTCTGTCTCCACCCCCATCGTGCTTCCGCCACTACTCCATCGTCTCCCTGATCGTTGTTGCGTCGACATGCCGCCACGACTAATCGCCCCCGTTCTCTCTGATTATCTCTCTATACGAAGAAGCCAATGGAAACAAAAACTAAACCCTACTCTAATCTCAATACTCACAAATGACAAACAACCATTTAATTCCATTTAGTTTTCCCTAACATTTAAATTTTAGACCATAGTTTTGAATAATTTCCACTTGGCCCCTAAACTTAAAGCTTGATAGTCCAACCCCTATTTGCTATTTCCGTTTTAGTTAGGCCCTCGAGTCAAAAACAAAAAAGAAAAAAAAAGTACAATTTTTTTCCAGAAAAAGTTTGTTTACATGATTGCAGAAGCAAAGGAGTACATTTGGTTTATTGATGATGAAAGTGACCGACTACGTTATCTTATATATACGTATGGCCATAGCTATTTGAAACCAAAACTGGAAGAGCTTAAACGGGATATGATTGATGCACAAGATAGACTTGTAAAATCTCAATGTTAGTATCAAGATACAAAGAAAAGCTGAAACAAAGAAAGGTCAAAGAGTTGAGAAAAAAGGTTCGTCAAAAAGGCTATATGTGAAATTTTGTCTCTACGTACTTCTATGAAAAATGACATATCTTTTATAAAAGATGGCATTAATAAATTGTTTGTTAGGGCAGAGCAAGCCGATGTACATAATTCCAAGGCTGCATACACTTGTACTGCCATTGATCTTGTTTCTCAGCATATGATGTTCATTATGGTGGAAGTTCCTAAAACTCTACAAGTTGAAAAAGAGATTGTGTAAACAAATAATTAAGGAAATTTTGAAGTTTCTTTTGAGTTGTTCGTTAACGAGAAGACAGTTTGAGAAGTTGATCCAATTCAAATTAATCAAGTTGAGTTCATTATTCTAGTTAATCTACTTACATCAGCTTTGAATGCAAAAATATTGCTATCATCTGATGTAGGACAGCTTTGTAATATGAATTTAATTTTAATTGCTAGATAAGTAAAACTAGGTTCTAAGCTCTGCGCTTAAAGTCTAGGGTTTAGAGTTTCAACTCGGCGTCTATTAACTCTAGAAAATATCTCCACAATATAAGAAAGCTAATAATAATCGTAATATTCAAAACAATGTCCTCCTATGGAGAATTACATCGATATTTAAATAAAACAAAACAACCCTATCAAAACAACCCTAAATTGGACTAAAGACAAAAATACCCCAACTAATTAAAACAAATTCATAATAACGACAAACAGAAATAAATAAATAAGGAAACTAAGTCATCTAAATAAATCAGAAAACTAAATCACTGATCCTAAGAATGCAGGACCAATACTCGTCCCTACCAATCCACGTGCAATCACTGTTAGGCTTGCCGCGCCACTTAACAAAAAACTGACGATATCTTCCACGCCTAGTCAACACAAACCTCTCATCCAATACATCTTCGAGACCATCTGCTGTAGACTGTGAAGAAACAAGAGGAGGTGCAGGGGAACAAGTAATGGAGGAAGAAGTACAGGCTCAACAGGGTTATTAAATGAAGAAGTAAGAGATGGGGTCGACGGACTAGAAGGCCCATGATATGGAGTAAGATCGGCCACATTAAATACAGGACCAGTACCCATATTATTAGAAAGATCTAACTCATAAGCATTAGCATTAATCTTCTTAACACGTAATGTTCCCATCCGCTTAGCATGCACCTTTTTCCATGTGTCCGGAGGTAACCTCTCGACACGGTGTCGGTGTCGAAGCATCACCTGGTCATTTTCATTGAACTCTTGGTACTTGCGATGAACATCTGCAGCAGACTTATAATTTTCATTGTTCAAATTAATTTTTTGTCTTATCTCAGCATGCAAATCATGAATATGTCGTGCAAAAGTTTCAGCAAACTCACTAGATCTATATGCGGAGGGAAGAGGAACAAGGTCAATAGGTTTCCTAGGCTGATAACCAGTGTAAATCTGAAAAGGACTCACCCCAGCAGAGCGATTAACCTTACTATTATAAGCAAACTCAGCCATAGGCAAAACTATATCCCAACTAGACATGTGATCTCCTATAAGGCATCTCACCAAATCACCTAGATTTGACCATTAGTATGTGGGTGATAGGTAGTGGAAAACTTAAGTGTGGTATTTAGTTTCTTCCATAGGGTTTTTCAAAAATAACTCATGAATTTAACATCCCTATTAGAAACTATAGACAAAGGTAAACCACGTAGCCTCACAACCTCACTAAAGAAAATTGATACAATGTGTGAAGCATCATCAGTTTTGCTGCATGGAATAAAATGTGCCTTTTTAGAAAAATGGTCTACGACAACTAAAACAGAATCTTGACCACAAGGGATCCACGGTAACCCCTAGACAAAATCCATGCTAATATCCTCCCAAGGAGCATGGGGTACTGGCAAAGGCATATATAACCTCGTGTTTTGCTTCCTACCTTTAGCAGTTTGACACGTGCGACACTTGGAAACAATACGAGCTACTCTTGAGGCTAGGCCAAAACAGCCTATCATCCACAATGGCAATGGTCTTATCGTGACCAAAATGACCTGCGATCCCTCCTGCATGCAACTCCCAAACTAGATGGTCACGCATAGACGTGCTAGGAATACACAAACAAGTGCCCTTAAAAAGATATCCATCATTGATACAAAAATTGCCTGAGGGTGGTCCATTAAAATTCTATAGGGCACTATATGTCTCTCTAAAGTCATGACAAGAAGGGTACTCGTGGATAATACACTCAAACCCAATAACCTTCACACTTAAATTGTTAAGGAGAATAGATACCATACTCGAACACATCAACGATTTTGTTCTCTACCCCTCGACAATGCTTTAGGATAAAAGAATAATCCTGAAGAAACTCAACCCACTTAGCGTACCAATGACTCAACTTCTTGGAGTTTATATACTAAAGTGCCTGATGATCGGAGTATAGAACACACTCCTTGGGCAACAAATAGTGTCTCCAATGTGACGCCCCCAAAATAGGTATACATCACCCATTCTGAGTCGCCAAATACATGGTATAAAAACAACTATAACTTTTATTATTACAATTGTCGTGCAAAATACGACAACACATACTGTGAATTTAAATACAAATATTGTCTTCTAGACAATATCCACACTCAAATAAGTCCTCATTACATTTATTGATACACTATTTTACAAAAATAGTGAGGACTGCTAAAACAATTGTCTAGGACCATTACTCTTTACCCCGACTGATTCCTGCTATATTCTCACTTCCTGAGAAGAAAAATGGAACAAAAAGAAAAAGGGTGAGCTCAACTAGCCCAATAAAGAATATTATGACTAAGATAAAGAACAACAATTTATCATTAGCCTTCAACAAATCAGATAAAATATAATGGACTAACCAGTTTTAGATCAATATTTGCAGCGGAAATAACAATTCATTAGAAGAGTTAAGTAGAGAATGAAATCTACTATCATCTATGAATTTAAAAAGTCCATCATCAATATTTTATTCCTGTAACATCAATCAATATACATCTTGCATCAAATATTCATCTTTGCACTACGGGCCAAAGATATTCATTTGTATCACCAGTTGGTCATGTTCATCTCAACACCTGTTTATCTTTGCACTACGGGCCAAAGATATTCATCAAGTAATCATTCATCTTTGCACTACAGACCAAAGATATTCATCAAGTATCACCATTAAAGACTGAGGATGATGAAAAACATTTTAGAAAACGAATCTAGTGAGACAAAAGGACAAAGATTAGAGATTCGTACTTTGGATAATTCAAGTTTAAAAATACTCCATAATGGAGTAAAATTCAAGAATGAAGATCAAAACATGAATTCAATTTCAAAAATAAGGGTCACAACAGATAACTTGGAAGGAAGAAAAAAAAATAATATTTTTTTCTGTGAATAGTACCTGTGAACA
Organism: Panax japonicus; assembly: GCA_020205505.1. Taxonomy (NCBI): domain Eukaryota; kingdom Viridiplantae; phylum Streptophyta; class Magnoliopsida; order Apiales; family Araliaceae; genus Panax; species Panax japonicus. The sequence goes on along the minus strand of CM035098.1, from coordinate 29,942,282 downwards.
TTACCCGTGAACAGTAACTGTGAACAGTAATTGTGAACAGTACCCGGTCATGAAAAGTTTCAAATTTGATTAAAAGTTCAGACCAATATTCATATGAAATGATATTAGATGAATCGAAATTTCTAATCATTTCAGGAATTATAGAAGCAATACTTACCATAGTAAGTTCAAATTTAAGAATACGAGATGAAATAATATCGCTTACGTAATATGGAGTACGAAAGAAAATAATATTTCTCACGAGTATTGCAATAAAATAATATCTTTTACCTTTGTAGAAGCTAGATTTGACTGTAATATCGGATATTATTCTGAGAAAATCTTGCAGAAAAACTATGCTCAAAATATTCTTATACTCATGAAAATACTCGCAATACTTTAGAATAAGAATTTCTGAATTTTGAAGTTGGTGTGATTTAGGATGGAGGTTTGCCCTCCTTTTATAGCACAAATCGGAGGAAGAGGAATCAACAACATGCCTAACTTTTCCTTATTTTCAATACCTACTTCTTACTTTCAATATGGGTGGGGGCCACCCTTTGAAGCAACTTTGTAGGCAACAACCAAATGGCCTAATTCACATTCTCATTTTCCATCGTTGGGGCCACACTTTGAAAAATGAGTTGCAGGAAAGAAAAGGAAACCAGCCAGCTTTGAAAAAAACCAAGGCATGACTCATCTTTGAAAAAAAAAACAACAATGCTCCTGTAATACATTTGGAAAATTAAGAATTTGCACGCAACTTTCTCACCCACCATTTCCACCAACCTAAACCATGCTACCAACGTATTCAAAAACATCTTGCTTACTTCCGTTTCTAATTAACCACATGCTTATATATATATATATATATTATAATAATATTATTATTTAAACAATTATAAAATATTATAATAATATATTTGAATGAATAATTTATCGGAGAAATAATTGTAATTCCACAAAAATATGCCAAACTTTCAACAATTATTTCATGCTAAAATTCCTTCATTTATATTCACATAAAATAAATATTTTCTTATAAATCAATAATTAATTATTCACAAATAAAATTACAGAATCACAATTATGACAAGCAGGCAGTTCCCAGGAAAGAGGTGGCTTTTCGATAAGGATTTCTCCTTACTTGCGCGCAATTAGGTGACTAAACCTCTTCTTGACAGAACTTTCTAGACATTGCCAATAATGCTATCTAATAATATTATTCAAATAATATGAATTATTGATTTGATAATGGAAAATACTGTGCAGTGACAATTATTGAAACAACAATAATATAAAATATCCATGCAGCAATTACTGACTCAATAAAATAAAATATTGAATCAATAAAATATCCACGCAGCAATTATCGAAAAGTTGAGGGTACCTTACTTTCATTTTCGATTCAAACTCCCAGGTCATTTCCTCAATAGCATGGTTTCTCCACAAAACCTTGACTTGCGGTATAACCTTTTGTTCGTAGGACATGCTCTTTCCTATCCAATATCTTAACAGGTACCTCCTCGAACGTTAAATCTTCGGCTATCTCGTCTGGTTCTAACGGAATAATGTGGTTTAGATCTTTCACATATTTACGAAGCATAGATATATGAAAAACATTATGAACACGAGACATGCTTGGAGATAATGCGAGTCTATAGGTTATATTTCCTATTCGGTCAAAAATCTCAAATGGACCAACAAATCTTGGATTGAGCTTTTCTCTCTTCCCGAATCTTGTAACTCCCTTCCATGGAGCAATACGTAACAGCACATGATCCCCAATATTAAATTCCACTTCCTTTTGGTGAAGATCCGGATAACTCTTTTGTTGATCCTGTGCTGTTTGTATACGTTGTCGAATCGTTTGGATATTTTTCGTAGTCATACGTACCAACTCTGGTCCCAACAATGTTGCTTCACCCACCTCATCTCAACATACTGGAGAGCGACACTTTCGTCCATATAATGTTTCGAATGGAGCCACACCTATACTTGCTTAATAACTACTGTTGTAGGAGAATTCCACCAATGACAAGTACTTATCCCAACTTCTTTTTAAATCTAGGACACAGAGTCTTAATAGATCTTCAAAGGTTTGAATAGTCCTTTCCGATTGTCCGTTTGTTTGAGGATGGTATGCTGAACTGAATTGTAAATCCGTGCCCATAGCTTTCTGCAAGCTAACCCAAAATCGTGAAGTGAATCTTGGGTCACGATCCGAAACTATGGATACTGTTATGCCGTACAATCTCATTTAAATACATACGAGCAAAACGTTCAAGGGAACAAGTCTCACGTATAGGCAAGAAATGAGCAGACTTGGTTAATCTATCAACAATAACCCAAATCGCATCAATACCTTGAGAAACCTTGGAAAGTCCCATAACGAAATCCATAGTAATGTGTTCCCACTTCCATTTTGGAATTTCAAGTGGTTGCAATGGACCATTTGGCATTTGATGCTCCGTCTTTACACGTTGACAAGATAAACACCTCGAGATAAACTCCGCGATCTCTCTCTTCATATTGTTCCACCAAAATGTATGTCGAAGATCGTGATACATTTTGGTACTCCCAGGATGGATTGCAAATGGTGTGTTGTGTGCCTGCATCATGATTTTATGCTTCAAGTCAGAGTCGTTAGGAACACAAAGTCTGGAGTTGTCTCGAAGTATTCCTTTTTCATCGATTCTTGCTTCCGGAATAGTACCTTCTTGCACTTTCTTCTTCATACGCATCAGCTCCAGGTCTGTAGCTTGAGCAGCTTTAACTTTATCGATTAAAGTCGGTTCTACTCGTATATTCGCCATCATCACGTGGGTCCCTGGAGTCTTTAACCCTATCTCCATCCTTCCTAAGTCGTACAAAATGGGTCTTTGTGTTAACATCGCACTCGTACCCGCATACGATCTTCTACTCAATGTATCAGCTACAACGTTTGTTTTTCCAGGATGATATTGAATGCTATGGTCGTAATCCTTCAACAGCTCGAGCCAACGTCGTTGCCGCATGTTGAGTTCCTTTTGGGTGAAGAAATATTTGAGACTTTTATGATTCGTATATAAATCTCCACTTTCTCCCCATACAGGTAGTGTCTCCAGATTTTCAACGCAAAAACGACTGCTGCCAACTCCAGATATTTAGTAGGATAATTCCTCTCATATTCTTTGAGTTGTCGCGAGGCATAGGCTATGACTTTCTCATGTTGCATGAGAACACATCATAACCATTTGCCTGAAGCATCGCTATAGGTAACAAATCCATCCGAACCAGATGATATTGTCAGAACAGGTGCCAAAATGAGTCTCCTCTTGAGCTCTTGGAAACTCTTCTCGCATTCCTCATTCCATACGAATTTTGTATCTTTCCGAGTCAGCTGAGTTAACAGAGTAGCGATTCGAGAAAATTCTTCCACGAATCTCCGATAATAACCAGTTAAGCCCAGAAAGCTACGCACTTCGGTCACCGACTTCGGTTGCTCCCAACTTTGAATTGCTTTAATCTTCGCCGGGTCAACAGATACTCCATGTTTTGAAACTACATGCCCAAGGAATGCTACTTCCTTAAGCAGCCAGAACTCGCATTTCTTCAACTTGGTGTATGGCTTGTTATCACGAAGTCTTTGAAGTACCAGCTTCAAATTGTGCTCATGATCTTCACGGCTTTTGGAATAGATGAGGATGTCATCAATAAAGACAACGAACTGATCCAAATATTCCTTGAATACACGGTTCATCATATCCATGAAAGCAGCATGAGCATTAGTCAATCCAAAAGACATGACTAAAAATTCATAATGCCCGTACCGAGTTCTGAAGAGTCTTCAGAATATCCTCAGTTTTAATCTTTAGCTGATGATTTCCAGAACGAAGATCGATCTTTGAAAAGAATTGTGCTCCTTGCAATTGGTCGAACATGTCATCAATGCGAGGAAGAGGATACCTATTCTTGATGGTGACATGGTTCAATTTTCGATAGTCAATACAAAGTCGCATACTCCGTCTTTCTTCTTTACAAATAAAACAGGAGCACCCCAAGGAGATGTATTAGGACGAATGAAACCGATGTCTAACAATTCCTGTAGTTGGACTTTTAACTCCTGAAGTTCAATAAGAGCCATTCGATATGGGGTTTTAGAAATGGGCTTTGTACCCGGTTCAAGATCAATAAAGAATTCAACTTCACGTTCTGAGGGTAGATCAGGAAGTTCTTCAATAAACGAATAGCTTTATGGCTTGATATGACAGTGACTGATTTTAGTGGTTTAGTTATTTGAATTCGTATAACAGGTTGGTTAGGAATATGAAAACTAACAACCTTAGGAAAACAATCAATTTTGGCATGATGAGTAGTTAACCAATCAATCCCTAAAATCACATCAAATGCTAGTATCTTTAGAGAGATAAGATCAATAGGTAATGTGATGGTGCCAACTTGGATCAAACAAGATTTATAAACTGTAGATGTAATGAAGGTTTCACCCAACAGAGTTTCAACAGATAAGTTAAAGTCCAATTTCTCCGGAGTAAAGTTTAAACGTTGAGCACAAGCAGGAGAGATAAAAGAATGGGTAGAACCGATATCTAGTAAGGTATAAACTTCGCAAGAGTTTAAGATTAGCTTACCCGTGATTAACTCGTTCGGGTTTCTCGTGTTTTGGCCAGTCACGACAAACGCCCTCCCTTGAACCATCGACTTTGATTTGTTCGTATTCGCCTTTGGTGCCACTGTCCTAGTTGGACTTGATTTCGCTGCCGGACAAAATCGGGCTATATGACCGTCTTTTCCACAATTGAAACACACCTTGGAAGGTTGTAAACAGTTTGGACTTATGTGTCCCTCCTCTCCGCATTTGTAACATCTAACTGGCGGTCGTTCTCCTCCTCTAGAATTTATTGTTGGTGCTGGTGCTGTTGCTGATGTCTTTCCGTCATTGTTGAATCTCCTCTTTTTGAAATTTCCATTCGACTCACCTCTCCTATTGTCATGGCCACGATGACCACCTGAGTGGTTACCGCTTTTGTCTGTATTTTTCCCTCGCTGGTTATCATCGCTCCGATGACTGCTGTCACCAGTATGACCCTGGTTGTGGTCCCTCGGTTGAGTATACTCATTATCACGTTCTAATAATTGTGCCCTGTTTACAACATCTGAATATAAAGAAAATTTATGAGAGATAAGATATTGCCGAATCTCGGGATTTAGACCTCTCAGAAACATTTGCGTCATACGTTCCTCATTTTCTACCAAATGAGGTGCAAACTATGGATAACTCCGCGAACTTCGCCTCGTACTGGGACACCGTCATATTATTTTGTTCCAGTCTAATAAACTCTACCTCCTTCATATGACGAATACTTTCAGGAAAGTACTTGTCATTGAACAGTTTCTGAAATCTTTCCCAAGACATGCCGAGTGTGGCTGGCTGGATACGCTTCACAGATTCCCACCAGTAATCAGCCTCACCACGGAACATAAAGGTGGCGAATGGAACCTTCTGTTCTTCCGTGCATCCCAAGACATCGAATATCTTGGTAATTTGCTTGACCCATGTTTCTGCCTTAATCGGATCCGGCTTTCCCCAGAAATTTGGTGGTCTCAACCCCTTAAATTGTTTGGCCGTGACAAACTGCGCGTTGCTATCATTTCCACCCGTATTTTGTACATGAGTCTCCCTCGTCTGGCTTTGCATGAACTGCAAAAAGCTCCTAAACATTCCATCATTTATCGTTTGCTCGGTAGTGTTGTTTACAAGAGGAATATTGCCTTCCTGTTGCACGTTCTCTTGGTTAGTGATTGAAGGTTGTTCTACTGTCTCATACACTCCATTGTTAACGTTCTCAGCTGTCATTCTTAAAAAGTGTCATAAAACAAGGGTTAATTAAACAAATTAACATATCATATAATATCCCTATATTATGACCGACCAACAAATAAGCTTAGGTAGGACACACTAGCGAAGGATTTACTCGTCTCTCCCCTCCTAGTTCTATTCCCCGATCTCCGCCAGAGACCATATCCCTAAGCTCTGATACCAACTGTGACGTTCCCAAAATAGGTATACATCACCCATTCTAAGTCACATGGTACAGAAACAATTACAACTTTTATTATTATAATTGTCGTGCAAAATACGACAACACACATACTGTGAATTTAAATACAAATATCGTCTTCTAGACTATCCACACTCAAATAAGTCCTCATTACATTTACTGATACACTATTTTACAAAAATAGTGAGGACTGCTAAAACAACTGTCTAGGACCATTACTCTTTACCCCGACTGGTTCCTGCTATATTCTCACCTCCTGAGAAGAAAAAATGGAACAAAAAGGAAAAGGGTAAGCTCAACTATCCCAGTAAAGAATATTATGACTAAGATAAATAGCAACAATTTATCGTTAGCCTTCAACAAATCAGATAAAATATAATGGACAACCAGTTTTAGATCAATATTCGCAGCGGAAATAACAATTCATTAGAAGAGTTACGTAGAGAATGAAATCTACTATCATCTATGAATTTAAAAGTCCATCATCAATATTTTATTCCTGTAACATCAATCAATATACATCTTTGCACTACGGGCCAAAGATATTCATTTGTATCACCAGTTGGTCATGTTCATCTCAACACTTGTTCATCTTTGCACTACGGACCAAAGATATATTCATCAAGTAATCATTCATCTTTGCAATACAGGCCAAAGATATTATCAAGTATCACCATTAAAGAATGAGGAAGATGAAAAACATTTTAGAGAACGAATCCAGTGAGACAAAAGGACAAAGATTAGAGATTCGTACTTTGGATAATTCAAGTTTAAAAATACTCCATAATGGAGTAAAATTCAAGAATGGAGATCAAAACATGGATTCAATTTCAAGAATAAGAGTCACAACAGATAACTTGGAAGGAAGAAAAAAAATAATATATTTTTTTGTGAACAGTACCCGGTCGTGAAAAGTTCCAAATTTGATTACAAGTTCAGACCAATATTCCTATGAAATGATATTAGATAAAGCGAAATTTTTAATCATTTCAGGAATTATAGAAGCAATACTTACCATAGTAAGTTCAAATTTAAGAATACAAGATGAAATAATATCGCTTACGTAATATGGAGTATAAAGAAAATATTATTTTTCACGGGTATTGTAATAAAATAATATCCTTTACCTTTGTAGAAGCTGGATTTGACTAGAATATCGGATAATATTCTGAGAAAATCTTGCAGAAAAATTACGCTCAAAATATTCTTACACAAGAAAATACTCACAATACTTTAGAATAAGAATTTCTGAATTTTGAAGTTGGTGTGATTTAGGATGAAGGTTTGCCCTCCTTTTATAGCACAAATCGGAGGAAGAGGAATCAGCAGCATGCCTAACTTTTCCTTATTTTCAATACCTACTTCTTACTTTCAATATGGGTGGGGGCCACCCTTTGAAGCAACTTTGCATGCAACAACCAAATGGCCTAATTTACATTCTCATTTTCCATGGTTGGGGCCACACTTTGAAAAATGAGTTGTAGGAAAGAAAAGGAAACCATCCAACTTTGAAAAAAAAACAAGGCATGACTCATCTTTGAAAAAAAAAAACAACAATGCTCCTGTAATACATTTGAAAAATTAAGAATTTGCTGGCAACTTTCTCACCCACCATTTCCACCAAACAAACTATGTTACCAACAAGGTCTTCAAAAACATCTTGCTTACTTTCGTTTCTAATTAACCTCGTGCTTATATATATATATATATATATATATATATATATTATAATAATATTATTATTTAAACAATTATAATATATTATAATAATATATTTGAATGAATAATTTATCGGAGAAATAGTTGTAATTCCACAAAAATATGCCAAACTTAAAACAATTATTTCATGCTAAAATTCCTTCATTTATATTCACATAAAATAAATATTTCCTTATAAATCAATAATTAATTATTCACAAATAATATTACAGAATCACAATTATGACAACCAGACAGTTCCTAGGAAAGAGGGGGCTTTCCGATAAGGATTTTTCTTACTGGCGCACAATTAGATGACCAAACCTCTCCTTGACAGAACTTTTTAGACATTGCTAATAATGTTATCTAATAATATTATTCAAATAATATGAATTATTGATCTGATAATGGAAAATACTGTGCAGTGACAATTATTGAAACAACAATAATATAAAATATCCACGCAGCAATTATTGAATCAATAAAATAAAATATTGAACAGTAATTACTGTAACAATTATTGAGTAGTGCCTTCTTACGTAAGAATCAATAATTCAAAAATACTGTGTAATACCGTGTGCTACTGTACAACCATGCGTATTACTGTATTTTAACCATCGGGTATTCCAACAGTGTTAACGATAACAATTACGCCGTTATTTATAAAAATTCAAATTTGTTGTTTTCCTCATCCTACCGTTATTCTGTTATGGGGTCCACAATTGACTGTGCCGTCGTACGAATATTCCCGACAAAAAGAATATTCTACGACCAAACGAATATTTTCCGACAACAATGATTATTTTATAACCACGTGTTTATTTTGCAAAATTTGCACATTTCACCCATAACCAAAGTATTATATCAAATTAACTCATTATTTCAAAGTAATAATTAGAAGAAATTCAATTTTATTTATAAAAAGTTGGGGTTTTACATTCTCTATAAGGCTCGTCTCGCTCTCAGTTTCTCTATAAGGCTTATAAGGCATACTAATATAAGGCTTATAAGGCTTAACATTTTACAAATACAAATTCTGATATTTTTTTTTGTTTTAGTTAAATAGTTCCTTAGTGGGCATTAAAGAATAGGTTGAATAAATTAAATTAGTTAATTTTTTTAGTTAATTGTAATATTTCATTTTAATTTTTAAATTTTTTCAACTTCAGTTATAAATTAAATTATTAAAATTTGACTGGGGTTTGGAGAAATGAGCGATTTTTTTAAAAAAAATTGAAAATCCGACTAGCCGATTAATCCCCTAGTTGCTTGTCGGTAGCCAACCGACATGGGACCGACTAGCGACTTTTAGAACACTGTACCCGACGTCTCAATGTCTATGGTCTCGTCTCTTGGGGTAATCAATATTTCTAGGTTCAAGGTTTTGGTACTCAATATATCTAGGCTCAAGGTGTTCCCTTTGCCTATTCAGTTTAGGTTATCCCTCAGGTATCTCTTCGTTAACGGGATTGTCATCATTTTTCGCATTGTCTCCTATAGGCTCAGGTAAATATTGTGTTCATCACTCAACGACTCGAACCCTCTCAGATACCATAATAAGTTCCTCAGACCTATCATCCATACGGTTTCCATATTAGCCATTTTAGTAAGAGGTCTAATTTGTGGTTCATTGTTTGGCCATATTGGGTTCCACTATGGGTCATCATGATGCAAATGCAATATCGAGATAATTATTTGTAGCAATTAAATTATAACCTACAGTAAATGTAATCGCAGTTTCCAAAATATCAACAATCACGACTAAATGATGTTCCACTAGTAGGAATAATGTGCAATTTAAGAGAATAAAACCAAACAAGTTTTGAAAAATGATATAGGACAACTTTGTAATATGAATTTAATTTTAATTGATAGATAAGTAAAACTAGGATCTAAGCTCTGCGCTTAAAGTCAAGGGTTTAGAGTTTCAACTCAGATAATCGTAATATTCAGAACCACGTCCTCCTAAGGAGAATTACATCGGTATTTAAATAACACAAAACAACCCTATCAAAACAACCCTAAATTGGACTAATGACAAAAATACCCCAACTAATTAAAATAAATTCATACTAATGACAAACAAAATATATAAATAAGGAAACTAAATCATCTAAATAAATCAGAAAACTAAATCATCATCATTTATCTTCCCAAAATTTGTGAGACATTTCGTGTGAACACCATCAAGATCCACATATTTTCACGTGTTATAGACGGGTGCGTGAATTATTCTAGCTTATTATAAAACTCGAGGTTGAGTTTTGTCCAACCAAGGGAAAAATGACGGGAATGACAATTCCAAAGCCGAGAAGCAGTTTATATATATTATGAAAATTTTATTATGTTTAATTTGGGAGAAATTAATGTATGTAATTATTTTATTTTATTTATTAGAGGTGATTTAAGGTATTTAATAGTTAATAAGAAATTTTAATATTTATTTTAGTCATTTAGTAGTTCTATTGGGCCATACATTAGGCTTAGTGATATATTAATCAATTCTGAAAATTGGGCTTAGTAAACCCCTATATTTATGTACTTGTATTGTGTATAATAAATTTTAAAAAATTGCAATAAATATGCTTTAAATACTACATATGTCAAATATATATAAGAAAAATTAACTAAATAAAATCAAATATAAAGCTATATACGTATATATGTATATATTTAATAATTAAAAATGTGCCCTATCCTCGCCGCACTCGATTACCCATTATTTAATATTTAATAACCCCTATATCCCGGTGTTGTGCTCCCGTATCCTTGCTTCCTAGTTGAGAGATATTATTGTTGATTGCGATAAATTTACTCTTTTGTGGTTGAGGATCCTAGGATAGTGTCGTGCAAAGCTTCACCCTAGTTTTAGTTTCCTTTATTTTTCCATTAAATTCCAGAATGATTGAACCCTAATTCGTCCTATATCACACATAATTGACTACCTATCAATTTTGTCCAAACTGTGACATACTTTTGTTCTATGATTTTAAAGTTAAAAAATAATCACGAAAGGCTGTCTGTGTGCAAAAATGTCTATGAGAATGAAAAAAGTCGATTATCAGGAACCTGGTTATTATTGTATATATGACACTGACTTGTCAATTTTTGTCGACTATATTTGGATTTTCTGTAACACGAGCTGATACAAAAAAATAGAGTTTTGTTCAACACTTAGAATCAGTAACTTAGAGACTAATTTGTTCATGTTTCTAGATTGGATAAAGTTTTTTAATCACATGAGTTAAGCAGTTATCTGAGTGTGTTTGTTAAAAAAGAATCATTAAGCATATCAATATATGGGTGTATATTTTAAATTCGGTTCCATGTGTTACTGAGGTAGTTGTACCTAAAGAGTTACTGTGACGATACCTACCTCCTGCCAGATAACATTCATCTGTTACTTGATGAATTCCTAGTTACATCAATGTTAATTTGTTATTGACTTATTGCATCTGTATGTTATGGCAGGCTAGCAAAATTTTATCACTTATTAACTTATCATCTGATTTTACAGCTACATTATACGGTTGTTAGATCTCATGTTATACCAGTTCTTTAAAGTAACGATATTGGTTTTGTGGGGCATACTTAATATATTCATTTTCTTAGGTACTCAACCTTATTTTCAATCCCTTTCTTTCCCTCTTTCTTTTTTTTTTTGTGTTTCAGTGGGTGGTAACTAACCTTCGGCAGAACAGCCCTCCTGATTCATCATCATCTGGCTTCTCATGGGTGTTTGACCTCAATGGAATTGCTGAAATGTATCAATCATACGAAGAGACAAATTTATGGTATTCTCCTTTAATATCTTGAACGGATGTTAAATCTGGGATAACTTTCATATATTCTAAAACTATCTAAATTGCTGGTTTGCTTGCTTGCTTTTGAACAAATGAATGGTATTTGCATTTGGCTTGTTAACTTTTAGACCTATATTTGGCATATCTCAGAAAATGGGTTTTGTGTAAGTTTTAGCTTCTGGAAGATTCTTCGCTGTGCAATTATGTACTTGTTCAATTTGAACTGTGCATCTAAAAGCATTATTTGTCTAAAATATGTCATTTAATTTTTTTTGGAAACCTGAATGTTATTTTCTACAACGAATTTGATCATCCACTTTTTAAATATACGCAGGAAAATAGTGGAAGATGTGCCTCGAGGTGTGCATTTTAATTTTTTGAAAGCAGAAAGAAGCTTGCACAGATGGGCACTTGATGATCTACAGAGGATTCATGCTGCTGAAGAGCAAGCTGCTGAGGAAGGTGGTGGAGTCGAAATGCATGTCCTTGAAGATGCAGGCCATTGGGTATGTTTCAATCTCCTCCTCCCCTTCTTGTTCTGCTTGTTACGAAGAGAAATGCTATGAGACACAAAGTTTCTCTAATTTCTGCTGGTATAGAATCCTGATTTGACAGTCTTTCTGAATGTGATATGATAGACTGGTATCGGTATGATACTCTGTCCTATGGAATCATTTTTAGGTGTGAAGTCTAAGAAGCTCTTTGTTATGCCTAGGCTTCTCCTACATATCTGCAGATAGATATATCCCACCGCAATAATCTCCATTTATCATGTTAAGTTTTTTACTGCAAAGTAACTGTTTACTGCCACCTTTTGTGCTAGAACAGTGAGCTAGCAGGCGGCCATAAAACACTGGCATATTTCCTAATCTTTGATTCGCTTCCCATATTCTTGGTTTTTAGCATTACAATTTTTATAATCTTTAAAAGAGTTGTGAAACATAATGTATAAAAATGTTTTGAGACATCTTAAAATACATGTTGTATACACTCTAAAAAAATGTGACTTTCATTGCATGACGGATGGAATATATCTTTATTGTCCTTTCCTTTTCAGTAGATCTCTATAAGAGAGGGTCACTGCTTAGAACAGTATCTTTTTTTGCATCCAACATTTTTTAGTAAACAAATTATCCTAAGGTGCATTACTTTTTATACCTGTCTAATTCTTGGATCCTTTCGGTGGTGGGTCATATCATATGATAGGAGGAATGGACTAGCATGACCCCTGGTCAGATACCTGTACTCCCTTGTCCATGTCCATGTCCATGTCCCTATAATGTATAGGAGAGTATAATATAGGCATGAAGAGATTTGCTGTACTATGAAAAAAAGAATTCAAAGTCAATATCTTGTTGACAGAGTAATGAGAGAGCTTAGAAGATTTTAGAGGAGCACCTGAGCCATATCCTCTGCTTCACTTATTAAGAGTCAAAAGATTAACTTTCACAACATTGTTACAAAGATCTAATGAATAAAAGAGCTGCTTTACCTTTTACAAATTAACTACATCTTGGCATGAGAGCGTCTCTATCTCATTCTCTCCTACTTCATTACAAAATGCTTGCATCATTTCTTCCTTTTGAAATTGAGTTTAGGACTTGCCTCTCCTATGCATGCTTTAGCCTGTGCTCATCTGTAATTTCATGATAGTTAAGGAATTACTGCTATTCACTGGCTATTTGTTTCCATTCCAATTATTTTTTCTTGCTAGGTACATGCGGATAATCCAGATGGGCTCTTCAAAATTCTTTCTTTCTCGTTTCAAGGAGCTTGACTTATGAACTCTGGCTTGGCCAATCTAATAGAGAGAACCACCGAGTTATCACAACATTTTTGTTCACGTGGTATGAACTCCTCGCTTGCATTGTCCGACGACTGAATATTTGTTGTGCGGTAATGTGTGCAATTTTCCCCTTTTGGAGCATCTAATCACTTTCTGGTGCTTGGTCCCTGTAACAATTACTTGTCACACTTTCATGTTGTTGGGATAGCCAATGGCAAATGAAAGGCTTCAAATCCATGTCATACCCAAAACTGTAAATCCTTATGCTACGTTTGGATCGATGGAATAGGAGGGAGAATGGAATGAATCATTCCATTGGAATGATAAAAATGTTATTTGGTTTGTTTATTCCAACGGAATAATGTATTCATCCTTGAATGATAGTTAACTTAAAATTTAAATTTTCATTCCTTGAGGGGTGGCCAGGAATAAATCATTTCATCCATTATTTTAAGTAATTGACAAATATACCCCTAAAGATATAATAAGGCTTTTTACATATTCATTCAATTCGATCGATCTGGGAACGACGAGAGAGAAGGGCCCGAGATTTGATAATTTTTTTCGGAATTTTCATATTTCTATTTCTTCGTAATTTACCCCATTTACCCCCACCCAGTCACCCCACCCCTAACCCACCTACCCCCACCCCTACCAACTTACCCCCACCTACTCCCACCCAACCCCCTACCAACCTACGCCACCCAACTTACCCCACCCTACCCCCACCTACCCCACCCCACTCCCACCTACCCACCCACCCACCCACTCCACTTACTCCACTTACCCCACTTACCCCACTCCACCCACCCACCTAATCTACCTACCCACCCCACCCTATCCCACCCCACCTAACCATCCATCCACCCCACCTACCCCACTCACCCACCCACCTACCCCACCTACCAACCTACCCCCACCCAGCCCCCCAACCCAACTACCCCACCCCACCTACCCAACCTACCCCCACCCCCACCCCCACCCCCACCCCCACCAACTTACCCCCACCCAGCCACCCTAACTCACCTACCCTACCTACCAACCCACCTCACCTCACCTACCCCCACCCCCTACCTACCCCCCAACTAGCTACCCTAACCCACCCCACCCACCTTATCCCACCCCAACCACCCCACCCTACCCCCACCTACTCCACCCCACATGCCCACCCCTACCCCCACCCAGCCACCCCAATCCACCTACCCTACTTACCAACCCACCCCACCCTACTTACCCCACCTTACTTACCCACCCCACCCCACTTACCCCACTTACCCATCCTACCCCACCCCACATACCCCCACCACCACACACCCACCCCCACCCCACCCCCTCCCCTCCCCTCCCCTCCCCTCCCCTCCCCTCCCCTCCCCTTTATTTCTAAGAATAAAATATGTGTTAAATTTTTAATATAAATTGAATTTAAGTTAAATTTGAATATTTGAGGGTATTTAGGTCACTTTCTAATTATTTATTTCATTCTTAGATGTATTCCTAACATTAACCAAACATGTACATGGAATATTAAAAAATCATTTCATTCCCTACTCTATTCCATTCCTTCAATCCAAACGTAGCATTAATGCTATGTTGAGGGAGAATGGAATGAATCATTCCATTAGAATGATAAAACTATTGTTTGGTTTGTTTATTCCAACAGAATAATGTATTCCTAGTGGAATAGGTGTTAACTTAAAATTATAATTTTTATTCCTGGAAGGGGGTCAGGAATAACTTATTTCATCTATTATTTTTAAGTATTTGACAAATATGCCCTTTAAAAGAAATACTAATCTTTATTAAAAGAAATACCCCCTTCCCTTTAGCTACCTACCCCCACCCCCTACTACCCTACTCCACCCCACCCACCCCACCCATTTTACCGCACCCACCCCCACCCCACCCCCACCCACCCTACCCCCCCCTCCCCACGCCACCCACCCCCACCCCCACCCCACCCCTACCACCCCATTCCGCGCACCCCACCCCACCCCATTACCACCTACACCCACCCCCACCCTACCCCCACCCCACCCCTTACCCATCTACCCCACTCCCACAACCCACCCCTACCAACCTACCCCCACCCACAATTAAAATAAAAAAATATATGAAAAAAACATATATTATTATTATTTGACGTTCAAATATTAAAAAAATTAACGAACATATTTCGAACTCAAATAATCTATCACCAAACATATATTATTATTATTTGACGTCAAATATTTGACGTTAAAAAATTACGTTGGTAAACAATTAAAAATATTATTATTATTTAATCTATTAAAAAACATATATTATTTTGATCATCAATTAAATAAACTTAATTCTAGAGAAATAAAAAAAATATATAAAAAAAAGATAACTTACAAGTAAGAAAAAAAAATTATAAAAAAAAATTATATGAAAAAGTATAGTTAAAAAAATTATAATATAATTATAAAAAAAATCTACAGAAATATGTGTTAAATTTTTAATATAAATTGAATTTAAGTTAAATTTGAACATTTGAGAGTATTTAAATCACTTTCTAATTATTTATTTCATTCTTAAATGTATTCCTAACATCAACCAAACATGTACATGGAATATTAAAAAATAATTCCATTCCTTTCCTTATACCATTCCCTCATCTATTCCATTCCTTCAATCTAAATGTAGCATAAAGTAATTGATTGTTGAACTGTTGGGGTGTACATCACCTAAGAATTATGTACTAATTTTTTTTATCAGTCTGGAATTCATATTCATTAATACTACGTTTAGAATGATGGAATAGGAGAGAGAATGGAATGAATCATTCCATTGGAATGATAAAAATGTTGTTTGGTTTGTTTATTCCAACGTAATAATGTATTCCTCATGGAATGATAGTTAACTTAAAATTTTAATTTTCATTCCTAGAGGGGTGGCTAGGAATAAATCATTCCATTCATTATTTTTAAGTAATTGACAAATATACCCCTAAATATATAATAGAGCTTTTTACATATTCATTCAATTCGATCGATCTGGGAATGAGACGAGAGAGAAGGGGCCGAGATTTGATAATTTCTTCGGAATTTTCATATTTCTATTTCTTCGTAATTTACCCCACTTACCCCCACCCCACCCCACCCCACCCCCTACCAACCTACTCTCACCTACCCCACCCACCTACCCCCACTCCCACCCCCACCCCTTACGCACCTACCCCACCCCACCTCGCCCCGCCCTACCCCACCCTACCTCTACCTACTTCACCCAACCTACTCCACTTACCCCACTCCACCCACCCCATCTACCCCAACCCACCTATCCCACCTACCTACTCCACCCACCCTACCCCCACCTATCCCAACAAACCCCACCTACCCCACCCACCCCACCCACCCCACCTCCTACCAACCTACCCCCACCCAGCCACCCCACCTCACCTACCCCCACCCCCTACTAACCTACCCCCACCCAGCCACCCCAACCCACCTACCCTACTTATCAACCCACCCCACCCCACCCAGCCACCTTAATCCATCTACCCACCCCCACCCTACCCCCACCTACCCCACCCCCACACACCCACGCCTATCCCCACCCACCTATCCTACCTACTAACCCACCCCACCCACTCCACCCCACGTACCCCACCTACCCCACCTGCGACGCCCCCAAAATAGGTCCATTCCATCCAACCCATTCTGAGTCGTCAAATACATGGTACAGAAATAACTACAACTTTATTATTACAATATATAAACTGTGAGTTTAAATACAGATATTACCGTCTAGACAATATCCACACGCAAATAAATTCTCATCATAATTATTGATACATTATTTTACAAAAATGGTGAGGACTACTAAACAACTCTCTCTAGAACCTTCATTCCATACCCCGACTAGTACTCGCTACATTCTCGCCTCTTGAAAAGAAAAATGGAACAAAAAGGAAAAGGGTGAGCTCAACTAGCCCAGTAAAGAATATTATGACTAAGATAATATATAACAAATTATCGTTAGTCTTCAACAAGGAAAAGTCTAATAGAATACAATAGACAACCAGTTTTAAATCAACAACTGCAGCGGAAACAACAATTCATTAGAAGAGTTAAATAGAGAATGCAAACTGTTAGATCCCAGAGGGCACAATAGATCTAGAAGGGGGGGGGGGTTGAATAGATTCTTTTCTTTTGAAATACTTTTCTGGTTTATGATGTATTGTTCATATTAGATTATATGACAAACATAGAATCTTTTCAAGCACAGCGGAATAAGTAAAAGATTCCCCTCCTTCATTGATATACTCATAATCATACAAACATTGTTCGTTGGGTTAGTTTAGTTGTAAGCAGTTAAAACATACATAGCAGTTATAGACATAATGTAAATGACATAATGTAAAAGACACAAGGGGTTTTAAGTGGTTCAGAGACTCAAGCTCCTAATCCACTCTTCTGCTTTCAACTAGCAGGATTTCCACTAAGGAAGGGAAGCACCCTGAATCTCTACGATTCCTTCAAGGCCAGCAGCCTTGTGACTTCAGTTCACTAAGAACTCTTCAAGGCCAGCAGCCTTGGGACTCCTCTAGTTCCCTAGGAACTCTTCAAGCCCAACAGGCTTGGAACTTCATTTAGTCCCTTTGGACAAGGACCCTTTGGCCCTGCTTTGTTTAGTCCCTTTGGACAAGGACTTCTCAGGCCCTGGCTTCTTGAGTTGTTGTTGTTGTTGTTGGAGTCGGTGCTGAGCTGCTAAGATGTCTTCATGCTCTGAACATCTTCTATCTTTAGCAGCTTCGGCTTGATCATCCTTGAAGAGCGGTTGAGTGTTGCATGATGCTCAGCTTCTTAGGTGGCTCAACTACTCCGGATGACCCCTTGATGAACTGCCTTGAAGATCATTTTCCTTGGTACTTGATGGCTGCACATGAGAGGCTTCTAGGATGACTGTAAGCTCTTCTGCAAGGTACCTAGAAGCTTTCTCAAGCTTGACACCAAGATGGCTTTTGTGATCTCCCTTCTTGCTACTCGATGCCTTCCCATGATGGACTTGCTAAGATGACCGTAAGCTCTTCTCTATTGTACTTAGAGTCTTCCCATGATGGACATCCAGATGGCATGATGCTCTTCTTTCTCTCGGCAGTTCAGAACACTCTTCATGTAGTAGAACTCTCACTTCTACATAGTAGAACTCACACTTCTACTTCTTGCTTGATCTGACTTTTGAGTGTTCTTGGTGGATCGTAGAGTGAGTCTCTGGACTTACTATTACTTGATTCGATCAGTCCACCTTCTCTCCAAAACTCAACTCTTCCAGCAACCTTTGATCTTTGAAGCTCTTCTATATTTATACACCTTCCCAATCCTTCCGTTGCAAAGTAGCCGTTGGAAGCTATTCAAATGTCTTCACAGATCCCAAGTTGCTTGATGTAGACTGTTTGATGTGACATGGCATACTTTTTCTGACTCTGCAGTCTACTTTTTCACCTACCCTGTCAGATGTATCACTTTACTGTCCTGGGCAGGTCGAAGACTTTATTTCTTCTGATTTCTTGATCAGAGGTTGTCCTTTTGCATCGATGCTCTCAATAAGCATTTGTCCGAATTACCCTTCAGATTGAACCGTCGCCAATGCCTCAATCTTCAGGTATCCGAGCTCTACGATTCTGATGCACGTCTTCAGGGACCTGATCGTAGTGTCTTGTTGACTGGTGGAGACAACACTACGATCTTGAAGAGTGTTGATTGGATCTTCAATGTAGAACACCTCTTCCTTGTATTGTGCAGTGCTTCAATACTTCTGTTTGCTTCGACTGTTCTCAGATACTGATGGCTTAATTCCTTGCTCTGGTTCCCTTCTGAATATCAAGACACTTCAGATTTGTGGCGCGTCTAGCTTGCTTTCTCCTGGTGATCTTCCGCTCACTTATCATCAATGAACTGACCATGCACTTAATCACTTTAGCCTTGCTCTTCAGAAGCTGACCAGTATCTCGGTTCACCTTTCATCAGTTCTTTCTTTGTCTGACAAGCACTACGATCCTGGTTGCTTCCAAGATCGTTGTCTTCTGTTTTCTTGGTAGCAACTGCATTAGCTGACTTTTCCTTAGTCAACTGCTGAAGTCTTCTTTGAATCATCTTGTGGAAGACTTCATCACGAACGACCTTTCAACTCAATCTTGATGCTGATTGGTTTGGTGCTTACTTCTTCTGCTAGCCTGCATGCCATTCGTTGAGTGCTCTCTGGTTCCCTTACTGTGGATTACATCTTTGCAGTGCCAACCAGAGGCTTCATACCTTTGGATATACTGGGAGTGCTCATTCGTTGAGAACCGTATCTGCTCTACGATTCTGACTTAGCATTGTGAGCATTACTGTTGGAGTCGTAGTTCTACACTCTACGATTCAGCTTCGGTTGTGCAGACTCTACGTTCCCGAGATGCTTCGGCAGTGCAGACACTACGATCCTGAGATCAGATCTTGGCACTCTACGATTTCTGCCTTGAGCTTGTTGTCTTCATCTGATCTTGTCCGACTACAATCTCTGCATTTGTTCAGTAGACTCTACGATCGCAGAGTGTGGTCTACGATCCTTGTCTTTGACTTCGGCATCTCTAGACTCTACGACTCTGAGCGTAGAGTGCATTTCATACTTAGCTTGGGCAGATTGTCGTTCGGCTTATAGGCAGGCTGTCTCTACGATTCAGAACATGACTTCCTCAGTACACTACGATCCCAAGGAGGCTCTTCTCGACACACTACGATCCTTCTTCGTTTCCCCTGGAAGTCTACGAACTCTGAGATCTCACTATCTTGCATACTCCTATTCTGCCTCGATAGCTCCCGAGTTGACTCTGACTCTCCTGGCAGACTACGACTTCTGGTGCAGTGCTCGACGATCAGACAAGCCTATCTATTACATCATAAGATCAACCTAACAAGCTTGATCTTTCTATATTTATAATCCTTGTACATCATTTCTTTTTAAGGACTTTACAAAGCCGTTTTGCTTATGTAGGATCAACTTAACATTTTTGATCAATTCATTCTAAGTCTTTGTACATATATTTCTATTATCTATCAAAGGACTTAACAACTTTTCTTCATGCAAACATACTTGCATATTCATTCATATATATCATAATCAAATCATATATAAATAGGAATAACATTCACATGTTTATTCCTGACACAAACTACTATCTTCTATATATGAATTTAAAAGTTCATCATCGATATTTTATCCCTGTAACATCAATCAATATATATCTGGAATCAAATATTCATCTTTGCACTACAGGCCAAAGATATTCATCAGTTGATCATGTTCATCTAAACACCTGTTCATCTTTGCACTACGGTTCAAAGATATTAATTAGTCGGTCATGTTCATCTCAACACCTGTTCAT